>CM060941.1:585681576-586281576 GCA_030765085.1 Allium cepa | reverse complement strand
TCCAATACGTGCCTTGTACGGTTTTAGTTGTAGAACCTGCCATTTAACATGGCAGCTATAGTAGGCATAGTATCATGGTACCTATGCTGGCTAGGATTTATATTATACTTTCGAAATATTTTCCACTATGCACTAGTAATAATATCAAAGAATTTTTCTCGTAGTAAGCATGTTTGACTATCATAAGGAGAAATCTCCCCCATGTGTGCGTTTGCATTGTGTGTGTGCCGGGAGGCCTTATGGTAGTTTCATTTTCCAAAAAGCATTGCGGATTTCAAAATTTAAACTTTCTTGTTGCGTGTTTAAAGATAAACTGTTTTGAGTTCTCACACCAGTCACATGACTGACCTGGAGTTTATTGTTCCTTTCCTAAACTCTGGGTGCCCACTATTTTCCACACGGGCAGTCTAGAGTTAGGTTATCAGGTTATTCTGGATTTGGGAGTTGCTGTGCAGATGTTGGAGGCGAGCTTGGATAGCGTAGTCTATTATCTATTGTATATAGTATTCTTTCCGCTGTTTTATTGTTGTACACTCTGATGATATGATGTATTGTGATGTATGTATAAAATGTATAGTTCTTTTGTTTTAATGACATTCATTTATCTATTATATGTTGTTCCGCTGCGATTGTGAGATTCTGATATTGTTTCTCGTTCTGTTACTTGTTTTTCTGTTTTCTTTTCTCTTTCTTTTCTTTCTTCTTCTACCTCTTTCTTCTTCTAAAACCCTAACGGTTCGATTTTTCGGCAACGAAAAATCCCGATCGTTACATCGATCTAGTCCATTCATCTCTTTTTATGATCTGCCTATATATAGACTATTATAAACCCTAACTATTTCTTATTTCCATTATTCTATACATGTAATTCTATCTGATTCTCTCTTTCCAATGGAAATATACCAAAACCAACTCCCAATTCACAATTCAATTGCAAACCAAAATCAAATCGAAATTTCAAACTCCTCAAACAATATCAGATTATATAACGTTTCGAAGCTACCGATGAGCGCAACCCAAATCGATGATTCCTTTTTCATTTGGGTGCATCGTTTGGCCAAAAATTAAGGTTGAACCTCGGCCGTCCATTTTAGGGTTTGGGATTTCAACGGCGGATCGTCTATTTCACGACGATCAGGAGGCATCGTCTTATAGACGTCGCTGAGCGTAGTGCATCCATGGGTCTAGTTGTGGTCATTGGCGATCTGAGTTACCTAAGGAGGCGTTCAAAATGGCGGCGACCGCATGCGTACGATGATGGCCTGAGGGCGTCGCGCCACACAATAGTGGTCTGGGTAGGGCGGGCTGGCATGAGGAAGAGGTTGGCGTTGTCAGATCGTGGCGATGTTGGATGGCATTGCAGCAGTAATTATGCAAGATATGACGGCGTTGGACGATGAGATGCAATCGATCTTGGGTTGGAACGAAGGGCGCACTGTGTTGACATGTAGTGAGATAGCGCATTTTCTCTTTATTTATTTATTTATTATTTTTAAAACATTTAACTTCTAATGATCATAACTTGTGCATATGAACTCGGATTCATACGCGGTTTGTTCCGCTAGGATTGTATCGAAATTCCAGACATTTTGTCGCATACTTGGACAAATTCCAAGATAGTTCAAATTTAGGCCTTATTTTGGAACTCAAATCGATTTAAAATCGAAGGTGAGTGTTTTAACCCCTCACAATTACTAAACTATCTTATGTTAGTTGAATTAAATTTATGATGTGATTAGAAATCAATTGATTGATGTTTGGTATGTTTAAACTGTTATTCCACTAAAATTTGACTTTTATTGCATTTAATCATTGTTTAATTTAATATTGAATTTAAATTATCAATTTAATACCTGTTATTGATTATCAGTTATCTATTGATGTTTATTACATGATCTGGATGATGATTGTGATGGATATTTGATTGTTGACACTGGATGACTGGATGATTGCATTTTTATGGCTATAAACTGCAAGTTCCCTATGGGTTGAAATGGTACCTACCTGATTGATCTATAGATTAGGGAAAAATCATTATGGGTTGAAATGATAGATTGAGTGATTTTATGGATTTTTATTAAATTCGGGATTATGGTTTTAAATGATATATAACTGAATTTTTTTTAAATTGGGGATTGAAAAGATAGATCTTCGTATCACTTGACCGTAGGGTAGAAAATTATATACGAACATCAGATTGGTTAAATTAAATGATTTTTGAGTTCCTTAAAATTTGAATTCAGTTAACTAGCATTTTGAAATAGAACTGATTTATATAGACTGAATTATTTTCGATAATCCAAGTGTTAATGTTGAAATTGGAATCGAATTAATAAATTGTTCAAAGGATTTAAATTTGAATTTTTAAGTTGGAGTGTCAAATATAAATGAATTTATCGAAATTAAGTTACTAAAAATGTTTGGATATAACCTTGAAATTTATTTTAAACTAATTTAAACTATTTTAATTAATTTAAACTATTTTAATCAATTTGACTATTTAATTTATTTTAATCTATTATAACCCATTTAATCCAATTTAATCTATTTTACCTATTTTAAACTAATTTAATTTATTTAATCTATTGTAAATCTATTTAATATAACTTAAATCGATTTAATCTATTTTAAATTTATTTAATCTATTTAAAACCTACTTAATATAATATGAATCTATTTAACCTATGTTTAATTTATGTAAATCATTTCACATCTAATTATATTTATATTTAATCTATTTAAATCATTTAAAAATCTAATTAATCAAAGTTAAACCTATTTAAACTATTTTACTATTTTAAAACTATTTTTAATCTATTTGAAATTATTTTCAAACTATTAAATCTATTTATGACTAACTAAACTATTTTCTAAAATTTCAGACTCTGTAAGGTTGAAGTATTTATATTTAAATCCTCGAAGATGATACAACCTAAGTCGGAATTTGGAACTGATATCTTTTTGTAAATTGACATATTTGAGAAAGTATGACTTTGAAAGTGAAGACGATTTTCAAAGTGAATATGGTTTGGAAAGTTAATATGATTTCTAAAGTGATGTGGTTTGAAATTGAATATGATATTTTGATATTAAGTATGAATTGACTTTCTGAAATATAAATGAACCATCCAGTTTGAAATAAGCGTTTGGTTGTTAAAGAGACCATGATCGGATATTGCCATAGTCTCTGCTAATACTGAAAACCACTTTAACAACTTTGTACGTGGTTGAGATTCCAGAAATGAAGTAGGATTGTTTGGCAAACGATTCTATATAAGGTATTTATTTGACCCTAACTCCCATTAATCAGCTTGATGTGGCTAATATAGGAGCCATACCGGGCCAAGTGAGGTCGTTACTCCGATCGGATACATTTCTTCGATAGTATATCATGACTTTGTGATTGATTTGGTGGCCACCCTTGATTTTGATTTGGGAGTGTATTCCGAGGTGGCCGGTAGTAGCTGCCATGTGTTACCACAATTCCGGGAGTGAAATTGGTATATCTACCCTGGCATTGCCTCGAGTGCCTTGCAATCGCGCCTTCTACGAGTTCGTTTTGTACCGTACCTATGGAGTGCCCTTTGGGTAAACCTCATGGAGGAGCGTACGGTACTGTATAGACTATGGGAATGTATAAAATGTGTTAACGAGGATATGGGTAACATCTTAACGCTATTTTAATACTTCACTGTAGATATATTATAATAGCTTATTGTACTACATAATAGATAGTTTAACGGATCCTTGGGAGATGTAAATCCTAGCATCTCTTAAGTTATTACGCTCATGTTAGACACTGGATTGGGGATGTCAAACCTGAGCATTTCAGGGTTGAAGAGCTTATTTCTGGAAGAAGAAGATGAAGATTGTATACTATTATTATTCATTATACGTATTCCACTACATCATGTTGTTTCGCTGCATTTAATTATTTATTCCATTTTTTGTAACTCTGAATTTGTGCCGTAAAGGAATAATCAAATGTATTTTTAAAACAGCTTCATGAATTGTTTATTTGATTATTATAGTTTGTCATTCTGCTGCGAGATTCTGTATTTTTTTCTTATCTACCCCATAACAATCTGCCCGTTTGAATGGTTTAAGTCCGACGTGTGTGGTTTATCGTCAATTTAAACTGACCGAAAAGGCAAATCATTACAATATTCTTCATTTTTGTTATATAAGATTAAAAAATATTTCATTTTTCTACGCAAATGATGTGTGAATGATAATATATTAACTTTAAATGTTTGGTTTTAAATCTAATGAAGCGTTTTGTATCTCCACTATTTTTCGATATATCACCACTTTATCCCCGCTGTAACTTTTTGCACCTCCACCACTATGGAACCACTAAGCGCTTTAACTGCACATCATTAATGTAATTTGGGCGATATAGATTTATGGAAGAACGTATTTCGTATGAAATACCACTGTGATTCAAATTTCAAACACATCTGAAATCACAGTATGCATAACATTCGTAAGTATTTATTTTAAAACTCAATTTGGATTTCCTATAGTTCCACTTATATTATAGTATATTTGTAAATATATAATTATATAAGTTTAATTTATTTATACCTTGTATAATTTAATTAACATATACACATTTGAATGTATCTTATTAATTGAATCAAATGTACCTAATTTTTATTATTATGTTAATTAACTATTAATTAAACTTATTTACAATTAAATAAATTTTATTTTATTAATCCAAAACTATTTAAGATGAATAATTAAATATAGCATTTGTAATTTTATTATATATATCAGTATATATACGTACCTTAATTAATTAGACTTTAATTAATTAATTAATTATTAAATAAATTATTTGTTTAATCAACTATTTTAATTAAACAGTTTAATAAATTTTATTTTTAATTGACCTTAAAGCATTTTAAGATAAGTATTTAGCTATAACCTTTATAGTTATATACATATTTTTTGACAGAAATGGTAATGGATATATCATGCCATATTTAACACTAAATACGAGTTTACAAACTTTTTACTATAGTTATACACACACAAAAGTTTATTTCCTTTTATTTAATAAATATTTAATTATCGTATTAATTAAATATTTAAGAAATTCAAAAATTATTAAATTAATATCTCAAAACAATTTTGAAATTTTTTAATATTATTTTATAATATTTATAAAATTTCCTTTTATATTTTCAACTCGAAATATAAATTTAAAATATACTTCAAAGTTTCAATTCTTAATTTGGAAATTAGCCCAAAACCCAAACTATGGGCCAACCTATTGAACTTTCTCCACCCATTTGTCTAAGCCAGTAGCTAGGTGTAATAACCCGAATTTCTAGGCATCTGTTAATTGGAAATTAACGGGATTAAAATTGTTAAAATACTTATTTGTTAATTGAACAAATGAATTTCTGATATATATATATAGATATCTAGATATATAAATGAATTTAAAATTTTAACAAAAGTTGAATTATAAATATCTGAAAATAATAATGTGTTGTTTATATATATATATAGATATGTTATAGTAGAATTATTATTTAAAAATTAAATTTGTAATTGTTTAAAAATGTATATTTATATATTTGAGTTGATTTTATTTTAAAAAAATTGATTTTAAATTGAATTTGAATATGAATTTGGATTTAAATTTGAAATTTAAAAGATAAATATCTTAAATTATTTGGATTCAAAAATATATGTACAAGATTTTTATTAATATGTGATTTCTTTTATTATATTTTCTTTTAAAAGATTTCATTTTATATAAATTAATAATACATATGTATATGAACATAAATGTAATATAAGGTAATATATTTGATTAAGATGGATTAAAACACATATATATGCAAATACAAACAAAAGAACAATAATGTAAATATCTATTTGAAACATATTTTCTTTAATAACAAGTGTAAGTCAAATTTGTCATCAATTTAACATTTGTAAAGATAATAATATGCATGGTAAACAAGTGTCATTAGCTTCTTCTTTTATTAAAAAAAACAATAATTAAAAGTAAAAAAACAAGTTATGTTTATATAACACTATTTCCTCTCTTATTCTCTTTTTCTTATGTTCAAAACTAAACAAATACAAAGCAAAGTCTGAAACAAAACAAACTTAAACAACAGCTTTAAAATCTTCAACAGCAACTGATTCAAATTTGAAAACCTTCAAAATCTGGAATCATGCAGTAATTCCTGTAACAAGTTTCAGATTTTTACAACCAGTTATCAAAGAATTCTTAGAAGCTAAAGAAATTCAAGTTTTAAAAGTTCAACATCCAGTCAATTTCCAAATTTCAATAAAAATTGTTCCAGGCCATTCACTGTTCTTCATAATGCAGGTGAGTTAACTAACTTCTAATGCTTAAAACTGTTTATCTTTGATTGCACATGAGAAGATCTTTAAGTATGAGATGGAATGATGTTTGTATGGATATAAACCTGATTACATGTATATAAAAAGGAATTTGTTTGAGTATGTATGACAGCATGTATATATAGTCTCTGTTCTTATAAGCAACAGGTTATAATTTTGTTTAAAATTTTTATCACTCCCTTCCAATCACCTATAGGGTTGGAACTTTAAAGGAAAATTTGATTGTGTTAGTTAATTTGATTTTAAAAAATATTTATTTATGATTTATTAGTAAGTTATTTACTGGATAATAAGATTTACAGTGGAGAACTTATATAACAAGAAAATCAATCATCTTGATCTTATGTTTGGATTAGATAAATTGAATCGTAATTAAAAATTATGAATTTAGGCAAGCATATTGTAACGACCCGCTATTTTGGACTATTCGCATCCGCACATGTCGGACTTGAAAATTCAAAATACCGAATTGTTAATTTAAAATTTGGCAAAACTCAGATATACAGTAAATAAATAATCACATAATCACAGACACAGAGTAATAATATGCAGCGGAAGTAAAAGAGATAGTAGTTCATGAAGCTACTATATAAATATATAAGATACATCAGAGTTTACACAAGTTACAACAGAAGTCTCGAATACAATAGTCGAATACAATAATCAGAATACATCACTGGAATCAACTGAATATCTGAAAGCTGGGAAGATAGCTGGATCTCCAAGCGAAGTTCCAACTCCAAAGGTGAGTCTCAAAAGCTGGTACTATCAGTCTGACCCGAGCGTAAAGCAAAACACAAAACACTCGAGTCAGGATTAATATTCTCATATCAATAAATCCAACTCAAGTGAAATAGAAATCGAAATACAAGTAACTCAAAGGACGTTGGAATAACCATCCTTTAAGGATCCGTTAAACTATCTACTATGTAGTAGTATACGCTAAATAGATAATGTCTATCAGCAATATAAAGTATCAAAATAGTGTTAAGGCGTTACCATTATCCCCCTTAACACATTTTTATAAGCATCATAGTCTATACAGCACTGTAAACTCCACCGTAAACTAGTGGGATATCAGGGAGTACTCCATAGGTATAACACAAAACAAATTCGTAGTGGTCGCGTATATAGGGACACAAGTATGACAAGGCACATGAGGCAATACCCAAGGTAGTGAAACTACCGTTTGCCTGATCCGGACTGGTGAGAACGCATCGCCGCAGCGATCGCAACACCGCGAAACAACACTCCTGAAATTCCAAGGGTGCACCAATCAATCACAAGTAATGAGTAGTAGTTACGAAGAAGTGTGTCCGCTCGAGGTGGCTAACCCCATTTGGCCCGGCACGGCTCCTGATTTTAGTCATTTCCAATTTGACACAAGTGTCAAGGCTATCCATTATCGTTCTCTTTCTTCAGTCATCACGTACATCATTCCAACCACTTCATTCTGGATCATCACTCCGCGTATAGTTATTAAAGTGGTTTTCGGTTTAGACAGAGAGTATGTCCATAACCGATTCCGGTTTCTTTAATAACTTTCGTAATTATTACGCCGATTTGTCGTTTAATACATTCCAAAACCAAATCAAATTCAATTTCAATTTCAATTCGTAAATCAACATTTCATTTGTCGTTCCAAATCAATTTCCAAAATTTACGTTTCAAAACTCCCAAATTACAATTTCAAAATCTTATCATTCAATTTCAACTTTTATTTAAACAATTCAAATATCGATTCAAGTTCGTATATAAATTTCATTCCGAAATCATTTAAATCACTAATTCAACACTCAAATCAATTTCAAATTCATTTATCGATTTTATTTAATATTCGTTAAATTAATTTATCATTCAAAATAATTGCTATTAAATTTACCTTTCATTAAATCAATTCTCAAGTTCAACTTCATTATATCAAAACTTACAGTTTTAACAAAGATAAATTCGTCAAATCACATTCTTAAATCACAAGTCTTTCATTCGTTTCAATAAGTCACATTTCATTTCTTGTTAAAGAAATTCAATTTCATTCATTTATTTACTTAGTTACAAATTTCACAACTCAACTAATAAAGAACTAAATTTCACATATTCAAGAAGTTCAATTGCATTTACTTACTTAAATAATTTTCCAAACTTAATAAATAAAGAAACCCAATTTCATTTATTAACGAAGTTCAAATTCACTTATTCAAAAGTTCAAATTTCTCCTATCAAAGAATTCAATTTTCATTCAATTATCAAATAATTCAATCTTATTCAATTATTAAATGATTTCAAACTTAATAATTTCAAAACTCAATTATTACTAATTTCAAATTATTTATTAATAATTCCAAATTTAATTATTAGATAACCGAATTCAAACAACGTTCATTCGTCAATTACTACGTTAATATTTGTTTCAGATTTCAATCTTTACATTTCTTTTCATAAACAAATTCCAACTTCATTTCAAAACTTATTCTTTTTTCGAATAAAATCATTATTTTATTTTTAAATCAAATTATTGACCAATCGGATTTATTAAATTCTCTATCCTAAGTCAAGTTCATTTTGGGTATTTATCATTTCAACCCGATTCCAATTCAATTCAAAATCAAAACATAATAAAGGGAACTTGCAGTGTGATAACTGGGATGGTGTCAAAGTAAATAAACAAGCAATAATAACAATCAATAACAATCCAATAATCAATTCAAATAATCCCGAAACAATCGTATTAATTCACATTGCTGTTTGTGCGAATTAATATAATTATTTCTAGAATCTACACTATCATTTCATGTAGATTAAAGATTATTGCATTAATATTTATACGGTTCTTCACGATATTTATTCACTTTCAAACTACAACAATTTATACAACATACATTTAACGGTTCAAGGTGTTACCCAAATCCTACGTGTCAATTAATTTAACATTTAACGGGGTCATATTACACAAATTTCATTTATCAATTTACACATATGTCGTTTCAAATTTTAACTATCCTACGTCAATTTCAATTGCATAATATTTATCACTTTAAACATTACAATTTAATCATCCAATATAAACAACAAACAATCAATCAATTATCAATCAAACTGGGTTATTATTGCATACATAACAGATAACGGTGTCCGGTGTCAAAGGTGAACTGATACATAAATAACAGTGCAATGAATAACAGCAGTATATTTCAATTGTCGTTTCAATTGAAATCAAATTTAATAAATAAAAGAATATTAATCGTGAGTGATTGCTCACCTTTCGAGGCTAGAGAAGGTAGACAACACAACAAGCTACAAATTCCAAAGCAAAGCTAGATTTGACACGAATTTTGACGGACAAGCTGATAGATAGGAATTGATGAGAAAAATCAAATTGGCTTGATATAGGCTGAACAAAACATATACATTATATATTACCCTAAAATCGAAAAAAACAAATTTGAAACACAAACTTACTATAATCTGTATAAAATCTAAAATCAATAAATAACTTTTAAAACAAATCTCTATATATACTATTACAATATCACTCTCTTTATACCACACGTATAGGAAACATCAATATAACTTTCAAAAAATAAAATATACTTTATAACCATTATCTAATAGTATAGATACAGTACTCCTATGCATATATAACTAGTATACAAATCAACTTACAAAACAAATCAAAAAAAAAAAAAATCCAAGTAAAACCCATATGTATTTCACGTATACACAGGCATATCTAACTGATATGTAAACTGCTGCCGCACTAATATATAATACATCCTATACACAGGCCAGACTTGTATAATATGTATACTCAACTAACAAATAAAATATATTATATAGCTTATATTATAAATAAATGCATATTTACAATGTACAAAATATAATGCTGTAAGTTTCAAATCTGACCATAGTACATAAAAATACTCTTAAACATACACAAAATAACACAAAATCTTTATATATCTAAAAATTACTTTATTAAATTATATGTACCATATTACTAGCTGCTATATATAATACAGCAAATAATGAATCTGTGCAACCATATACTTTGCAACATTTTGAACAACTACTACAGAGGCAACATCATTAGATGTGCATAATATAATATAACCACTTACATACATTTATAAATAACTTACCTACAACTTTAGAACTTATATACATAGAGTACAAAGTAATAAAACTAGTATTAAATTTAAATGCATAAAAAACTATCTGTTTACACCATAACCCAAACATATATGCTTATCTATTAAAAATCAATGCACGTATTCATATAAGATTTACATGTAAATAATATTATAACACCTATATATAGATTCTTAATATCTAACAGCCTATAACCTATATACTGCCACTATATATAAATAACAGACCTTAAAATATTACATATTGTACATAAATTACAAGTAGATATCTTACTGTAATATAACCGACCTTACACTACCTGCAAAGAAACGAAAAGGTAGATGGAGATCTCGGCAAGATGGACTGCATGGTGAGGAGGAGCACGGTCTGGACGAAGCAAGTGGATGGGGTCGGTTCACTGGTGGTAGTCGAGGAGGGTTGAGATGATTGAGGCTGCGGAGTTTGAGGTGGAACTTGCGGAAGCGGTTGGTGGATGGAAGTAGCGGTGAGATGGGCAGAGGAGATGTGGTCGCGGTGTGAGGGTGAGGGCTCGGCCGAGACGAGCAGGTGGAGGTGCTGCATGGGCGGAAGCCGCTGCTTGAGATCGGGACGAGGTTGGAGGAAGAGTGGCTAGGCGAGTGATGCCATACTGTGGTCGTGCAAGGTGAAGTGGGAGGGGAAGAAGGGGAGTCGGCCATGGTATTGATTTATGGCGTGGGTGGTGGGCGGATCTCGATGGAAGTGGAGGGTCGGCGTCTTCAGGGTGTCTGGTTTGGGTGAGCACGGTGGAGAGGTGGAGAGGAAGATGGGTTGGAAGAGATATGGCTCAGGTTCAGGTTGGAAGAGATATGGTTATGTTTCAGCAAATTGATGTAGGCTAGTATAATATGACTGTTAGTTTCCACTTCCTCCTGGCAAAATAAAGTGGCCAGAGCAAAGAAACGTAAGTGAAGAGGTTAATGAACAACTATGGAACATGCAAAATTAAATAGCCGTATGTTGAATTCACGAATCATAAATGCTAGAGGCTGTTGGTTAGTATACGGTGGAAGTGATTAGACACTGGAATACTAAAAGCCAAATTGCGGAACCAATACGAAAATCGTTTCGTAGATTCGGTCGTTTTTCAGACTTCAAATTACAAAGTTGAATATACCGTGGAGATCAGTACAACGAGACGATCAAAAAGGTATATAGATATCGGTAGTATGATTGAATTATAAAAATTCGAATTTTCTACTAGCGGAAAACGCGTAAAAATCGCAGAAAATTAAGATCGACGGAGCCAAAAACGTCCGAATTTGGAAAAACGACAAATTGACAACTTGCTCAAAAGATGGTTTAGAATTTTTCTATGTAAAAATATTTTGGTTTTGAAACGTTTTATTTTCATCGCTTTTTAACTGATTAAAGTAAATTTACGCGCGAAATAAACTTTCATATTTTCGGACGAAAATTGACCAGTTGCTATGTTTAACTAGACACATTCCAAATATAAAATTTTTATTTCAAAATTTTACTGTTTAAAACTTCACAAAATTTCAGTTAATAACGTTACTAAAACCGGTTACATTTATGGGTCGTTACACATATCATGATTTTTAGAATGATAATTTTAGAGTATTGTTGCAATGAATAGAAATTATGTTTTAGTCAAATTCTGGCGATCAAGGATTTGTGAGAAGTCGAGATTGTTGCCAAGGAAAGATCGTGGATCAGGGTGTTATGGACGGCGAAGTAGGGTTTTGAGGAGCTTGTTTTGTTGTTGTTGAGGTTGGGGCTTTCGCGTCGTCGTATTTGATCTGGAAGTAATCGGTGGTTGTCGATCGAGTTTCTGCCTGATTTGAGTTCAATATTGTTCGATTTTTATTCTCATGGGGAATCGAAATTCTGGTGGGTCGCTCATGTTGTAGTTGTTGTCGGCGACTTGGAGGAGGTGCAGGCGAAGGTGGTTGTGGTTCCGGTGGGGTGTGCACATATACGTGCACGGCGGTGTACGTTTGCCTGGAAGTTAGAAGAGAAAGGGGAAATGGGAATGAAGGGAAGAGAAAGATTAGGTGGGCCGGAAAATTGTTGGCCAATGGAAAATGAAAGAAGATAATAGAGTTTTCTGCACGTTTTAAAGCTCGACTGTTTTTGGGTTTGCTCGGGAATGTTGAGTTTGACTCGAAGAAGAGGTATGAGAAGATCGGGATTAGCTCAGGTATTATTGTGGGGGAGGCCGGGATATTTTTGTAGCTGATATATTTTTTTAGGGGCATATTAAGTGGGTAAGTTTAAAAATAAATGTAAACAAATTTTTAAACGAGATATTGCCAGTTTTTAATAAATTTCCAAAGTTTAATGTTTTCAAATTTGTTGTATTAAGTAATTAATTAACAGATTAAGCCCTATATGTTTTAAGGTGAACTAAAGAGGTAATTAAATAAAAGCAAAAATTATTTAATATATTAGGATGGTTAATTGATTAATTGATTAAAGATTAATTAATTTGTGAAATCAATATAAAAGATTGATTTATTTATGTGATTAGTTAATTAAGCTATTGATTAAAAGATGACTAATCAAGAATAATCACTTAATGTGATTGATTAATGATAATTACTTCAGTTAATGATAATTGCTTAATATAATTAATTAATTAATTAGAGATTAATTAATTAGAAATTAATAATAAGTTAAGTGTTGATTAAAGATTATTAAGGAAAGTAATTGAAGAATAATTACTTAAATAGAATTACTTAGTGTAAGTAATTAAAAGATAAATTTATTAGGGATTAATTACTTAATATAATTAATTAAGGATTGATTAATTTAAGGATTTATTAATTTAGGCATTAATTAAAAAGTGAGTTAATGGATGTGATTAATGAAAGGATAATTAATTAATAACTATAGAATAATTAATCAGGGTAATTAATTAAGGAATTAATTACTTTGTGTAATTAATTAAGTTGATGTGGTTAATTTTAGTTAATTAATTAAGTTTAATTAAATAAAGGTAATCATTTGGTGTTGAGTTAAGTATAATTACTTAAGGTAATTAATGAGGTATAATTACTTAGTAAAGTAATTAGTGGATAATTACTAGATGTAATTAATTTAAGGAAATTACTTGATGGGTATTAATTAAAGGATAATTACATGATGGAAGAAATTAAGAAATGATTACTCAGTGTAATTGAAGGATTAATTTATAAAATTAATCAATGAGTTGGATTAATTGATGAAGTAATTAAGGCAAGTTAATTTTTGATTGTGATTAATCAAGATTGATTAATGAATGTAATTAAGTTAAAGGTTAATTTTATATGAAATTTAAGAATAATTAACTAATGAAAGTCATTAGAAGATCCTTAAATAATGTAATTAATGGAAGTGATCAATCTTGCTTATTAATGATTGAATGATGATGGATGCTTGAATTGGTTGATATCTCTGATATGAATTGCTTTGTGATATGAATGATGATAATGTGATTATAAATCAATTATGAATTGCTGTGTAAAAGTGTTATCCGACAATTAAAGTTGACTTGTATTTAATTGGATAACTTGGGTTTAGATGACATTGGATGCGAAGATACCGGAGTCGGGTATTAGTAAATACCCAAAACCACTTCGATTCTTTATAATTTGATGTGTGAAATCAATAGGCTGAAATGAAATGATTTAAGTGAATTGGACCATATAATCTAAGTTCTGGCACTTAGAAATTGATGTGAGAAATAAGTGATGTCTATAACTTCTTGTGAAGAGTAAATTGATATAAGTTACCCCGAGTTTATATAATTTGTATGCTTTTGTATTCCATGTTAGATGGGTTTACTCATGCTGGTTTCCAGCCTGACCCGGGTGTTACTTTGATGTAATGCTCGGGTCAGACCGAGTATTACAGATTTTCAGGTAAGGACGTTCTGGAGCTCGGGAGGCGAGCTAGATGGCAGGAACATATGGAGCATATACCGCTGTTTATATTGTAGTTGTCTTGGACATGTTGTTTTAAAACCGTCCAGCATTGTGAAATGGATTGTAACTCTGATGTATAAAATATAAATGTACCGATACGGTTCTTCCTTGTATAACTGTTATTTATGTGATATTATATTTTGATCCGCTGCGAATGTGAGGTTTCTGTGTCTTGTTCTGTTTTCTTCTTTCTCTTTTCTTCTTTTCCTAACTATCCGGAATTTTCTGGATCGAAATTTCCAGGTCCTTACACTAGGAAAGTGAGAATACTCTTTATCTAACTTTAAGCCTAAACACTCCTATTCTAGACACCCATTAGATAGAAAATTTTATTGGTTGGTCCTAAATGCCGGCTAATTAGACTACATAGAACATACAAGCTCTAATACAATTGTTTGTACTGGCCTATTTGGTAGTAGGTGAAATGGGTAAATTTTAAAAATATTTAACTATTTGGACCTTAATGGGCCTATGAAGTTTATTAACTAGCATTACATCTAACCTATTTATTAAATTAAAATCATATTTTATTTAAAATATCATATATATATATATAATCGTATTAATTAAATTATTTAGTAGTTATTTCGAATATATCACTTATATATTCATAGCATAACTTAAAACATATAGATAAAAGCATGTGTATAACTATATATATGCATATAGATATTGGGATTTATATCCATTGTATATACATATATTATGCTTACATATACTTACGACAAATTTATATGCATATCATGAATATAAATGACTAAGTATATACATACATTTAAATATATTGTAATGTACGTATATGGTTTGTATACATAATTTAATTATAATATATATATATATATATATATATATATATATATATATGTTAGCATCAAAATTGGTCACTAACACCTTTGAGTAGAGTTATGTAGAGAGATTAATGAAGAGAGTAAATTAAAACAGATAAATAGTGTAATTAAATGCAAAAAGAATAACAGAAACGAGAACATCAGATTTATAGTGGTTCGATGTGATTGCCTACGTCCACTTTGAATAAAATCTTCATTCCTTTCCCAATCACTGGAATACAGATACAATCCGTAAACAAACCACTTGAATACATGTTTGAATCTAGAAGAGAAGAGTATCAAAAATGGCAGAGTCTCCATGGAGTTCTCGAAAGAAGGTCCCTTTAACTAGACCCCTGCCCCTCTATTTATAGACGAAGATAGGCTGGTTCCCCTACGCAGGCCTATGACCAAGACATTCCGGCCTACAGTTAACAACATCTATGCACTGACCTATGCATACCGACCCTCTATGGCCGACCCAATAGTCGTCGAGCCACTCTAGCTGAACCATCACTGCCTAGCTGAGGTTCCCTCATGTATGACTCGAAGCTAACTCTCAAGTGAATTGAAGCAAGTAGTGATGCAAGTCAAAACAAAGAAACACCAAATGCTTCACTTTTCGTAGACTAGATAACATGTTAACCCCCTTAGGATGCACCGTTATGCCGAACTGGGGCGACCAAGCCTAAGACATCGATCCACTTATGCTGACCCACCTAAGCCGACCCACCATTACTTAATTACCTATACCGAGCCACCTAGTACGAACCATTAGGCCGAACCATTCAGGCCAATCCTCTTCGTCTTTCCTACCTCGACTGACCCAGCCATGCCGACCCATACATGATGAACCATCTACGTATGCCAAACTATATATGTCAATCCTTCTAAGGCCGATCTGCCTAGGCCGACCCAATATGGTCGACCCACATATGCCGAACCATATATATAGGCCGAACCATTCACACACCAAGCCAATGGAGTTACACCGAGCTCTTACTCTTCCATTCTCTATTGCTTTGAATCCCGTCTAGGCTCAACCATTGCCTCTGCAACTATCGCCTTGTAGCCGGGTCAAGTAGTCGGGTAACATTTGCCCCTCAAATTGTGTTACGTGAATCAACATGGCGCGCTATGAATTAGCGAGTAATCCCTACTTCTAGAGGTCGATTCATTTAGAATGATAACCGACTATCGTTCTTCATTGGCCTTTGACAAAGCTTCGTGTTGTCCGAACGTACTAGCTTAATCTTGAAGAAACTTTTAAAAACCTGGTACAACTTTTCAAAAGCTGAATATATACAACCTTTCGAAGGCTGAATCATGGTGGATTTTTCAAATCCACGCTCCTTCACCTACCCAATACTATCTATCACTTTTCCAGATTACCATTTTCAATCTCTATTAGATTTGAAGTCATGAAAAATGTCCCTTTTATTTATGTAATTCCTCTTATTAGATTTGAAGTAGACCCTATTTTCATAAAAGTGCTGGGCCATTTAATACTTCAAATCCGAGGTGCCCATGATATATTCTTCATTATTTCAAACAACACACTTTTTATACATTTGTTGAACTAGATCATTCATGGAAATTACATAGAAATAGGTACAATTAAATTATACCCCACTTCCAACAAATTAAAATATATAAATTAACATTCCAAGTCAAATTAGGGCAATGTAAATTAATACTAAAATTTAACAATCCAATTATAAACGAGAATAACTTTACAACTTTAACTATTTTAGGGACTGATTTCCAAATTAAGGTATAAATAACATTCCTATTCCAATTACCTATTTTATAGAATATGTAAGCGATACTTCTATACATTCATTTTATGCATACAACTCATTAGATCTTACAAAAGCCAAATAGTTAAATAAAATTCAACCATATAAATTTCAATGTTATAAATAAAATATATAATTTCCCACTCACCTTTCAGGCTTTCCAAATCTCTCAATCTAAATTTATTCCTTTAATTTGACTACTTCTCCTTTCTAATCTAAAAAATATGTACAACAATGTGTATTTGTACTATCAGAATTACAAATCTGAGAAGAGATTCGGGGTTAATGGGAATGTAGATTAATAAAAATGAAATTTACTTTTTGTTTCCACAATATTGATTAGCTCCTTCTCTTCTCCTCTTTTATTTTCTACCATGCTCCGATTTGTATGTGTAATATTTATAATTTTCAAAACTAATAGAGAATGGAAAATAGTAGAGCTTAGCTGCTTTGATAACAAACTATGAGAAGAGAAGTGAGGGGTTAGGATTGTATTTATAGAAGCTAAAATCAATCTTAACCATTAAATTAAAATATAAAATCTAGGCCGTTTGGCCAAGGTGCAACCTTAGCCACCACCGTCTCGACATGTCGACCACTCCTCTATATGTGGTCAACCAGTAGCGGTCAATAGACTAAAGGAGGGGGTCGACCATTGGGGTTACGTTTCCTAGTTTACATTTTTAATTATTATTTTTCAAAAACTTTAAACTCTAATAACTTTCTCATTTAAACTCCAATTGAAAAACTCTAAATGTGGAAGCGGCAAAAAAAATTGCCATAAACGTAGTGATGCAAGTTTCATGTTCAAGTTCCATCGTTTGCTCAAACTCCATTTTTAAGCCTTAATATTTATTTCTTAATTACCATAAATTTTATGGGATGTTAGAAATGTTATAGTCGATATATGTGACTTAAAAGTTTATTTTTTATTTTTTAATATTTGTTTGTTTGATTTCGAAAGAAGTTTAAAAAAATTATTTTGATGTATTGAACGTTGAGTCAAAATTTAGAGTAATTCAGAGATCATTTGTGCGGTTTAACAAATCTAGATTAGCAGCACTCGATATGGAGCAGCATTACTATAGTGCGATAATAACATGTGGCGGCATCATTTTGTATGATGTCGGCTTTAGTAACTCCAATGAATGTTGATGTCTTTCGGTAGCAACATCACATGTATAGATGTATGACATCAGTTTGAAGTTATAGTAGTGTGAAGCAGTATTAATAAGAAGTAGCATTTTGGAGGAGTGCTATTATAACCTTCATGGATATTGATGGCTTCGACATCAATACCGCAATTATTGATGTGCGGGGTCTTTTCTTGATCGATGAGAGGAGACATCCTTATGAGCGTCGTTATTAAGAAGCGGCAGTATTAGAAGGTTAACTCTGACATGGGGTGAGGTTGAAGAAGTGGAGCATCGATGGGAGACGACATTGATAAGGAGCTGAATTGATGAGGTGCGACATCATTTGAAGGATAGAATCGGAATTGATGAGGTGCGACATCATTTGAAGGATAGCATCAGGATGAGGCAGTATTAGAAAGGCACTGCATTGATTCTTCTCTATATATACTTTGGCATTAGCTCATCTTCATACCGTCGGCATTGGTTTATACCTTTGACATTAACCTATTTCAATATCTTTGGCATTGGCTTATAATTTTCGCCCTAATTGCTGGTACAATATCTTGACTATGTCACATACCTTCAGGATCAATAATAATAGTAGTAATGTTTGCTATCTTAATGGGACCTTTATATGCTTTATAATTGTTGCTATTATAAAGGCTTCGACCCTTTTTGTAATGAGGTTTGATATCATCCCTTTAAGGCATTGAGTTCAACATCATACTCCCCATAGAAATTATATGGATAACATTTTCCCCCTCCCACGAAATGTAGTGGAAGCATTGACTTTTCAATTCAATAATCTTGAGAGTATGCTTCCCTGCTATTAGTATCCCTTGCAAGTCTAACTAACCATTCAAAATTGATCCAATGGGAATTGCACGTATTTTCCTCCACTATAAATAATCAAATCTTTTTCCTCTTTCTCTTTTACCTTGGATTAAAAGCTCAAGCAATCAAAGCTTAAAAATTCACAAGATCATTTACAGGTCCTAGTTTTTTTGTCACCAAAGCTAAAGTCAATGTACAACTCTTTCTTTCATCGATCAGATCAATGAGTTAAATAAGGGGGTTTTGTGCCAAATTGCAATTAGGGTTTACTTAATGATTTTCATGTTACTATTTATATTATCGCTTAGGTTAATGATTGATTGTGCTTATAGATTGAATTGGAGATAAATTCTATGTTGCCTGGATGATTTTAGGATTAATTAGCAGTTGTGTAACATTAACCTTGCAGCCTGGTAATTTTTTGTTTAATGGTGAAACAAATAGTCTGTCAAACCTAAAACTTATATCGCCTTGCTTTGTACCGGCGCTAATTTTTTAGTCATTATTATGATGTTTGATATTGATTAATTTACTCTGTTTTACGACATCACTTTAATGTTCGGTATCAATTTAGATTTTTCCCTTTATTTATTACATCAGCAATCAATTTTGTATTTTACAATATTAATGATGCAAGGTTTTTATACCGCTAATATGCCAAAATGCGATAACCGATTAAAATTATAACTTGACATTCTCTTATGTCTTCATTAATTAGAAGGGTTGTCATTTAAATTTGGCAATAAATTATAAGGTTATTGTATAACGCTGATAACCGTATGTTACAGCTCCTTTTTAGTAAACATTTCAAACATTTTAGTTCAATGTTTTTTTCATTGTTATTTACGACATGGTTGTTGTAGAAATATTGGGGTCTACTTACTCATTTAGTACATTATTAATGGCATTATTGAACTACACCGACATTTCTTATTGGTGTTGGCAATTTCGTCATTTCGTTGTTGATCATAATTGTGGTGCTACATTATTGTTCTATAGAGTAACTCGTGTGGCACTCGATATTAATTCATTTAACATGCATTTATTAATGCAATTTAACACCTAAGATATTTTCATGATGATTCTTACTTTAAGTATCTAGTAAACACTTATACGCTTACTTTCTTGCCATAAGTTTAACGTTTATTTGTATGCTCTTAATTATCCTAAAGGTTTAAGTTTTCTGCGAGTCAAATATTATTTGGGAATTTAGAAATTTCACCTTTTGGTGTCACAATCTAGGAAAACAATTAGTTATTCCTTGTTTCATAATATGATATCCTATTTTATATCATAAGCTTCCTAATTAGTATCTTTCCAATTTAGAATAATATCACCGTGTAGGAAAATGGAAGATAAGAAGTCCAGCAAAGGTTCCAGACCCTTTCCTTTTCCAAAGAGAGAAGTCCGTATGCTTAGTTAATTTCTCCCTACTACTCAACAAATGGTGCATGTCATTTTCCAACCATTCGAATTTAGGGGTATGGAATCTCTTCCTGAATTTCTTCTGTAACTTGTTACCTTGATGCAGTTACCACCCAAATCTCGCACCTACTTGAGCAAGAGAAAGCAATTACATATGACCATTCTAAAACTTTAGTCAAAAGAATCAAAGTTGATGCAGAGATTACTTGACTTCATCAAAGGGTAATTGATCTCGGTTCTTTTTTGATGTCTAGGAACTTGAAAAGGATGGCACAAGTTTTGTCTCTTATTTATTTATAACCTTTAGATTAAATTATTTGGTTGTTCAACACTTTTATTCCTGCAATTCTCATACAAAGCATGTTAAATAAATTTGTACTTGAATGATTGTTACCTTGAATGTATTACATAAATTCTTGTTTTTAAAATAGTTTGGGATATACAACTTGCTTTTTCGAAGCTTTAATTTGATATAATATAATACGTAATTCTTAGTTTTCCCTCTTAGTATAATTCTTGTCTTTAAACTTGAAATATGCTTTAACAAAGAGGCTAGTAATCTAAGAAATTAGAAATTCATTTAAGAGAGAACTATAAAATTATCTTATACTAATTTTAAATAGTAGGCCATAAAACTATTTGACATTAAGAAGATCAAAATTCCATTTGATAATAAGAAATCTAGGATACCATCTTCTGATAATAAGAAATCTGGAAAAAATCTTATAATAGCAATCGAAAATATCATTTGATAATAAGAAATATAGAATACCATTTAATGAAAAGAAACTTAGAAACCATCTGATAATAAGAAATCCAAAATACCATCAGATAATAAGAAACCTAGAATACCATCTTTCAAAAATAGTAAGAAGACTAAGTGATCCATTTTGCAATAATGAAAAGACCAGAAAACCATCCGGCAATAATAATATGAATAAAAGATCAGAAATCCATCTGATAATAACTAGAATACCAGAAATCTATCCGATAATAATAAGAAGATCAGAAAACCATTTTATAATAATAATCTGAATAGAAGACCAGAAATTCATCTGATATCAACAAGAAGACTAGAAAACCATATGGCAATAATAATCTGAATAGGGGACTAGGAAATCCCTCTAGTAATAATAAGAAGAAAAGAAAACCCTTTAATAATATGAAGACCAAAAAACCATCTAGCAATAATAATCTGAAAAGAGACCAGGAAATCCTTCTAGTACTAATAAAAAGACTAGAAAGCTCTCTAATAATAAAAAGATCACAAAACCGTCTAACAATAATAAGAAGACCAAAAAAAAATATGGCATAATAATTTGAATAGAAGATCAAGAAATCCTTTTGGCAATAATAAGAATACCAGAAAACCCATTGATGATAATAAGACCAGAAACCATCTAGCAATAATAATCTAAATAAAAGACCATGAAAACCCTCTGGTAATAATAAGAAGACCAGAAAACCCTATGTTAATAAGAATAGTAGAAAACTATCTAGCAATAAAAAGAAGACCAGAAAACCATTTTGCAATAATAATCTGAATGGAAGACCAGAAAATCCATCTAGTGAGAATTGCTTTAGCTTTACCTTAGAGTAAAATAACTCAAATTTGATTGTTCTTCCTTTAGAAGAATGCTTTGTTCCATTCTTTAGGATAGAGTTTGATTGCTGATTGGTGCCAAACTTGTTCCTTCCTCTAAGAGATGCTCCAGAAATACATCAGAGGCTTTTATTGTTGCTAAGCCCTGCTCCCTCTAAGAGTCGCTCTGAAAATACATCGAAGGCTTTAGTGGCACTAAGCCCTCCTCCCTCTAGGAGGCATTTTCAAAATACATTGGAGGCTTTATTGGCGCTAAGCCCTCCTCCCTCCAAGAGATGCTTCGAAAATACATCGAAGGCTTTATGAATTTTGATAAAAAGTTTTTCGTAAAATTTCTTTGTTAAAACTATCTTATGGCTTTTTAGCCAATTGATACATTCGGGAAAACCCTTCTGAGAAATTCAACTTTTATGATATGAAACTTCATTTTGGACGAAAGATTTTTTCTTAAAAAGGCACTTCTTTGGAAAATCAAAGAATATTTCCTTAAAATTGGTCTTTCCTTTGTAAAGCACTTTTATTTGTTTAGGTTTTGAGCCAATGAATTTTAAAAGATTTTGGGTATTTTAATTCTTTGATAAAAAACCCTTCTTAGAGTTTCCACTAAGAAGGGTTTTTGAGCCAGTCTCATAATAAAAATGCAAATCTCTAATAAGAGACTGAGTGGTCATGAGTCATGAACTAATAGCCCTTTAATCCATAATAGCCTCTTATAATTAGAGCTTTTGCGACGCTAATGAGCTTTAATAGTTCTAAAAAAACTTTCTTTAGAAAATATGTATAGATTTCTCTTTTTCAATGATTACTGAAAGCTTTGTAAATGATCTTGACAACATATGCTAAATCAAAACCTTTTATATGTATTTACTAATGCTAAGCAATATTTTCCAATGATATGATAAGTCTTCCTTGAAATAAATAAATATATAATTTCCCTAATCTGTAGGGTTGGTAACAATCCTTTTGATTTTTGGAAATATTTTTCTCGGAGATGTGTTTGGTAAAACTTTTGCAGTAAAATTCCATCATTTCCCCTATTCGCAGCTCCTTATTTTATAGGCAGTGGGGAAAATTCCATCATTTTTTGCCACGACGAAAATGTCAGAAAGGGGTTTGTTTAAGTTCATATAATTAGATTCAGAAATCTTCT
This sequence comes from Allium cepa, assembly GCA_030765085.1. Lineage (NCBI taxonomy): Eukaryota > Viridiplantae > Streptophyta > Magnoliopsida > Asparagales > Amaryllidaceae > Allium > Allium cepa. Next base: position 586,258,313 of record CM060941.1, on the reverse strand, counting down.
TCCGACCTTTTCTTTTACTTTCATCCCCTTTTGGCCTTTTGATGGGGTGATTGGATCTAAACTTTTCTTCTTTTTGTGTCATTGAGATTCTTCTAAGCATGGTATACCTCGTCCATATGGATGAATTTCTTAGCCGAAATATGAAAGTATTACAGATTTTTACATCCATGAGTATAAAATTACTTTCAAAAAGGAGTCTGCTCAATTAGCCCTAAACGAACTGTTATCAGCTTTTCTTTATCGGTCACAATTTCTGCTCTTAATGCTTCAGTCTTAAATCTTTTTAAGTATTCTCCAATAATTCCCTTGGCCTTTGCTTGATCTTAGCTAATATACTGGATGTATAGTTGGGTCCTTTTATATGTAAACTCCATTGATAATTTGTAACGACTCGTCATTTCGAACCATTCAAATCGACTATCATCCACACATGTTGTACTTGAATTGCTTAAAGCAACATATTGTTAATTTATATTTGGCAAAACTTGGCATATACAGTTAATAAATAAATCACAGATTCATAGACAAAGAGTAATATAACATTAAGCAGCAGAATAGATAAATAGTAGTTCATGAAGCTGCTATATAAAAATCATAGTCTGAAACAAAATGCGATAGAAAATCTCAAGTACATAGAAGTCACTAATACAATTGCAACTGACAAGTCTAAACACAAAACTAGAAATAACTGAAATAACTTAAAGCTAAATAGATATAAAACATATCTTCAAGAAAAGCTTCAAGCTCCAAAGGTGAGTCTCAAATGTTGTGACACTCTATCCGACCCGAGCATAAAGCAAAACACAAAACACTCGAGTTAGGATTAACATTCTAATACTATTATAATCAAAGCTAGTGAAATGTCAAGTGAAATACAATAACTTAAAGGATGTTTAGGATTTCCATCCTTTAATGATTTGTTAAACTATCTATATACATAGTACAATACGCTAAATAGATAATGTCTATAGTAAAGTAAAAAATTAAAATAGCATTACCGCATTACCCATATCCCTCTTAACACATTTTTATATATTCACATAGTTTATACAGTACCGTAATTCTTCCATAAAATGGAGGGTTATCAAAGGGCACTCCATAGGTACGGTACAAACCAAACTCCTAGTGGGCGGGATAAGGCATGTGACAAGGCACGCAAGGCAATGCCAGAGTTGGATTCTACCGTTTGCACACCCGGAATAGTGGTAACACATAGCAGCTACTACGCCCACCTCGAGACATACTCCCAAATCAAATGTGCACCCAATCAAATCATAAAGTAATAGAATGGTAACGAAGAAGCATGCTCGATCGAAGGTGCGACCTCACTTGGCTCGGTATAGCTCCTGCCATACTGACTCACAAGAGTCAAGGCTGATGTGGCTAAAACAGGAGCTATACAGGGCCATGTAAGGTCGCATTTCCGATCGAACATGCTTCTTTGATACAATTCTATTAATTTGTGATTTGATTGGGTGCACCTTTAATTTGGGAGTGTGTCTCATGGTGGGCGGTAGTAGCTGCTATGCGTTACCACCATTCCGGGAGTGCAAATGGTAGAATCCTACCCTGGCATTGCCTCGCATGCCTTCTCACATGCCTTATCCCGCCCACTACGGGTTTGGTTTGTACCATACCTATGGAGTGTCCTCTGATAGCCCTCCAGTTTAAGGAGGAATTACGGTACTGTATAGAATAAGGGAATATGTAAAAATGTGTTAAGGGGGATATGGGTAACTCCTTAATGCTTTTTTAATATTTTACTTTACTGTAGACATCATATATGTAGCTTGTACTATGTATGTATATAGTTTAACGGATCCTTAAAGGATCCCAAATATCTTTTAAGTTATTATATTTCACTTGACATTTCACTTGAGTTGATTTACTAGTATAAGAATATTAATCCTAACTCGAGTATTTTGTGTTTTGCTTTATGCTCGGGTCCTACTGAGTGTCACAACATTTGAGACTCACCTTTGGAGCTTGTAGCTTTTCTTAAAGATCTATCTTATATCTACTCAGCCATCAGTTATTTTGGTTATTTCCAATTTATGTTCAGACTTGTCTATTGCATATGTATTAGTGACTTCTATGTACTTGAGATTTTCTACTGTATTTTGTTTCAGACTCTGATTTATATAGCAGCTTCATGAACTATTTTTTATCTATTCCGCTGCTTATTGTTATATTACTTTGTGTATGTGATTATGTGATTTATTTATTTACTATATATGCGAAGTTTTTCCAAACATAAATTTATAATCTATTGTTTCGTGCAATTCAAGTCCGACATGTGTGGACGATTTTCGATTTGAACGGTTCAAAATGACGGGTCGTTACATGTGGTATCGGAGTTCAGGTTTAGGCGAAAATTAGCATATGGAGTAAAAACTCATTAGAGAAAGTGTAGTAATACCTTAGAATGAGTAAAATTAATTATAGAATCATCTTCGTTCGAGCTTGAAATTCTTTGTTAGGATCCTCCTGGATTAGGATTTCTTTTGAATTTTGGAACTTTCTCTTTGTTCTGAAATCCATTCTTGTATTTCCTGTTCGTGGTCTTCTTGATACTGGAGCACCCCATAGCTCCATTTCTATTGATCTTTGGAATAAATTTGAGCATATCTTCCAACCCCAATTGGCAACTTCATCCTTATGTATGACTAATCCTACCGGCGGTCCCACCAACCTTGGTATGATTTGTAATGGGGTGGAACTCCTTTACAACAGGCGTTGGTCCAATGGAGATTTCTACGTCCTCGATTTTGATATTGTTATCTCTTTTAAAACCTGTACCTTTTCTCTAGTAGTTGATCAAATTAATTCTCTTCTGATCGAATATCAATTGCCTTGTGATTATGAAGGCAGTTTTATCTTTCGCTTGATGCTTAGCTTAGTGATCTTGACGCCACCCTGATAGCCAGGGATTATCTTGATGATTAATGAAGTCACTTCCTTACTTCCTAAGTCGGAAATTGAATTCCACATCCATCTTATTCTTGGATCTTGATCTTGCTACCGCTTTCCACCAGCTTTGGGTAAACTAAGGTGAGCGCTCCTAAAGACAGCTTTCGGAACGGAGAGTGGTTTCTATAAATGGTTAATCAATGCTCCCAAGATAGCTTTCATAATCGAGGAGAGCCCTTTGGATTAACTAATGCTCATATCTTCTTCATCGATCTCATGAATCGCGTTTTTCACGATGTTCTCAACAAGTTTGTCCCCATTTTCGTTAATGATATTCTTGTCTTTTCTAAGTCTTAGTTAACCCGGTTAAGGTCACCACGATTAATGTATGCCTATCCATCTTTCTTTTTTTTATTATATTAAGGTGTATATATAATTTGTTTAGAGTTATATATATAATTTGTTTACAGTTATATATATAATCTTTTTAGAGATATAATATGTTTAAATTATATATTTAAATTTATGTGAAAATTTTAAAATAGTTTTTTTGTAATAAATTTATATATTATGTTTAAATATTCATTGGAAATTTTTGATAATAAATATATAGGTTTTTATAAATTTTTGAAAAATATATGGGTTTTATAATTTTTGATTTGAAAAGAAATATATATATTTCATACATACATTTTTTGTTCCCACTTATATCAAGATAAATTTTGATTTGTTTTTCGTCAGTGCTAAGTTATCAGCTTTGTTTCCATCGATCTCGTGTCCACCTTGCTTTTCTTTGGATTGGTCGATTGTTGAGTTCATAATTAAAAATCGTAGCTTGTTGTCTTATTTTCTGTAACGACCCGCTATTTTGGACTATTCGCATCCGCACATGTCGGACTTGAATAATTCAAAATACTGAATTGTTAATTTAAAATTTGGCAAAACTCAGATATACAGTAAATAAATAATCACAGAATCACAGACACAGAGTAATAATATGCAGCGGAAGTAAAAGAGGTAGTAGTTCATGAAGCTACTATATAAATATATAAGATACATCAGAGTTTACAACAGAAGAGAAATACGATACATCAAGTACAATCAGAATACATCACTAGAATTATCGAATACTGAAGCAGAATAGATGGCTGGATCTTCAAGCAAAGCTCCAACTCCAAAGGTGAGCCTCGAATACTGGTACACTCAGTCTGACCCGAGCGTAAAGCAAAACACAAAACACTCGAGTCGGGATTAATATTCTTATATCAATAAATCCAACTCAAGTGAAATAGCAATCGAAATACAAGTAACTCAAAGGATGTTGGAATAACCATCCTCTAAAGATCCGTTAAACTATCTACTATGTAGTAGTGTACGCTAAATAGATAATGTCTATCAGTAATATAAAGTATCAAAATAGTGTTAAGGCGTTACCATTATCCCCCTTAACACATTTTATATAAATGTCATAGTCTATACAGCACTGTAAACTCCACCGTAAACTAGTGGGATATCAGGGAGTACTCCATAGGTATAACACAAAACAAATTCGTAGTGGTCGCGTATATAGGGATACAAGTATGACAAGGCACATAAGGCAATACCCAAGGTAGTGAAACTACCGTTTGCCTGATCCGGACTGGTGAGAACGCATCGCCGCAGCGATCGCAACACCGCGAAACAACACTCCTGAAATTCCGAGGGTGCACCAATCAATCACAAGTAATGAGTAGTAGTTACGAAGAAGTGTGTCCGCTCGAGGTGGCTAACCCCATTTGGCCCGGCACGGCTCTTGATTTTAGTCATTTCCAATTTGACACAAGTGTCAAGGCTATCCATTATCGTTCTCTTTCTTCAGTCATCACGTACATCATTCCAACCACTTCATTCTGGATCATCACTCCGCGTATAGTTATTAAAGTGGTTTTCGGTTTAGATAGAGAGTATATCCATAACCGATTCCGGTCTCTTTAATAACTTCCGTAATTATTACACCGATTGGTCGTTTAATATGTTTCAAACCAAATCAATTTCGATTTCAGCTAGAATTCGTAAACCATCATTTCGTTTGTCTTTCTAAATCAATTTTCAAAATTTACGTTCAAAACTTCCAAATTACCATTTCAAAATCTTATAATTCGATTTCAACTTTTCATTCCAACAATTCAAATAGTGGTTCAAGTTCGTATGTATAAACTTTATTCCAAAGTCATTTAAATTAATTTATTTTAACATTCAAATCAATTTCTTTTCATTTATCGATTTCATTCAATATTCGTTAAATTAATTATCATTCAAACAATTCTATTCAAATTCCAGTTCAATTAAATCAATTACTTAAGTTCAATTTCATTATAACAAAACTTACAAATTTACTTAAATTCGATTCGTCAAATCATATTCTTAAAATTATAAGTCTTACATTCATTTCAATAAACGCATTTTGTTTCTTGTTAAAGAAATTCAATTTCACTTATTTCTTTACTTAGTTACAAATTTCCAAAACTCAATTAATAAAGAAACTAAATTTCATGTATTCGAGAAGTTTACTTTCACTTGTAAACTTACTTAAATAATTTTCAACTTTAATAAATAAAGAAACTCAATTTCATTTATCGACGAAGTTCACTTCCTCTTATTAAAGAATTCAAATTTTTTTTATTCAATTATCAAATAATTAAACCTTATCCAATTATTAAATAATTTCAATCTTAATTGTTAATAATTTCAAAACTTAATAATTACAACTTGATTATAAATTCAACTTAATAATTTCAAACTTAATTATAATTCCAACTTAATTATAATTTCAAATTTAATTATTAAATGATTCCAAACTTAATAATTTCAAAACTCAATTATTACTAATTCCAAATTACTTATTAATAATTCCAAATTTAATTATTAAATAATTAAATTCCAAACAACGTTATTTCATCAATTACTATGTTAATATCTGTTTCAGATTTCAATCCTTACATTTTCTTTCATAAAGTTCAAATTCCAACTTCATTTCAAAACTTATTCTTTGCTCGAATAAAATCATTATTTTATTTTTAAATTAATTTGTTGACAATCAGATTTTTATTTAATTCTCTATCCTAGGTCAAATTCATTTGGGTATATATCATTTCAACCCGATTCCAATTCAATTCAAGATCAAGCATAATAAAGAGAACTTGCAGTGTGATAACTGGGATGGTGTCAAAGTAAATAAACAAGCAATAACAACAATCAACAACAATTCAATAATTAATTCAAATAATCCCGAAATAATCGTATTAATTCGCATTGTTATTTGTGCGAATTAATATAATTATTTCTAGAATCTACACTATCATTTCATGTAGATTAAAGATTATTACATTTCGGTTTTTCCACTTGTCGTTCAATTTCAATTTCAATTCTACACAATTTATTCAATATACGTTCAAGGTTCAAAGTGTAATTTGTCAAATTCTACGAGTCAATTAACTTAACAATTTCAAGGGTCATATTATTCAAATTAACTAATTAAATTCAACACATATGTTGATTCAAAATTTATAATTATCCTACGTCAAATTCAATTGCATATTATTCATCACTTTTTACATTTCAATTTAACATCCAATATAAACCACAAACAATCAATCAATTTCAACCAAACTGTATTATCATCGCATAATAATTTAACAGATAATGGTGTCAGATGTCATAGGTGAACAGATACAGGTAATAACAGTGTACATAACTAACAACAGGTATATTTCAATTGTTGTTTCAATTGAAATCAAATTTAATAAATAAAAGAACATTAATCGTGAGTGATGGCTCACCTTTCGAGGCTAGAGAGATGAATAGACAACGAAGTTGAGTCATGGATCGTAAGCACGACTTTCGGAATAACTAGATTGGCCCGAATCGACAAGCAAAGCTATTAAATATGAATCGTCGAAATCAAATCAGAATAGGAGCGATGAAAGTAAATGGTATCAGTGAACATATATACATAACTATATTCAAAAATTAAACACATAAAATATAAAAAAAAATCAATTTTAAACATATATTTTCAAATCGATATTTAATTTAACACAGATAAAATTCCATAGATATGCATTTCTAACGCCATCTTACAATTAAATCACATATATTTAAATTCAAACATATTATCGTTTATTTATTTATTATTATTATTATTTTATTAACAACAATATCCAAAATCATCTTTCTTAAATACAACATTTAAAAGAAATCAAATCAAAACATTCAACATAGCAATAATTTCAAAACATGTCCTGCGTCAAAGTTTAACAATATAATTCTATGTGCTACCGAGATCGAAATGGTCTGAAATTTGGTATGAATAAAGATCAAAACTTGTATTTCAAACTGCAAAAGAATCACTTGATTTGGACAAGAGACGAGAAAAGTTACGATCTCACGAACATAGACTCAGGCCATGTTGCGACAGTCAAATGTTCAGGTCTGAAAACCTCTCTGGGTCTGACTTTCAGGTAAGAAACAGAGGACTGAACCACCTCGTATGAAGCTAAAATTTTGTATACAGAAAGTAGAAAACTTTATCTTTTAAACAAAAAAGGAATCACTGTATTCCGACGTAAGACGGAAGAGATACGATGCGTCAAACATGAACACAGGTCGTGTTTGCAGCAGTGTAAAATAATTCCAAGTACAAAAGAACAGCTGCCTGGGTCAAACTTCTAGATCCTCGACCACTAACCAAACGATGTCGGATTTTTCTGAAATTTAACATCCATAAACTAAGTAACTTCGACTCTTTTTAAAAAATAGAATCAATCCATTCCGATAAAACATGAGTGAGATATGATATCGTGAACATGCAGTCTAACTGCTGTTCAGAAAAAAATAAAAATAAAATAAACAGTAATACTTTTGTAGACAAATCTGACCATAGAATCCCTAACTATCCTGTAATATTACTTGATACATGCCCAAAACTATAACCTTATTAGATTTGTGTGCTGAATTTTTTTTTTCTGTATAAATATGGAGCCCATAGACTCACACGCAAAACAATGAACTTGTGCGTACATATGCAACCTGTATATGGACATATATGTAGGCTTCAAAACCCTGAAGCTATATAATAAGAATCTATATATTTGAAATATATAAATCAGTTGCTCAAATAAGTATATAGACTATATATATACGTCAAACCTGTTATACATAACCATCACTAATATATGACCTACATGCACATATTCTACTGTTTAAAACATATATATGTTAGTACATAACATATTAAATTATATATACTGTCAACTATATTTAAACAAATAAGAAATATAATATTTATACCTATACTCGGAGAAGATGCAAGCCAACGGGAAGCGAAGGAGGCAGATGCGGCTTTGGCCAAAGAAGGCAAAAGCACGGAGAGTTGTTGAAGCTTGCGGGAAGAGGTTGGAAAGCTGATGCGAGTAGGAAGCCGCGGGCGCTTGTCGAAGCAGCACTTGGCCGTGCACGCGTGGGTGGAGCGGCGGTTGAGGAGGCCGAGTGAGTGTAGGCAAGGGCTTGAGGGTGTTAGATGGGCTGCCATGAAAGGTCGGCTAGTAGCTCGGCCATGGAGGAGAGGAAGGAGACCGAAGTGGGTTGCAGGTGGATGTTCGGCTAGATGCGGATCTGGTGAAGCAAGGGTTGTGGAAAATGAGAAGGGCAAGCAGGAGAGGCGGTGGTTCACGGTGGTGTGGGCGCGTGGTAGGAGGAGAGGAGGAGAGAGAGCGGGCTGACGGAGTTTGTCGAGGCCGAGCCGGGTGCGGTGCTTGCGGGGAAAGAGGGTCGGGGTTGCGTTGTAAATGGAGGCATTGGAGTGATAAGCGGAGGAGAAGAGATCTGTAGGGAAGAAAATAAAATGAAGAAGACAGAGCCAATAAGAAAGAAGAAATGGTGAAAGCTATTCATATCTATTTTTCAAGGCACACTGGAAATTGAACCAACGATGTAAATGTTGGAACCAGTGGCACACGTCACGGTAAATTCAGAGAATAAAAAACGTCCTTGAATTTAAGGAAATTAAATGGTAATGACCATTGGAATTTACGCAGTGAAATTTGAATGGTAACGAACCGACAATGAATTAAGAAAGTTTGAAGCGGTACCGATACGTATAACATTTCGCAAATCTCGCTACGAATCGGACGCCAAAACACAGAACTGAATATACCGCAGGGATCAGCACAACGAGGCGATCAAAACGGTATATAGATATCAGTGGTACGATTGAATTATAAAATTCGAATTTTCAACTAGCGGAAAATGCATAAAAATCGCAGAAAAATAAGATCGACGGAGCCAAAGATGTCCGAATTTGGAAAAACGACAAACTGACAACTTGCTCAAAAGATGGTTTAGAATTTTTCTATGAAAAACTATTTCGGTTTTGAAAACGTTTTATTTTCATTGCTTTTTAACTGATTAAATTGAAGTAAATTTACGCGCGAAATAAACTTTCGTATTTTCGGACGAAAATTTACCAGTTGCTATATTTAACTAGACGCATTTCAAATATATAATTTATATTTCAAAATTTTATCGTTTAAAATTTCACAAAATTCCAATTAATAACGTTATTAAAACCGGTTAAATTTACGGGTTGTTACACTCTCCCCCACTCAAAACTTTTCGTCCCCGAAAAGGAAGGAAGTAGGAGAATAGAAACAATCAAAAGAAACTAGACTTGAATTACGTTATAAACAATTAATTTAAACCATATGTATAAATTTATATTCAACAATTTGTTTTTAAAATCAAGATTTTCATTAAATTGATTTGATTTCTCATTTATAAATGTTAGGTACAAAAGGTTTCTTTCAAAACGAAATTTAATTTAAATTCAGTTAATACCACATTAAATTGATTTAATTTCAATTTATTAACCTTCAAAACAAAATTTTTATTTTATTAATCACATCTATTATTTAATTAACTTATTATTCTATTTATCTCCATAACATTTTATAATTAAAATTTAGGTGTACAACATTTATTATACGTGCTCACATTTATTTATAATGACAGCTTATATTGTATAATATATATAATATATCAAATTAGATTAAATCATAGATCAATATATGTATTACCAATTAAATCATACTCGAAGAAATTCAAATCAATTTATTTTCAAAACGAACCGTAGCAAAGCTACAGAATAGTCTCTCCACTTCGAAACTCGAAAATGAATGTCGATGATGCGGCCGTCATCACCGAAATTATTTTCCAGCGACAAAGAGAATAGCACTTATTTAAACATTTTATATTCTTTGAAAATGGTTTCTATTTGAAAATACTTTAACTATACACTTTAAAACTTTCAAATCAAAGTTTGAAATCACCGGAAATTAAATTTTCAAATTCTAATTTTATAACATTTCAAATTCCAAATCAAATTATAGCCAAATTTTATAAATTCACTTATTTATTTTATGAATTAGTCAATGATTTATAAAACAACAAATGAAAATTATTTTTTTTCCATATTTCGGACAACATATTCATCAACATTTAATTTCAGAAAAATTTATCCTTTTATATAACATAATTATTCAAAATTATTTTTATCTACTAAATTTGAAAACAATATTGTGTCAGTTTGCTCTGCTGAAGCGTTTTAGAAATTCTATCGATAGCGTTGATCAGACGAATCGATCGAAAATCCAAACCAACATCAACAACTCAAACAACACAATATATAAAACATTTTAAATATTAATTTACAAATACACTTTCTCGCTTAACGATACGACAATCGATTTCAAAGCAAGTATAGAGATTCAAATTTGATAGAAATCGAATCAAAGAGAATTTTGATTCGAAAATAGGTTTGAAACAGAAGATAAGAAAATTCAATTAACAGAATTGGGAGATGGATAAGCTTATTTAATTCACGGGCAACCTTAACTGGGTCGACCGTAACTTCAAAAATAAGATTGATGCAGAATTCTGAGGTAAATCAACATTCGATCTCAAGAAATAGAATTCAGGTATAGCACGGAATAGATAGCATCGTAAACCGAGGATACGGAAATCTCCGGTAAATCGATGTCTATTGTAAAGGAGTTTCACCCCTTTTATGAATCAATTCGAGACTGGCGAGATCGCCGTCTCATTATAAGATCATTCGAAGTGGAGTTTATGGGGTACTCCAGAATCAAAAGAAGAAAAATAGTGAGGGATACGAATGAATTTCGGAACCGAGGGAACGTTCCAAAATTCAAAGGGATTTGAGTTAAAAAGGAAGAAATTGAAACTCGAGTGAGAGTGATTCTGTAAATACATTTACCCTATATGCTAAGTTCTTCCTAGAGCTACCAAAAGCTCTGATACCAACTGTAACGACCCGCTATTTTGGACTATTCGCATCCGCACATGTCGGACTTGAATAATTCAAAATACTGAATTGTTAATTTAAAATTTGGCAAAACTCAGATATACAGTAAATAAATAATCACAGAATCACAGACACAGAGTAATAATATGCAGCGGAAGTAAAAGAGGTAGTAGTTCATGAAGCTACTATATAAATATATAAGATACATCAGAGTTTACAACAGAAGAGAAATACGATACATCAAGTACAATCAGAATACATCACTAGAATTATCGAATACTGAAGCAGAATAGATGGCTGGATCTTCAAGCAAAGCTCCAACTCCAAAGGTGAGCCTCGAATACTGGTACACTCAGTCTGACCCGAGCGTAAAGCAAAACACAAAACACTCGAGTCAGGATTAATATTCTTATATCAATAAATCCAACTCAAGTGAAATAGCAATCGAAATACAAGTAACTCAAAGGATGTTGGAATAACCATCCTCTAAAGATCCGTTAAACTATCTACTATGTAGTAGTGTACGCTAAATAGATAATGTCTATCAGTAATATAAAGTATCAAAATAGTGTTAAGGCGTTACCATTATCCCCCTTAACACATTTTATATAAATGTCATAGTCTATACAGCACTGTAAACTCCACCGTAAACTAGTGGGATATCAGGGAGTACTCCATAGGTATAACACAAAACAAATTCGTAGTGGTCGCGTATATAGGGATACAAGTATGACAAGGCACATAAGGCAATACCCAAGGTAGTGAAACTACCGTTTGCCTGATCCGGACTGGTGAGAACGCATCGCCGCAGCGATCGCAACACCGCGAAACAACACTCCTGAAATTCCGAGGGTGCACCAATCAATCACAAGTAATGAGTAGTAGTTACGAAGAAGTGTGTCCGCTCGAGGTGGCTAACCCCATTTGGCCCGGCACGGCTCCTGATTTTAGTCATTTCCAATTTGACACAAGTGTCAAGACTATCCATTATCGTTCTCTTTCTTCAGTCATCACGTACATCATTCCAACCACTTCATTCTGGATCATCACTCCGCGTATAGTTATTAAAGTGGTTTTCGGTTTAGATAGAGAGTATATCCATAACCGATTCCGGTCTCTTTAATAACTTCCGTAATTATTACACCGATTGGTCGTTTAATATGTTTCAAACCAAATCAATTTCGATTTCAGCTAGAATTCGTAAACCATCATTTCGTTTGTCTTTCTAAATCAATTTTCAAAATTTACGTTCAAAACTTTCAAATTACCATTTCAAAATCTTATAATTCGATTTCAACTTTTCATTCCAACAATTCAAATAGTGGTTCAAGTTCGTATGTATAAACTTTATTCCAAAGTCATTTAAATTAATTTATTTTAACATTCAAATCAATTTCTTTTCATTTATCGATTTCATTCAATATTCGTTAAATTAATTATCATTCAAACAATTCTATTCAAATTCCAGTTCAATTAAATCAATTACTTAAGTTCAATTTCATTATAACAAAACTTACAAATTTACTTAAATTCGATTCGTCAAATCATATTCTTAAAATTATAAGTCTTACATTCATTTCAATAAACGCATTTTGTTTCTTGTTAAAGAAATTCAATTTCACTTATTTCTTTACTTAGTTACAAATTTCCAAAACTCAATTAATAAAGAAACTAAATTTCATGTATTCGAGAAGTTTACTTTCACTTGTAAACTTACTTAAATAATTTTCAACTTTAATAAATAAAGAAACTCAATTTCATTTATCGACGAAGTTCACTTCCTCTTATTAAAGAATTCAAATTTTTTTTATTCAATTATCAAATAATTAAACCTTATCCAATTATTAAATAATTTCAATCTTAATTGTTAATAATGTCAAAACTTAATAATTACAACTTGATTATAAATTCAACTTAATAATTTCAAACTTAATTATAATTCCAACTTAATTATAATTTCAAATTTAATTATTAAATGATTCCAAACTTAATAATTTCAAAACTCAATTATTACTAATTCCAAATTACTTATTAATAATTCCAAATTTAATTATTAAATAATTAAATTCCAAACAACGTTATTTCATCAATTACTACGTTAATATCTGTTTCAGATTTCAATCCTTACATTTTCTTTCATAAAATTCAAATTCCAACTTCATTTCAAAACTTATTCTTTGCTCGAATAAAATCATTATTTTATTTTTAAATCAATTTATTGACAATCGAATTTTTATTTAATTCTCTATCCTAGGTCAAATTCATTTGGGTATATATCATTTCAACCCGATTCCAATTCAATTCAAGATCAAGCATAATAAAGAGAACTTGCAGTGTGATAACTGGGATGGTGTCAAAGTAAATAAACAAGCAATAACAACAATCAACAACAATTCAATAATTAATTCAAATAATCCCGAAATAATCGTATTAATTCGCATTGTTATTTGTGCGAATTAATATAATTATTTCTAGAATCTACACTATCATTTCATGTAGATTAAAGATTATTACATTTCGGTTTTTCCACTTGTCGTTCAATTTCAATTTCAATTCTACACAATTTATTCAATATACGTTCAAGGTTCAAAGTGTAATTTGTCAAATTCTACGAGTCAATTAACTTAACAATTTCAAGGGTCATATTATTCAAATTAACTAATTAAATTCAACACATATGTCGATTCAAAATTTATAACTATCCTACGTCAAATTCAATTGCATATTATTCATCACTTTTTACATTTCAATTTAACATTCAATATAAACCACAAACAATCAATCAATTTCAACCAAACTGTATTATCATCGCATAATAATTTAACAGATAATGGTGTCAGATGTCATAGGTGAACAGATACAGGTAATAACAGTGTACATAACTAACAACAGGTATATTTCAATTGTTGTTTCAATTGAAATCAAATTTAATAAATAAAAGAACATTAATCGTGAGTGATGGCTCACCTTTCGAGGCTAGAGAGATGAATAGACAACGAAGTTGAGTCACGGATCGTAAGCACGACTTTCGGAATAACTAGATTGGCCCGAATCGACAAGCAAAGCTGTTAAATATGAATCGTCGAAATCAAATCAGAATAGGAGCGATGAAAGTAAATGGTATCAGTGAACATATATACATAACTATATTCAAAAATTAAACACATAAAATAAAAAATAAAAATCAATTTTAAACATATATTTTCAAATCGATATTTAATTTAACACAGATAAAATTCCATAGATATGCATTTCTAACGCCATCTTACAATTAAATCACATATATTTAAATTCAAACATATTATCGTTTATTTATTATTATTATTATTTTATTAACAACAATATCCAAAATCATCTTTCTTAAATACAACATTTAAAAGAAATCAAATCAAAACATTCAACATAGCAATAATTTCAAAACATGTCCTGCGTCAAAGTTTAACAATATAATTCTATGTGCTACCGAGATCGAAATGGACTGAAATTTGGTATGAATAAAGATCAAAACTTGTATTTCAAACTACAAAAGAATCACTTGATTTGGACAAGAAACGAGAAAATTTACGATCTCACGAACATAGACTCAGGCCATGTTGCGACAGTCAAATGTTCAGGTCTGAAAACCTCTCTGGGTCTGACTTTCAGGTAAGAAACAGAGGACTGAACCACCTCGTATGAAGCTAAAATTTTGTATACAGAAAGTAGAAAACTTTATATTTTAAACAAAAAAGGAATCACTGTATTCCGACGTAAGACGGAAGAGATACGATGCGTCAAACATGAACACAGGTCGTGTTTGCAGCAGTGAAATAATTCCAAGTACAAAAGAACAGCTGCCTGGGTCAAACTTCTAAATCCTCGATCACTAATCAAACGATGTCGGATTTTGCTGAAATTTGACATCCATAAACTAAGTAACTTCGACTCTTTTTAAAAAATAGAATCAATCCATTCCGATAAAACATGAGTGAGATATGATATCGTGAACATGCAGTCTAACTGCTGTTCAGAAAAAAATAAAAATAAAATAAACAGTAATACTTTTGTAGACAAATCTGACCATAGAATCCCTAACTATCCTGTAATATTACTTGATACATGCCCAAAACTATAACCGTATTAGATTTGAGTGCTGAATTTTTTTTTTTTTCTGTATAAATATGAAGCCCATAGACTCACACGCAAAACAATGAACTTGTGCGTACATATGCAACCTGTATATGGACATATATGTAGGCTTCAAAACCCTGAAGCTATATAATAAGAATCTATATATTTGAAATATATAAATCAGTTGCTCAAATAAGTATATAGACTATATATATACGTCAAACCTGTTATACATAACCATCACTAATATATGACCTACATGCACATATTCTACTGTTTAAAACATATATATGTTAGTACATAACATATTAAATTATATATACTGTCAACTATATTTAAACAAATAAGAAATATAATATTTATACCTATACTCATAGAAGATGCAAGCCAACGGGAAGCGAAGGAGGCAGATGCGGCTTTGGCCAAAGAAGGCAAAAGCACGGAGAGTTGTTGAAGCTTGCGGGAAGAGGTTGGAAAGCTGATGCGAGTAGGAAGCCGCGGGCGCTTGTCGGAGCAGCACTTGGCCGTGCACGCGTGGGTGGAGCGGCGGTTGAGGAGGCCGAGTGAGTGTAGGCAAGGGCTTGAGGGTGTTAGATGGGCTGCCATGAAAGGTCAGCTAGTAGCTCGGCCATGGAGGAGAGGAAGGAGGCCGAAGTGGGTTGCAGGTAGATGTTCGGCTAGATGCGGATCTGGTGAAGCAAGGGTTGTGGAAAATGAGAAGGGCAAGCAGGAGAGGCGGTGGTTCACGGTGGTGTGGGCGCGTGGTAGGAGGAGAGGAGGAGAGAGAGCGGGCTGACGGAGTTTGTCGAGGCCGAGCCGGGTGCGGTGCTTGCGGGGAAAGAGGGTCGGGGTTGCGTTGTAAATGGAGGCATTGGAGTGATAAGCGGAGGAGAAGAGATCTGTAGGGAAGAAAATAAAATGAAGAAGACAGAGCCAATAAGAAAGAAGAAATGGTGAAAGCTATTCATATCTATTTTTCAAGGCACACTGGAAATTGAACCAACGATGTAAATGTTGGAACCAGTGGCACACGTCACGGTAAATTCAGAGAATAAAAAACGTCCTTGAATTTAAGGAAATTAAATGGTAATGACCATTGGAATTTACGCAGTGAAATTTGAATGGTAACGAACCGACAATGAATTAAGAAAGTTTGAAGCGGTACCGATACGTATAACATTTCGCAAACCTCGCTACGAATCGGATGTCAAAACACAGAACTGAATATACCGCAGGGATCAGCACAACGAGGCGATCAAAACGGTATATAGATATCAGTGGTACGATTGAATTATAAAATTCGAATTTTCAACTAGCGGAAAATGCATAAAAATCGCAGAAAAATAAGATCGACGGAGCCAAAGATTTCCGAATTTGGAAAAACGACAAACTGACAACTTGCTCAAAAGATGGTTTAGAATTTTTCTATGAAAAAATATTTCGGTTTTGAAAACGTTTTATTTTCATTGCTTTTTAACTGATTAAATTGAAGTAAATTTACGCGCGAAATAAACTTTCGTATTTTCGGACGAAAATTTACCAGTTGCTATATTTAACTAGACGCATTTCAAATATCAAATTTATATTTCAAAATTTATCGTTTAAAATTTCACGAAATTCCAATTAATAACGTTATTAAAACCGGTTAAATTTACGGGTTGTTACATTTTCTCTAGCCTTGAAAGGTAAGAAATCACTAATGATTAACATTCTTATGTTAGTAAACTTATATTCCCATGGAATGACGATTGAAATGTGTTGTTAAATTTAATTGGTTAGTAATTCGATTGTTAAATTATGATATGTTATTATATATAATTATTTACCAATATTAGTTGACATATGACACCATAACTTGTTGTATATATTTAAAATATTGATTACGATATATGCTTGCTATCGATATGTATGTCATTTTATATTATTATTTTATTATTCTTACCCGACAAGTTCCCTATTAGGTTAAAAATCCCTATGAGTTGAAATAATACATTCCCAAATGATATTATAGATTAGGGAAAATCATTATAGGTTGAAATGATAAACCCAAGCAATTTTATTGATTTTGAAATTTTGGGACTAAAGGTTGAAATGCTATACCCATAAATATTAAATTATTAGGGATTGAAATGATGAATATCTGTATCACTTGACCATAGGATAGAAAATTATATACAGATGCCATTGGTCTATTTTTGAAAAATGATTTCTAAAGTTTTGAAAAGAATTATTTAGGTTTTAATAATGATTGTGCGACGACCTACAAATCCATAACCTTTGAATCGACAATAAACCACACGTGTCCAACCCAAAAGGCACAGACTGACGGAAAGTCATGAGAAAGAAAAGAAGAGAGGAGAAGAGAAGAGAAGAAAGAGGGAAGAGAGAACTAAATAGAACAATACAGAATCTCACATCGTAGCAGAATAACATATAATATCATATTAATGATCTTTACAAAACGGAAATTGTAATATCATATACATCAATCAGAGTTCAATAATCAAGCACTACTTACTAGTCTGTACAGTTATGATAACCTTTCCTTACAATTGCCGACAATATACAACAACAATAATGCAGCGGATAATAAACAGATATGTGTATATGAAAATGAAGATCTCTAGCTCTCCTGTTGAAGCTCCAAAAGCACAAATCTGAACTGTAAATATACTCGGTCCGACCCGAGCATTGAATGGGAAGAACGCCTGGACCAGTCGAGTAAACCAACGTGAGAAACACACTCAACTGAATATATTATATTACCAAAAAAATTCCTTTTCAAAACAAAAGTTGCTCGTAAGACATGCCTACACGTAAACATGGACATGTTTTTACCTTACGATAACCAAAATCTTTCATATCAAATCATGTTATAATATATAGTGTCTATGGCATAAATAATACTATTCATAACCGAAATTGTTACATAGATTAAATTCCAGCATATAGCCCAAAATGGGTAATACAATCAAAATGGCAGGCACGTAGCAGAGTTTGAATTTCCATACAGATGACCATGTCAAGGGACTACCTTCCGGTAGTAAATCTCTAGAGGAATGTACCGAGGACAATCACAAACGATCCTCTACCAACACAAGACTAGCCTACCTCTATAACTATGTAGTACCGAATATACTATCCTCCGGTCGTTACCGACCTTTCCAAGGGCCCTCATAGCATACAAACCATGTTAATTTACATCCAGAACGTCATAGCAGGAAGAAATATATCTAGAAGAGGATGATCATATCCTAATTGGGAATGACCCACTCAGCCTTGCCGCATCTAACCCTATTTCGGTCATTTCCGATTGATGAGGCCTGAGGTATCGGTTACCTTTCACATATCACATATGATATTTGAATGCCATTTTGCCATTTCCGTTGACTATTAATTGCCTTTCACAAAAATACAACCCTTGAACTCGTATGTCTCAAGGAGGGTGTTAAGCTAAGAGAAGTTTGCTTCACCGCCACCACCGATGTATGTTTGTAAAAACCAACATACATGATCTTAGAAATGCAATGCCAGACACTTATCGATACAAGTTGTCCAGGAACAGGACAAATCGAAGGTACTTTCCTACCACATCCTGTCGAGAGAAATCCTTGGGATTTGTATCGAATAGTCCTTGCATTGGATATTTCAAAACGAAGAGACTAATGCTACTGGATGTTTATTGGGATTTTAACCCCAAACGATCAACAAGCAATCATTCACTATGGATATCCTAAATATCAATATCATCGAAACCTGCACAATCGAATGCATATATGTTGGTCCAAAGTGGTTTTCAGATAAATCTGTCTCGGTCTCTTCGCACCAATAATGCAAAAGCATTTCTCAACCTCACACGGAAACTAAGTCTCATATACTTATCACGTCTCCAACTTTCAACTTACTATCCTTCGACCAAGAAGGAAGCTCGATAGGTTAGAGTAATACTCCTCACTACACGTATCAACATCCTCAACACAAACGATAACCAGGCCTATAAAGATGGTTACGTACTAAGTGTACGACTAAATAGTTCCCACGTCAAGTCGAGGAACTAAAAATTGCCAAATTTTTGATATTCGATCATTAAATCACTTTTCCCAATATTCATTTAAAAATATCTGAAAAGGATATATTCTCAAAACCATTCCAATATGTGACGCCCCACCCCTGACCCACGTTAACAAAGATTATTACTAGGTAATACCGTCTGCTAATGTGGAGAATAGGGCTGGTTAGGAGCGACATCTATAGCCCTGTCTCAAATATCTATTGAACACGTCGATAAATGCTCTATATTATTTTTTCTAATTCAAGTGGATCGACATATCTAATAAATACTTAATACAGAGCCATAGCTGGCTATAGGATCTATCAGAACAAAATACAACAACTCAAATGCAAAACACATCACAGAACAATAGATAATCAGATATATACACATATAAAGATACATCGTAGAGTATACAAAATGATACATCACATATGTGGTATGATGACCACAATATAAATGAATCAAAACAATATACATATCGAAATGGCAACAAAAAGGACTACAACAAAAAGGGAAGCAGAAAAGTCCATGTAGAAGCAGAATAGGCTCAGTCCATAATGGTACCTAACCTGAAATACCTCGGTCTGACCCGAGCATAAAATACGTAGGTCAGTCTAGCCAAACATATCAGTTTAATAGGATAAGCAGTAATAAATGCATAAGAATAAGGGTAATGTTCTTCTTAAACGAGAAGGAACAATACAGAGTATAAGCATGAGTATAAATATGGTGTGTTTACTTTAAGTGATGAGATGATATAACTTACACAAACATATGATCTAGAAGAGATAAAACAAACCATAAAACGCTAAATATAGAAAGCCTCATATCATCGGTATATCACAAATCATCAATAATGGTTTAGGACAAATAAAACTCCTAGAAAGGAGAAATCCCAAACCCGCCATATTGGCACTTTAAGAATCTCAAAGAAATCACCATCTCAAAAATACACCATAAGGAAATTAAATATAATTCTCCAACAGAGGAGAATATAATCCCAAACAAACGCCAAAAGGAAAATCTCATGTAATAACGCTAATAGGAGAATCTCAATAATAACGCCAAAAGGAAAATCTCAAATAACGCCATTGTAGGCAACTCAAATCTCAAAGATAGAACTCCCGAGAGCTCAAATTCCTGAAAGGTAATCGCCACAAATATATCGAATGGTTCGAAGGACCTATTTCGAAAAGGGGGGACACATTAGAAAAAATAGTCAAAGAAATCATCTCAAAAGTATTTCCACGTGCACAGGGCCGAAGCCTTGCCAAATACTGTTATCTCAAATAGGTACCTTGCCCGAAGCCAAATTGTCACAATAACAAGTACGCCGCAACGGCAAATATGCCGCAATGGAAAACGTCTCGACGAAAAATACATCGCAATGGAAAATGCCGTAATGGCAATGACCTAAAGGTCCTGTACTGTCACGTCGCAATGGCAAATGTGTCACAATCTCTCGAACAGGAACCCAAATAGTGTTAACGTGCATCCCATATCACACGTTTGCACTAAACGGTGTACTAATCGCCATTAAATTTCACACTCAAAGCAGTAAAAAGTTTACCTTATCTCATGGGTAAACTCGACCCGAAGGTCAAAACGATCAAACAGACAAGTTAGGATTTAAGCAATAAGATAAAAGCACATGTCCCATACCACGTGTTTTACCAAACCATTTAATTCTCCTTCTTTTCCGCTCGAAAAGTGCAAAAATATGTATTTTATATATAAAATAATTTATTTGAGAAAACATGCTTTTAAAACCATTTTTCGAAATCACTTTTGAAGACAATATTTGAAAATTCCCTTATTATAGAGAATAAATAGATTTTGTAGCTTAAAATAATTTAAAAATATTATATAATAATTACTTTAAATGCCAATTTATTTTAAAAACTATTTCAAAATTGTTTAGAGAAATCTATGCTCGAAATCAAAGAAGTCACTCAAAACCATCATTCAAATTCAATTCAAATTTGAATTTCAAATTCATCAAAACTTGGCTAGTTATTAATAGGCATCATGGCCTCAAAACATCTCAGAAATATCACAAAAACATGAAGTAAAAGTAAAAAGTTGAACGGAAAGAACATAAAAACACTTGGCAAAATAATACCTAGGTCTGAAATCTTCTTTGGGTTCAACTTTCGGACATAAAACAAGTGGCCAAACAACCTTTGATTGAACTAAAAATTGATGTGTGAAAAGTAGAAAATCTTTTTCTTTTAAATTAAAAAAATCAATGAATTCCAATAGAAAATGAAAAATTTATGTTGTCTCAAACATGGACTCCGACCATGTTTGTAACTGTTCAATAAGAATGTGCCCAGGCCTGAAAATCCATTCTAGGTTCAACTTCCTGGCATGAAACAGAGGACCAAATGACCTCATATTGAGTTGAAATTTGGTACGCATATAGCAGAAAACTTTATCTTTCAAACAAAAAAATGAATCAATGAATTCCAACTAGAAACGAAAAAGTTATATCGTCTCAAATATGGACTCAGGCCATGTTTGCAACAGTACAAATAAAATATGCCCAGGCCTAAAAACCATCTTGGGTTCAACTTCCTGGCATGAAATAGAGGACTATATTTCCTCGGATTGAGCTAAAAATTGGTAGGAATATAATAGTAAATTCAAATTTCAAACAAAAAAAAGAAGCATGCAATTTGAAAAAAGTATGAGAAAGTTACGATGTCTCAAAGTTGAACCTGGGCAGTGTTTTCTCTATATAACTCTGGGAAAAATCATGCTCCGGATCAATTTTCGGCAGCATATTTTTATAAGCTATATGGATCGAAATGATCTAAAAAATTTATGCTTATAGTAGAAAATTTTATCTTTCAAACAAAAAAGAATCATGCAATTTCAGTAAGAATGAAAGACTTGTGCAATCTCAAACATGGACTCCGGCCATGTTTGCAGCAACTCAGCAAACAATTTCTATAGGAAAAAATCCGCTTTCAAGTTGCTTTTCTAACACTGTTTTGAACATACAAATGACAATATTTTTCAGCCAAAATTTACAGAAATACAGTTCAACATGCAAGCTACCAAATTCAAGAAATCCGATAGCATTTCATTACCGGAATCAAAAGCTATAAGCATGCAAAGAAGCAACCCAAACTAGATTTATAGAAAGAAAACTACCAACAAAAAAATGGATTACAAAAGCTGAAATTTTGATTTTTGAAGCTTTTATTCAGCTAGAAATTGCGAGTTTGTCACTTACATTGCCGTTAGGGATGATCAAACCTCGAATTTATGCTAAAAGGTTGAAGCTTTATGTAACATTCCTAATTTTAAGGCCAAATTAATTTAATAATTAATTTGATCTTTGGAATTAAACTTTGAAATATTTGATAATTTATATAAAATTTTGAATGAAATTCTGAGATTAATTGGTAAAATTTATTTGAGTTTCTCAAAAACAATTAAAGTGTGGGTTTTATAAATAGATTGTCAAAACAGGAATTAATAAAAGCTTTAAAATATATATATACATACATACATACATATATATATATATGTATATAAGTGGATTTTTAAATTGAATCTGGAATTTGAAATTCAAGAATAAATATTCTGAAAAATAAATTGGATTTAAGAATTTTATAAACTAGTAGAGATTTGTTTTCTATTATATATACATGTATGTAAATATAATTTACATACATTGTGATTTGGAAGATAGGATTTACGATCAATATAAGAATTATTTTCTTAAAGATGTACAAATAGTTATAAAAGGAAATATAAATAGAAAATAATATAAAGATATTTGAATTTAATTTTATGAAATGGTTTTTAAAAGTTGTTTGAAGTTAAACCCTTATTCTAAAGACTTGTATACATATATAATCTATATATGTGCTTATTATTAAAATAAAACTAAAGTTTGAAATTAATTTCTTTAAAAAGTTATGATTTGTACAACAACTTGAATTTAAAATTTAAAACAAGAATGAATATAAAATATTTACCTTTTGAAATTTAATAAATGTATTGAAAAAAAAGTAAAGAATTGAATTTATTAACTTATAATTATTTATTAGTAATGTATAATTTGGACTTCAAATCATTTTCTTGAAAGTTGTTTAAATATAAATGGTAGGAAATGTGTGAATATATTGAGATTATATTATAAAAAATCGAGATAAACTTGAATAAAATAAGATTTAAGAAGAAAAATTTATATACTTTCTTTTTTGAATTTGCTTGAACTAAGTTTGTATAAAAATGTATGAGCATTTGGAAGTATATATATGTATAAATATTGGAAATATAAGTATAAGATTTAGGATACAACATATATATATATATGTGTGTAAGTGTAAAATAGATAGAACATGTTTTGTAAATTAAAATAAAATAAGGTTTAAAACACAAATTTGTAGGAAGGGGTTTAAACACAATTTTTATCATATGTGACAAATGTTAAGTAAGTAACAATATTGATTTACAAGTGTAAACCATGCAATAAAAAAATTAAACAAGTGGCAATTTTATTTCTCTTAAAAAATTTAAAATGTAATATAATGCATAAGAGGAAAATTCAGGCCAATGCATGTCTTCAAATTTCTTTCATCTTAAACCTGAAACCAGAAAACCAAATCTGTCAAATAAACATGATTCAAAAGCCTGAAATCAATTCTGAAGCAAATCAAATTACAATTTCATTTCAAAACCTGGAAAAGAAAAAAATCAATTCAAGTTAAAGGTCTACAAGCAATTCCCAAACTAAGTATTGAGCAATTTAAAGTCTTCGATCTGGAAAGCAGGGATTCAACTCAAATACATCATGCAAAGATCAAAATATCTAACATTCCAGTCTCAAGATCAAACACAACTCTAAATTTCAGTTTAAAAGCATCAGGTTCCAGGGAAACAAAAAAATGTCTGGTCCTCTGTCTTTTCTCTTTTCCATGCCATGTGTGCAAACTCACTTATATTTTCCTATACTCTTTGATATGGTATTGATGCTTAAAGGATGTTCTGGAATGTTGTTTAATATGCATGTATGTTTGAATATGTTAGTGCATGTTTATTATATAGGTATATATATATATATATATATTATTGTGTTATAGGCTAGAACAGAATCCTATAGGCTTGAATGTTTGAAAGAAATTGTTTGAATAAACCAAGATCTTGATTATAAAAAAAATTAAGTGAAAATTGGAAGAAATCCTTGCTGGGAATAAAAATCACTGTAAAAATTTAAAAGCATGACAAAATTCAACTTAGATGATTAACTGATTCATTGATATAATCTGTTTTGTAATAAAAAACTATGATTTTTAAATATAGTCTTAAGATTTTTAGTTTTGGTTTGAGGGCAAATTTGCAAAATGAACAGAAAAGACATTTTCATCAATTCTCGTCGAACGGAGAGGTAATGATCCTCGTGATCAAGGACGAAGAAGGCTGGAGCATCGGTGATCATCTGAAAAGTGGTCAGAAAAATTCTAATTCGCTGTGGTGGCACGGCGGGGTCAAAATAGGGTTTTAGGAGATGTTTTGGACGACGTTGGATTTTGGAGGCATGCGTCTTTGTGGATGAACTGGAAGCGATCACAATAGTGAAGATCGACGCGTGGGTTCGTGACTCTGATCTGGTCAGGACGGCGAGGTCTCAGGTGATGGGAATCGTCGCTAGGGAGGTGTTTTGGTCGATCGTTTTTTTGGGTTTGTGGGATGCTCAACGACTCGTTTTTGATTTTTAGACAAGATCGACAAACTGGAAGTTCGTGTTGGTCGGCCAAGTCGACGTTGGCTTGTTAAGGTAGCGAGGTTGGTCAGAGAAGCGGCATCGGTGTGTACGGTGCACATACGCACCTTTATATCTAGGTCAATCAAGGGTTGGGAAAGTAGAAGAAGCTAAGGATTGGACCCGAGCAAACCTATATTGGGCTCGGGGTTTTTGATAATCGGCCCGGGTTAGTCTTTTGTTAAGTTTATATTAACCAGTTTTAAAATTTGTAAGTAAACAAGTTTTACTTTAAAACAACTTTCTTAAATAGGTTTTTAGATAAAAAGTTGATCAAGTTAAAAGTATATTAAAATGAATAAGTTTCGAAAAGGACATAAACCAAATTTCCAAAATAATTTATTTTAAACAAGTTTCAAATTAGTTTCCAAAGATTTAAATTTAAAGTTAAATGTTTTGAAACTGTTTTGTTTAAAGTAATCATATATTGGGTTAATTTTGTAATAAAATTCCTAAGTGTTTTCGAATGTAATAAAATGTTGTAATTAAAGAATGATTACTTAATGAAATCAATTAAGTAAAATTACCTAATGTAATTAATAAAAATATTATTACTTAATGTAATTAAGGGAAAAGTACTTTGTGTAATTACAGGATAATTAATAAATTAAGATTAATTAATGTAAGTAATTGAAAGAAATTAATTACTTAAAGATAATTACTCAATTAAAAGTAATTGATTAATGATTAAGGTGGATTAATCAAGTGATAATTAATTTGTGATTTATTAATATGAGTGATTAGGGATAATCACTTATTGTAATTAATTAAGGATAATTAATTAAGGGTTAGTTAATTAATTATGGATAATTAATTAAAGGATAATTAAATAATTAAAGGATAATTATTTAATGATTAAAGGTTAATTTATTTATTAATCAAGGCTGATTAATAAATGATTATAGGATGAATAAGTAATGATTAAAGATTGATTAATCAAGTGTTTAAAGATTAATTTATTTAAAGAATAATTAATTAATGTGATTAATTAATCAAGGTAATTAATTTGAGAGTAGTTAATTAAGTAAAGGTTAATTAATAAATGATTAAAGAGTAATTAATCAAATTAATTTGTAATTAATTAATTTTAATTAACCAGAATTAGTAAATTATTCATAAGACATTAATCTGATTTAAATTAATCAGATAATTAATTGAATCTTACTTATGAATGTTTGAATTCTATTGATTGTTGAATTGTTGATATCCCTGACGTGTTATGCTTTGTGCTATGAATTATTTGGTATGATCTGTGATGAATGCAATTATTATCCGTGATGAATGTAATTTATTTATCTGTGATAAATTTATATGATCCGTGAATCTATGAATGAAGATAAGCGTTATAGATTATACCGCTTATCGATACGGATGTGATTGAATCTGTGATGATTGATGATGTTGCATTATTGTGTGAAACCCCTAGACTACACCTTACACACACAAATATGGATCGCACTTGGAAATCGGTTAAGTCACGGATATTTGAATTTAATATTTTAAAATGATTTTTAAAGTTAAATTATTGAATTCAAATGATTTTTTGGAAATGGAATTGAATTATATGAAGAACTTTTGAAAAGAAGTTTTAAAGATAAAGGTTATTTTGGATAACTTGATAAGGTTTTTAAATTTAAATAATTTGAATTTGAACTCAATATTTGAAATTGAATTCAATGATTTGGAAATTACGGTTTAAAAAGATTATACAAGTTGTAAAGGTGTTTATATGGGTTTTTAACCATTTAAAAAATATTCTTTTGGAATTTAAATTTAAACCTAAGTTTTATACTTGAATGACTTTAACTTATGTAAAATCTAACCAGTTTTTTCCAAGACGAAAACTATTTGTTTCAAATAATAATAGCTTTCATATAAGGAAAGAATTTCCAATGTGTATCCAAAGATTTCAAGTTTTAAATGAAAATGTGAATTGTTTTGAAAGCTATAAATTAATCTTGGTGAAAGATAATTGAATTTTGTTTAGGGAATTATGAATTGAGTCTTTTATTTAAATGAGTGGATGAGTTAATCCAATTTGACATTGTTTTGAGAGCTATAATTGAATCTTTGTGAAAGGTGAGTGAACTTTGTGAAATGAATCTTTTTATTTAAAAATATTTGAAATGGTAATTTGTTTTAAACCATTTAAAGAAATGTTTGGATAATAAGTTGTGACTTAACTGAAATCCTATATCCATATGTTTTTAAATATTGCGCTCATTATTCGGTTTAGCCGAGAGAGGACCTTGTGTCATATAACACATTCCGAATAATGTTACGACGATATGGGTAGCATTTCAAGACCGGTGGTGAAGACCGAGTATTTTGAAGAATGAAAGGATAACCCATCGATTGTCTCTACAATGAGTCGCGCCGGTATAGAGATTTCCTAAGTGATGGGAGGTCTGATCGAGGATTGTGAATACCCGAATTGCAAGGGCTTCTTCGGAAGTGCCTTTGGTTCTGTTCGAACCCGAAACAGACTTGTATGGATGTGTGTTTGACATTGCACTTTGAGATGTAAAGCTGGTTTCTATCAAATACATTTCTGTTTGGAGGCGGAGATTTATTCTCTTAGCTTAACACATTTCTCTAAGACGTAAGAGCTTAGAGGTTATGTAGTTGATGGTTACTAGTGATACATTACCAATTTGGTAATGTGTCATACGAAGTGCTGCTGATCATTTGTTGATTAAAGCATGGCTTTGTGAAAAGCGTAGCTTTGTGGACGAGACCTCATCGAGCCTCACAACCCGGTAATG
Organism: Allium cepa; assembly: GCA_030765085.1. NCBI lineage: Eukaryota > Viridiplantae > Streptophyta > Magnoliopsida > Asparagales > Amaryllidaceae > Allium > Allium cepa. The sequence goes on along the minus strand of CM060941.1, from coordinate 586,230,336 downwards.
TTCGAAATAGGAAAGATGCGACAAGGTTTCATGGGTAGCGCCCCTAGGGGAATGTCCATTCCTTCTGGAAAAAGGTGGTATCGTGATATGGGGCCCAGATACTTACTCATATGGACACTGTGTATTTATTACTGTGTGATATTGTTGTTATAGAGGATCCTCGGATAAAGGTCGCACACGACCGGGGGTGGCATATCTTAGGTTTTACCCCCGGGAAGGGGGTAGACCGGCCTTGTGTTGGCAGAGAGCCGGGTAGGTTCTCGGGGCGTCCCTCTAGAGGCGTCCCCATGTGGTAATAGGAAGTTCCTTGGCTTGAACATTTGTTGGAAATCCAATCATCCAATATGCGCCTTGTACGGTTTTAGTTGTATAACCTACCATCTACTTATGTTGGCGCTCCACTGTTTGGATCGTAGCTATAATAGGCATAGTTCGAAATGTTTATGCTGGCTAAGATTAATATTATACTTTTGAAATGTTTTCCACTATGCACTAATAATAATATCAAAATGGTTTTCGCGTATCAAGATTTTTTTTTACTATCACAAGGAGAAATCTCCACCAATTCTGCGTTGGCATGGTGTGTGTGCCGGGAGGCCTTATGGTAGTTTCATTTTCCGAAAGGCATTGCGGATTTCAATTTAAATTCTTTTGTTTGTTTTTAAAATAAACTATTTTTGTTTGCTCATACCAGTCCCACGACTGACCCGGAGTTTATGGTTCCTTTCCTAAACTCTGGGTGCCCACAATTTTCCACACAGGCAGTTTAGAGTTGGGTTTTTCAGATAGTCGAATAGTAGGAATTGATTCGATAGCCTTCGAAACCCTTTGGATTTGTGGATCACATTTGCTACACTTAAGCATTCACGACTAACCTCGCTTATCTTTGTGCAACTTGATGATGGTTCGAGCTAGCTTTGGATTGAAGGTGTTGTTGCAGTTGCATTATGGAGTCGGATTCTTTGGAGTTGTATTATATTGAAGATATTCTTTCCGCTGTTGTTTATTGCCTCTTATATTCTTGTATCATATTGATATCATTGTTGTAGATCATTGGATATTGTATTCATTGGAGTTGTATATGATATTCATTTATTTTTCTTCCACTATGTTGTTATCTTAATGTGTTATAAGCTCCGGCACGAGTCAAATTTCAACGGTTGAATCTGCGGCATTCAAGTACAAGTGAAGTACTTGTGTCGATTTTCGAACGCTGAAATTTGAAACGTGACATCTTGGTATCAGAGCTTAAGGTTGAAACTTTGGCTCAGGAGTATAACACATTAAGAAACTCATTAGAGATAGGGTGAAGCATACCCTAGAATGAGTATATCCCGTAGAAATCCATCTGAATGCCTCAGTAAATTCTCTTACTATCCACTGATAGCGAGTATGAGTGCAAGAAGAGGACGAGATAGGGGACAGGGAAATACCAGTACAAATGGTCAATGCCCTGCAACAACGGAAATATCTTTCTCTATCAGTTTCCTTTGATTCGATTCCAATTTCTTCGATGTCTTCCTGGCAGCTCCAGGAAGAAGCTTTGATATATTTGCATGGGACACAAACTCCAGATGGGTCACAATTGTTTGTTTGGATGAATTGTTTACTTTGGTTGCTATGGTTGATAGATATACTTTGGTTTCTATACTAAATTTTTTTGGATTTATATCCACATATCTGTCTGCTCTTTTGGGGTCCAGATATATACTACGAACGGTTAGTTATCCCTTCGAACTAACTAATGCCCATGTATATTTCGTAGATCTGGATGACCCCGAGTATCTTGTAAAGAGTTAAATAGATTCGTTCTTGTATCTATTATTGGTATTCTAATTCGGTAAGACAAATACAGAATGGATAATCGGCTTGATTTGTGAGTCGATTTTCTATCTTTGTGTATCTATCCATTCTTCGTTGTCTCCCTGGCAAGTATCAGGGACGAAATTTTCTTAAGGGGGGATCTGTAACATTCCTAATTTTAAAGCCAAATTAATTTAATAATTAATTTGATCTTTGGAATTAGACTTTGAAATATTTGATAATTAATATAAAGTTTTGAATTAAATTGTGAGATTAATTGGTAAAATTTATTTGCGTTTCTCTAAAAACAATTAAAACGTGGGTTTTATAAATAGATTGTGAAAACAGGAATTGATAAAAGCTTTAAAATTTATATATATATGTATATAAGTGGATTTTTAAATTGAATCTGGAATTTGAAATTCAAGAATAAATATTCCGAGAAAAATTGGATTTAAGAATTTTATAAACTAGTAGAGATTTGTTTTCTATTATATATACATGTATGTAAATATATACATTATGATTTGGAAGATAGGATTTAAGATTAATATAAGAATTATTTTCTTAAAGATGTGTAAATAGTTATAAAAGAAAATATAAATAGAAAATAATAAAAAGATATTTGAACTTAATTTTATGAAATGGATTTTAAATGTTGTTTGAAGTTAAACCGTTATTCTAAAGACTTATATACATATAGAATCTATATGTGTGTTTATTATTAAAATACAACTAAACTTTGAAATTAATTTCTTTATAAAGTTATGATTTGTACAACGACTTGAATTTAAAATTTAAAACAAGAATGAATATAAAATATTTACCTTTTGAAATTTAATAAATGTATTGAAAATAAAGAAAAGAATTGAATTTATTAACTTATAAATATTTATTAGTAATGTATAATTTGGACTTCAAATCATTTTCTTGAAAGTTGTATAAATATAAATGGTAGGAAAATGTATGAATATATTGAGATTATATTATGACAAAAATTGAGATAAACTTGAATAAAATAAGATTTAAGAAGAAAAATTTATATACTTTCTTTTTTGAATTTGCTTGAACTAAGTTTGTATAAAAATGTATGAGCATTTGGAAGTATGTATATGTATAAATATTTGAAATATAAGTGTAAGATTTAGGATACAACATATCTATATATATATATATATGTAAGTGTAAAATAGATAGAACATGTTTTATAAATTAAAATAAAATAAGATTTAAAACACAAATTTGTAGGAAGGGGTTTAAACACAATTTTTATCATATGTGACAAATGTTAAGTAAGTAACAATATTGATTTACATGTGTAAACCATGCAATAAAAAATTAAACAAGTGGCATTTTTCTTTCTCTTAAAAAAATTAAAATGTAATATAATTCATACGAGGAAAATTTAGGCCAATGCATGTCTTCAAAATTCTTTCATCTTCAACCTGAAACCAGAAAATCAAATCTCAAAATAAACCTGATTCAAAAGCCAAAAAACAATTCTGAAGCAAATCAAATTACAAGTTCAGTTCAAAACCTGGAAAAGAAAAAAATCAATTCAAGTTAAAAGTCTGCAAGCAAATCCCAAACCAAGTATTGAGCAATTCAAAGTCTTCGATCTAGAAAGCAGAGACTCAACTCAAATACATAATGCAAAGATCAAAATATCTAACATTCCAGTCTCAAGATCAAATGCAACTTTAAATTTCAGTTTAAAAGCATCAGTTTCCAGGAAAACAAAAAAAAAAGTCTGGTCCTCTCTCTTTTCTCTGTTCCATGCCAGGTAAGCAAACTCACTTATATTTGCCTATACTCTTTGATATGGTATTGATGCTTAAAGGATGTTCTGGAATGTTGTTTAATATGCATGTATGTTTGAATGTATCGGTGCATGTTTGTTATACAGGTGGGTGTGTGTGTGTGTGTGTGTGTGTGTTCTTGTGTTATAGGCTACAACAGAATCCAATAGGCTGGAATGTTTGAATGAAATTGTTTGAATAAACCAAGATCTTGATTATAAAAAAAATTATGCGAAAATTGGAAGAAATCCTTACTGGGAATAAAAATCATAGTAAAAATTTAAAAGCATGACAAAATTCAACTTAGATGATTAACTGATTCATTGATATAATATGTTTTGTAATCAAAAACTACGATTTTTAAATATAGTCTTAAGATTTTTAGTTTTGGTCTGAGGGAAAATATGCAAAATGAACAGAAAAGACATTTTCATCAATTCTCATCGAACGGAGAGGTAACGATCCTCGTGATCAAGGTTGAAGAAGGCTGGAGCATCGGTGAACATATGAAAAATGGTCAGAAAAATTCTAATTCGCCGTGGTGGTGCAACAGGGTCAAAATAGGGTTTTAGGAGATGTTTTGGTCGACGTTGGTTTTTGGGGTCGTGCGTCTTCGTGGATGAACTAGAAGCGATCGCACCAGTGAAGATCAACGCGTTGGTTCGTGACTTTGCTCTGGTCAGGACGACGAGGTTCATGTAAGGGGGATCGTCGGCGGGAGAAGTTTTGGTCGATCGTTTTTTTGGGTTTGTGGGATGCTCAACGGCTCGTTTTCGATTTTTAGACAAGTTCGACAAACTGGAAGTTTGTGTTGGTAGACGAGGTCGACGTTGACTTAATGTAGGTGGTGAGGTTGGTCAGAGAAGGGGTGATCGGTGTGCACGGTGCACATATGCATGTTTATATCTGGGTTGATCGAGGGTTGGTAAAGTAGAAGAAGCTCTGGATTGGACTCGAGCAAACCTGTATTGGGCTTGGGTTTTTTGATAATCAGCTCGGGTTAGTCTTTTGTCAAGTTTATATTAACAAGCTTTAAAATTTGTAAGCAAACAAGTTTTACTTTAAAACAACTTTCTTAAATAGGATTTTAAATAAAAACTTGATCAAGTTAAAAGTATATTAAAATGAATAAGTTTCGAAAGGGATATAAACCAAATTTCCAAAGTATTTTATTTAAAACGAGTTTCAAATAAGTTTCCAAAGATTTAAATTTAAAGTTAAATGTTTTGAAATTGTTTTGTTTAAACTAATCATATATTGGGTTAATTTTGTAATAAAATTCCTAAGTGTTTTCAAATGTAATAAAATGTTGTAATTAAAGAATGATTACTTAATGAAATCAATTAAGTAAAATTACCTAATGTAATTAATTAAAATATTATTACTTAATGTAATTAAGGGAAAAATACTTTGTGTAATTACAGGATAATTAATAAATCAAGATTAATTAATGTAAGTAATTGAAAGAAATTAATTACTTAAAGATAATTACTTAATTAAAAGTAATTGATTAATGATTAAAGTGGATTAATCAAGTGATAATTAATTTGTGATTTATTAATATGAGTGATTAGGGATAATTACTTATTGTAATTAATTAAGGATAATTAATTAAGGGTTAATTAATTAATTATGGATAATTAATTAAAGGATAATTAAATAATTAAAGGATAATTATTTAACGATTAAAGGTTAATTTATTTATTAATCAAGGCTGATTAATAAATGATTATAGGATGAATAAGTAATGATTAAAGATTGATTAATCAAGTGTTTAAAGATTAATTTATTTAAAGAATAATTAATTAATATGATTAATTAATCAAGGTAATTAATTTGAGAGTAGTTAATTAAGTAAAGGTTAATTAATAAATGATTAAAGAGTAATTAATCAAATTAATTTGTAATTAATTAATTTTAATTAACCAGAATTAGTAAATTATTCATAACAAATTAATCTGATTTAAATTAATCAGATAATTAATTGAATCTTACTTATGAATGTTTGAATTCTATTGATTGTTGAATTGTTGATATCCCTGACATGTTATGCTTTGTGCTATGAATTGTTTGGTATGATCTGTGATGAATGTAATTATTATCTGTGATGAATGTAATTTATTTATCTGTGATAAATTTATATGATCTGTGAATCTATGAATGAAGATAAGCGTTATAGATTATACCGCTTATCGATATGGATATGATTGAATCTATGATGATTGATGATGTTGCATTATTGTGTGAAACCCTTGGACTACACCTTACACACGCAAATATGGATCACACTTGGAAATCGGTTAAGTCACGGATATTTGAATTTAATATTTTAAAATGATTTTTAAAATTAAATTTTTGAATTCAAATGATTTTTGGAATGGAATGGAATTAATATGAAGAACTTTTGAAAAGAAGTTTTAAAGACAAAGGTTATTTTAAATAACTTGATAAGGTTTTGAAATTTAAATAATTTGATTTGAATTTGAATTCAATATTTGAAATTGAATTTAATGATTTTGAAATTATGGTTTAAAAGATTATACAAGTTGTAAAGGTGTTTATATGGGTTTTTAACCATTTAAAAAATATTGTTTTGGAATTTAAATTTAAACCCAAGTTTTATACTTGAACGACTTTAACTTATGTAAAATGTAATCAGTTTTTCCCAAAACGAAAACTATTTGTTTCAAATAATAATAGCTTTCATATAAGGAAAGAATTTCCAATGTGTATCCAAAGATTTCAAGTTTTAAATGAAAATGTGAATTGTTTTGAAAGCAATAAATTAATCTTTGTGAAAGATAATTGAGTTTTGTTTAAGGAATTATGAATTGAGTCTTTTATTTAAATTAGTGGATGAGTTAATCCAATTTGAAATTGTTTTGAAAGCTATAATTGAATCTTCATCAAAGGTGAGTGAACTTTGTGAAATGAAACTTTTTATTTAAAAAGATTTGAAATAGTAATTTGTTTTAAACCATTTAAAGAAAGGTTTGGATAATAAGTTGTGACTTAACTGAAATCCTATATCATTATGTTTTAAATATTGCGCTCATTATTCGGTTTAGCCGGGAGAGGACCTTGTGTTATATAACCCATTCCTAAGTGATGGGAAGTCCAATCGGGGATTGCGAATACCGAGATTGCAAGGGCTTATTCGGAAGTGCATTCGGTTCTGTTCGAACCCGGAACAAACTTGTATCGATGTGTGTCTGACATTGCACTTTGAGATGTAAAGCTGGTTTCTATCGAATACATTTCTGTTCGGTGCCGGAGATTTATTCTCTTAGCTTAACACCCTTCTCTGAGACGTACGAGCTCGGGGGTTATGTAGTTGATGGTTACTAGTGATACATTCCCAATTTGGTAATGTGGCATATGAAGTGCTGCTGATCATTGGTTGATCAAAGCATGGCTTTGTGAAAAGGCGTAGCTTTGTGGACGAGACCTCATCGAGCCTCGCAACCCTGTAATGGTCGAAACAGGAAAGATGCGGCAAGGTTTCAGGGGTAGCGCCCCTATGGTATGTCCATTCTGTAACGACCAAGAATTTAACCACTTTAAAATATAATATTTAAAGTGATTTTAAATGTAAAATAAGTAAGGTTATATGATTCAAACAAAATTATATAGGATTTGAAAAGAGAAGTATACACAAAAATAGTAACATTTGCCTATATCAACAAAAGTGACGAAATGCGGATTTCAGAAAAGCAAGTTTCAACGATTAAATAAATTATTTCAATTAATTTATGAATGTTAATATTTTTAAGTAGCATTATACAAATTTATTTTTAAATTTTCTTCACATAAATAAATAGTTTAACTAAAATGTCAAAATGTGACCGTAAAACATTTTGTCAAAAAACGACGTTTTGTCGATTAAAAGTTGTCGCAACGTCGTCGCACCTTTGTTTTCTTATATAGGAACATATATTCAAATAGTGAAAGTATTAATTAATTCACTAAACATGTTTACTTTTACTAAATAAAATTAGAAAACTTCTAAAAGTCATTAAGAAAAGTAAGTAAGAATTAACAAAAGTAAGTAAGACAAAGTAAACATCAAATCAATATCAAATCAAAGCCAACATAATTATGATATTCTTTACTTAATCTTTAACTGACTAAGACATAAAGTAAGGATGTGAAAGATGATGTTAAGTATTGAAAAAGTGGAGATTACTTTAGGTTGAAGTAAGGTTATTTTGGTAATTTGGTAAGAGGTTATTTTGGTAAATTTACCACTTCTTTCTTTTTCTATATATATCCACCTCCTTCTCTCATTTCATTCACATTTTTTCTTCTTCTTTTCTCAAGCTTATTTATCTTCTTTCTCTTTTCTATAATGGCTTCCAAGCCATAGAAAAAATTAAAAGGAAATAATGTCAAAATATTTATAAAATATTCAAAAGAATTCAATATTTATCTCTTCAAATCAAACTTATATTTTCTCCATATTTTACCTCTTTTCTCTCGACCATAAATTATTTAAAACTAAACTAAATTGCAATTTTTTTTTTCAAATCATGTATTTTTCCAGTGGCTACAACTTTCATGTTGACCACTTTGTCCAGTTCCTAGCATAAATAGATCAAAATTCCACTTCTTTCAAGTGCATTTTCTGGCCCAGTTTTTAAGCTAGAGAATAGGCCATTTTGTTTTAATCATAACCGATCCAAATTTAGAAATTATTTTTTTAAAACCATATGAAATTTTAGTGGCTACAACTTTTATGTTGATCACTTTTTCCTGTTTTGAGGTTTGCTATACCTGAACCTCAATTCTTTGAAGTGCATTTTCAGACTTCATTTTTGTCAATCCGACACCTATTCTTCATTCTGTCATATCTCCCCCAAAACAACTTGGATTCAAATGATTCTTTTGTCCAAATTCAATAGAAAATAATTTTCAACAGCTTTCTAGTTAATAATTTTTTCAAATTTTGTGTGTAAGAGGGTCAAAAACAAGAGAGAAGATGACCTATTTTTCGAATCTAAATCTTGGGAATTCAAGTTCAAAGCTCTACCGCTCGTTCTCTATATTTTCGACCGACCTCCATTTCAAGCCTCGGCCAAGCTATTAGATGGGAGAGGGTGTTGTTTGCTAGTGTTTATTGGAGTAGGAATTAATTAGTGAAGTGTTGGTTGATTAGAATGTTGGTAGGAAGTTAACCGCTTAGGTTTATGGTGAGAAATTCTCATTGCTTTTGAATTTATATTTTGATTATGTTATAAATCATATTTACACCCTTATGACATATGAATGTTTATACCAAATTGATTTTTAATATGGATGATTTAATAGTTAGTAAATTAAGTAAATTTTGATAATACATCCCGTAATGATATTAATAGTGAATGTTAGATTTGAAATCATATGCATGTGCTTGGTTGAATGGATGTTATGTTAGTGATAAATATGAATATTGGATATGTTCATTTTTATTAAGTAATCCCTTTATCTAAAAAGACCATATTTTAGTAATACGAGAAATTGTGGAAAAATAAGTCTCTTTTCATTTAGAAGTGAAATTAAAGTTAAAATGAAATAGAATTTGAAATTAAAAATGAAACGAATTTGAAAAGGATAGTTAACTAGAAATTGAAATTGAAATCGAATTTAAAACAGTGAAGTTTAGTTTGAGACTGAATTGATGTTTAAATTGAAATTAGATTTGAAATCTAAGTTTTAAATGTGTTTAATTTGAGATTAGAATTGAAATCGAATTGAAATTGGAATTTAAAATTTAATATTAAAATAACAGGAATAAAATAATGTTATAATGTGGTAACAGTGAAAATATATTTTAAATACTTTAAAAAGTGAAAATATTGAATTAAAATGATTTGTAATGATTTTATAAGTGTTGAAATCCAATTTGAATAGATTATTTCAAATATTGAAAAATAAGTTAAAACTAGACGCGTCGCGCAACGGTAGTTCGCGATTTCGCGCCAAAAAGTTCAAATGAGTGTATAGAGTGGAACACAGCTTGGAATTCTTCAATAAGAAAATTTAGGACTATTATATCCATATATTTTAAATGAAGAAAGAAAATCAAAGTTTCGTTGAGTAGATTTTGAAATAAGTCCAAATCAATTTTCAAGAAAAATCGCGCTAGTGCAGTTTAGTGACCATAACAAGAAATTTGTTTAAATGGATGTTTTTAATTATGGAAAAATAAGGAATAAATTTCATAAATCTATTTAAATGATTTAGAAGAGATTTGGATCGAAAAATTTGAATTTTCAAATATTTAAAACTTTTTTAATTCAAATAAGCTTATTTAGCACTTTCCGCAGCACTTTTCTGCTGCAAATTCTATAACTTTTGAAAGTGAGTTTACATGTAATAATGATTTTTCCATAATTAATGGTGAATGTTTTAAAAAGGATAATTAAGCATTTTGAAAGATAATTTGGAATATTTATAAGAAATTCCAAAATAAAGTTGAAAAATCTGAGTATGCAGAAACGATTAGTACATTTGTCCCGCCTGTGAGATTTGGAAAGATAAAACAAGGTGTTTAACTAACGTTAGGATGGAGCAACCAGTGCCCTGAACTTACCTGGCCTATGTTTTCTTTTCTTAGGCGAGTGGTGGAACAGATCGAAAGGAAAGCCCGGATGCTCTTAAATAAAAAGATTCTGTTGAGTTTTCCAAAATAAAAGAAGATTGGTATTATCCAAAAGTTAAGTAGTCTCCAAAAATGAACGATTTCTATGATCCTATTTACTTCAAAATGTTTGTTAAGATTGATTTAGGGTTTATCGTAAACGATGTCTTAAATAACATTGTTTTGACCCGCCTAAAAGTTAAAGAATTTGATCAAGAATTAAGTAAGGAAATTTGAGATATTTTCCAAAGAAAAAGAATGAATTTCTTAGAAATTAGCCTAAGTCAAAAGAATGAGATTTCGAAATCATCCGAAAAGAATTAAAGTGAAAAGAGACTTGATAAATCCTGTATACTCATATTAACTTTCTATCGACATTGGATTTCGAAGGAACCGGGGTCGGATTTGGGTAAATCCCATCCGAAAACCACTTCGAACCAATGTATACGTTCGAACGTGAAGACATGTTGAAGACAATGATTAATGAAGACTATGGATCTTCATAGCGTGAGGACTGCTTGTTGATTTGCTCGGGGTCGCACGCATTATAGAGTTATATATAGTAGTGGTCTCCTCGTGATGGAGATTTTTCGGATTGCAAGGGCTTCTCTCCTAATAATAGCCGAGGAAAGTGCCTTCGGTTCGTCCTGTTCCTGGACAACTAGTATGGACGATTGTCTGACATTGCATTTCTAACGATTACGTACATTGGTTTTTACAAACGTACATCAGTGTTGGCATAGAAGACAACTTCTCTTAGCTTAACACCCTCCTTGAGATGTACGAGCTCAAGGGTTGTATTTTTATGGAAGGCGGTTAGTGGTTAATGGAAATGGCAATGTGGCATTCAAAGATGTGATAAGTGCTTTATGAAAAGGTAATCGTAGCTTTAAGCCTCATCAAACCGGAAATGACAGAAACAGGATTAGATGCAGCAAGGCTAAGTGGGTCATTCCCAAGTAGGGTATGATCATCCCCTTCAAGATATAATTTTTACTGTTATGACGTTCGGGATGTAAATTAATGTGGTGTATGGAAAACGAGCGCTCGGTCAAAGGTCGGTAACGACCTGGGGTTGACATATTCGGTACTATTTAGTTACAGAGGTAGGCCGGTCTTGTGTTGGTAGAGGAGCTTTGTGGTGGTTCCTCGGGACATCCATCTAGAGGTGTACCCATTCGGAAGGTAGATCCTGCGCCTGGTCATTTGTATGGAAATCCATTCTCCAACAAGAACCTACGATTTTGTTTGTATTGGAGTAATGAATAGCTTCGAAATTCTATATGGTTAACCATTTCGGATAAGATTAATAAGTTTATTTGCAAATGTTTTCAAAGAGATGTCATTAAGAATAATATCAAACGTTTTGATATAAAAGTGATTTAGTTATCATAAGGTAAAAACCCGTCCGTGTTTATGTGTGGGCGTGGTCTTATGAAATACTCTTTATTTTCAAAGGATTTATAAAAAGGCTTATATATGACACTGTCATCTATTATTGAGTTTTTCTCACGCTGGTTTATCAAGCCTGATCCGGGTATTTTCAATACTCCGGTCAGATCCAAGTAGTTTCAGGATAGTCGAAGATGGCTGGATTTTCCAAAGGAGAGCTGGAAATATTCATCGACGTATGGACATATTCTATTATCTGCTGTACTTAGTGAATTTTGTTTGATGTTTGTCAGCATTTGTAAGGGCAGGTTTTATAACTGTCCAAGCTGAACTTAGGTTAGACTCTGATATATGTATTTAAAAAGTTTTCCGGTGTAAAAATATTTGTTCAATATTATATGTTATTCCATTCGAGTGAGATTCTGTTCTGACTACTTTTCTTTATCTCCCTTAAAGATCTGTCTTTTGTGCAATTTGAGTTGGACATGTGTGGTTTATTGTTGATTCAAAGGGTGTGGGAAAACGGGCCTTTACATTTGGTATCAGAGCTTTAGGTTAAGCGAACACCGAAGCCTGATAGGGGTAAGTCTCATCAGAGATAGGCTTAGTAATATCCTAGGATGGTAACTCATTAGAGACAAGGTTAGTAACACCCTAGAATGAGTTATGAGAGTATTATATATATAAGAGCGTATTTGTTAATTTTATAAAAATGATTTTGTTTTAAAGAAATTGGTAAATGAAATAATTTTACCTTGGGTTTATATTATAAATATTAAAGGAGATATCATTATTTTTGGGTTAGAAATTAAGGATTAACTGTAATTTAGCTTAGTTAAAATATGAATATCTTGTGATTAGAATTGCACAATTTGACAATAAGATATTCCATATAGAATCAATTAGTTGAAAGCTAGAATTTAGAACTTTAATCATATACCCTTAAATATGTAGTATTAAGAAATAATAATGATTAAGTGATTATCATAATAGATGGATTTAAAATCTAAGTACAAATATCTTGTGAAGTAAAATTCACAATTTGACTATAAGATATTTGATGATAATACTGAAGCTAGAAGTGTAATTAGAGAAAGTAAAAAGGAAATGTATACTTAGAAAAGAATTCTTATCCATAAGGTAGGAAAAAGGGTAAACCTAAGTTGGAACTTTTTTTTTCCAAATATAATATAGAAGTATAAGTTCTATAACTTATAAAGGAAATAAGGTAATTTGAAATTTAGACACTTTGATTAGGTTAAAAATTAAAGTGAAATTTAGGAATAAGAGATATAAGAAATATCATTCTAATATAAAAATTTGAATTAGTGATACATTTAGGGTAACATTTGTAATTCAGAATGAAGTAAGAATAGAAGTGGATATTTTTTAAGAATATGGTTAATAGGTTGATTGTTGGATGAAAAATTAAATAACAAATACCACATGAATTAAGTTTCATAATTTGACTATAAGGTATTTGATGGATTTAAGATTTATAAATTTGATTTAGAAAAGGGATAGGTAAATAAGTTATGTAGTTAATCATAGAATCAGTGAGAAAAAGGTGCACACTTAGTAAAGTTTCCTTATTAATATATGGATTGGATAAATAATATTAGTTAAATGAAAATCTTGGATAAAGAAAACTAAGGGTTGAGTTTTATAACTTATTAATTTGAGATAATAGTAGAGTTCCATATTAGTTAAACACCTTAGTTGAAGTAATAACAATTTGATGTTTGGGGATATGTATATACACTCTTAAGAAGTAAAGGTATATTATACAAGTTTAAGTCATATCTGTATGCTTAAGTAATAATGTATTTAGAAGAAAGTAAATGGTTGTGAAATAAACTTGGATTAATAGAAATTTTAAAGAAATGTATTAGGTAAAGATGAATGTGGATAAGTACATAAGTTAGACGCACATCATTTCAGCACATAAAATTTGATCTAAGATTTGAGTACAGAACTTTAAGATGTTTACACCAATCCGAACAAGCATTTATCACTCGATTCTTGATGATGAGCATTGATGGGAGTTTATGATTATGTACTCAAGTTTTCTATCATAGTTGAGAGCTACGCAAGGAAAGCAAGGATTTATGATCAAGAAGTCTGATCAAAGTCCGCACTAGAAAATCGAGGGATCGATACTAGTTCAAAAGAAAAGTTGTGCATTCGAATAATAGATCGGATCAAATAGCACATATAGTATGATGTGTTGGGTCTGTCTACTTAGCAGTTGGATAGTTATCTCATATAGTAGGCACTAAGATATAGTGGTTGGACCGATATTTTGGTATGCATATATATAGACCACAGATATAGCACATGTTCAGGACAGGGAATGGGTTATGTGGTGGTATTCGTTTATCTTGATACAATATCAGTGTGGTTGTTTTGTATGTGTAGTCTTGTTTGGTTGTTTTATATTCTATTTTAAGTGTGCAGTGTGCACTAGGATGGGTACGATAGAAGATTGACTTGATGTATGTGTATATAATCGTAAGTACGTGATAGGTACTCAGCTTAGTATGGAGAATCTCTATATGTATGTTTGACATCATTTGCTTTTAGTGTTGTTATGATATCGACCTTCTTCTTTTCTATCATCAGTAGAAATAAGTCAAATTATTTGAGGATATGAGTATGAGATAGATTCTTTTATCTAACTTTCATTTCGAGGGCGAAATGCTTTTAAGTAAGGGAGAATGTAACGATCCAGTATTTGACCACTTTAAAACATAATATTTAAAGTGATTTTAAATGTAAAATAAGTAAGGTTATATGATTCAAACAAAATTAGATAGGATTTGGAAGGAGAAGTATACACAAAAATAGTAACATTTGCCTATATCAACAAAAGTGACAAAATGCTGATTTTAGAAAAGTAAGTTTCAATGACTAAATAAATTATTTTAATTAATTTATGAGTGTTAATATTTTTAAGTAGCATTATACAAATTTATTTTTAAATTTGGTTTACATAAATAAATAGTTTAACTAAAACGTCAAAAATGTGACCGTAAAATATTTTGTCGAAAAACGAAGTTTTGTCAATTAAAATTTGTCGCAACGTCGTCGCACCTTTGTTTTCTTATATAGGAACATATATTCAAATAGTCCAAGTATTAATTAATTAACTAAACATGTTTACTTTTACTAAAAAATATTAGAAAACTTCTAAAAGTCATTAAGAAAAGTAAGTAAGAATTAATAAAAGTAAGTAAGAAAAAGTAAACATCAAATCAATATCAAATCAAAGCCAACATAATTATGATATTCTTTACTTAATCTTTAAGTGACTAAGACATAAAGTAAGTATGTGAAATATGATGTTAAGTATTGAAAAAGTGGAGATTACTTTAGGTTGAAGTAAGGTTATTTTGGTAATTTGGTAAGAGGTTATTTTGGTAAATTTACCATTTCTTTCTTTTTCTATATATATCCACCTCCTTCTCTCATTTCATTTATATTTTTTCTTCTTCTTTTCTCAAGCTTCTTCATCTTCTTCCTCTTCTCTATAATGGCTTCCAAGCCATATAGAAAAAATAAAAGAAATAATGTCAAAATATTTATAAAATATTCAAAAGAATTCAATGTTTATTCTCTTCAAATCTAACTTATATTTTCTCCATATTTTACCTCTTTTCTCTCGGCCATAAATTATTAAACTCTGTACCAAATTGCAAATTTTTTTTTTCAAATCACGTATTTTTCCAATGGCTACAACTTTCGTGTTGACCACTTTGTCCAGTTCTTAGCATAAGTAGGTCAAAATTCCACTTCATTCAAGTGCATTTTCTGGTCCAGTTTTTAAGCCAGAGAATGGGCCATTCTGTTTTAATCGTAACTTGGTCATAACCATTCCAAATATAGAAATTCTTTTTTAAAACTGTATGAAATTTCAGTGGCTACAACTTTTATGTTGATCATTATTTCTAGTTTTGAGGTTTGCTATACCTGGAACTCAATTCTTTGAAGTACATTTTCGGGCTTTGTTTTTGTCAATCCGACACCTATTCTTCATTCTATCATATCTCCCTCCAAACAACTTGGATTCAAATGATTATTTCTTTCAAATTCAATAGAAAAAAATTTGCAACAACTTTTCAGTTAATAAGTATTTCAAATTTTGTGAGTAAGAGAGCCAAAAACAAGAGAGAAGATGACATATTTTTCGGATCTAAATCTTGGGAATTCAAGTTCAAAGTCTACCGCTTCTTCTCTATATTTTAGGCCAACCTCCATCTCAAGCCTCGGCCAAGCTATGGGATGGGAGAGGGTGTTGTTTGCTAGTTTTTAATGGAGTAGGAATTTATTAGTAAAGTGTTGGTTGATTAGAATGTTGGTAGGAAGTTAACCGCTTTGGTTTATGGTGAGAAATTCTCGTTGCTTTTGAATTTATATTTTGATTATGTTATAAATCATATTTACACCCTTATGATATATGAATGTTTACACCAAATCGATTTTTAATATGGATGATTTGATGGTTAGTAGATTAAGTAAATTGTGATAATTTGAATTCTCAAATTCTTGTTTTAATTTCATTTCTGTTTCTAAATTAATTTATAACCATTGTTTATAGTTCACTTATTTATATGAGACAAAACCCAAGACCATAAATAAAATCAAAGACTATTATCTCTTGACAACTAGTTAAATTAATCATAAAAATTCTAAAAATTATACTTATATATATAATATTAGATTTTTTTCCTAATATAGGAATAAATTTTTCAAAACAAGGATAGAGATTCAAATTTTGATGGACTCAAATCAAAGAGAATTTTGATTCAAAGATAAGTTGGAATCAGAAGATCCGATGATTAAATTACAAAATAAGGAACTGGATAAGTTTATATAAACCGCGGGCAACCTTAACCGGGTCAACCGTGACTTAAAGAATAAGATCAATGTGGATTTTCTAGGGTAAATCTACATTTGAACTGAAGAGATAGAGTTCGAAATAACCAAAGATACTAGCATCTGAACCGAGGATAAATATAAATCTCTGGTGAATCAATGCTTTTTGTAAAGGAGTTTCACCCCTTTATTAGAATATTGGCGAGACCGCTGATTCACTATAAAGATCATCCGAAGTGGAGTTATGGGATACTCCAGAATCGAAAGAAGATGAATTGTAAGGGACATGAATGAACTTTGGAACCGAAGGGAACGTTCCAAAATTCAAAGGAAATCGAATCAAAAGGAAGAGATTCAAGCTCTAATGAAAGTGATTCTGTAAATCAAATTTACCATACATTCTAAGTTTGCCTAAAACCAAAGCTCTGATACCAAATGTAACGACCCGGTATTTTCAACCATTCGCATCCGCACATGTCGGACTTGAATTGTTCAAAATACCGCGTTGTAAATAAAATTTGACAAATCTTAGAATATACAGTAAATACATAATCACAGAATCACATACACAGAAATCAGAATACTCGCAGCGGAATTAAAATAACTTAGTGGTTCATGAAACCACTATCAATAGTCTCAAAATAAGAAATTTTTACATAGTCTATAAAACCAAATATAGTTTGAATCAACCGCAGAAAATCTCAAAATTCAATTATCTCGATTACAAAAGCTAAAATAAGAACTGAACAGAACTTGACAGCAGCTTGAAAGGAGATAATCTTCAGAAGTCCTAGCTCCGAAGAAAGAGGTCCAAACTGAAACTCAGGCTGACCCGAGCGTGAAATAAAGCATAAATACTCGAGTCAGGACATACATACTTATACAGTGTAAGCTAATTCAAGTGAATTGTAATATAAAGGCAAGTAACTTAAAGGATGCTTAGGACCTCCCATCCTCTAAGGATCCGTTAAACTATTTACTATGTAGTAATATTTCGCTATTATAATAGTGTCTATTAATAAAATAAACATACTTTTAAATAGCGTTAATGGGTTACCCATATAGCCCTTAACACATAATATATTCCCATAGTCTACACAGTACCGTAATCTCCCACGTACCGGGCTTCGTCAGATGGCACTACATTGGTATGGTACAAAACCAAAATTGTATAATACTCGCTAGGGTAGGTGACACGGCACAACTAGGCAATGCCAGGTTAGATATACCAATTACGCATCCGGACCAGTGGTAGCGCATAGCTGCTACTACCGCCCACCTCGAACAATACTCCCAAATCAAAGGTGCGCACCAAACAATCACAAAAGTAATAGAATGGCATACGAAGAAGTGCGTCCGATAGAGGTGCTACCTCCTTAGCCCGTCAATCGCTCCTACTTTAGCCACCTTATGCCAACTCACGAGAGTCGGGTCCACGTATTTACCTCAAAGGAAATGTCACCACCATCCTACTTCATTCTGTAATCTCCACCGTGTACACGGTTGTCAAAGTGGTTTTCGGTATGACAAAGGGTATGCACATACCCGGTCTCTTTAACGACCAACGTTATTATTATCTATGATTTTAAAAATACAAAATAGTTTAATATTTCAATCAAAATACTACATTTAAGCTATTTAAAAGTGAAGTTATTATTCTTACAAAAATCCAATATAAAATCCCAAAGTTTTAGCCTTAGTTCGTTAGTACCAGTTACAGCACTTGCAAAGTGCGGAAATATCCTTTACAACAGATTTGAGTAAATTAAATTTTAGACTTCAACATAATTTTAGCAAAATTTTAAACCTTTATTTAAACAAATTTGACTTATAAAATCATAATTTCTACCTTTAAATATTCATTTAATTTACTCAAAAATTTATGACTTCTATAAAGTAAATTTTGCAAATATATATCTAACTTCTTTATACTTTATTTATAAAAAATCAAGTGCAAAATTTTGTATGAATTTTATTAACAATTAAGTTTAATTACCGTTTCAAAAATAAACTAAATTTCCAATTAATTTCTTTAGTTACCTTTATTTTAAAACCAACCTCCCATTTCTAAATCAAGTTATATTTCAACTTCCATATTTTTCACAAATTTACCTATTTAATTCATAGAAACTTAACCTTTACTAATTTGCTTTACATTCAAGTTATACCAAATCTTCATATTTTATTTCTTAACTTAAATTCCATTTATCTTACAAATAAATATTTTCAAGATAAATTTATACTTTAAATTTTTAACATTTATTTATTTACATATTCAACTTGTATAATATCACTATACGTATAAAACCATTTTTAATCCCATTTTCAAACCAAATATTATAACATTCTAATTTAAAAATATTTAATATTCTAGAAAATATGTGTATATATATAACCACGGGTCTGTATAATAATTTCTAACCTAGGTCAAGTGATACGGATAATATATCATTTCAATCTGTAATTTACAAAAGAAAATCCGGGTTCTATCATTTCAAACCGACATTCCCAAGTTAAATAATAAATAAATAAATAAATATCGTTCAGGCCCATCATTTCAGCCCGTAATGATTCTATTCTACAGAGAACTTACAGGGTGACAAACAGTAAATAAATAAATAAAAATTAGCATACATATAACAGTAGATGATATAACTGATGATGTGTAAATGTGATAATAGGGTTTTTAACATCATAAATTTATATCACAGGCAAGCAAAATATAAAATATAACTATTTTACGATTGCACTGGTTATTAATTTACCGATCTATAAGTATGTTTGTCGGGTGAGAATACTCACTTTTACGAAGCTGAAGATTTTGATTCAAAACTACGGTAACCACACTAGAACAGCGTACAGAAGGCACAATCAATTATTGGAAGATGAGCCAATCTGATTCAAATCTTGACACAAAATAAAATGAATAACTAACTACGCGAATTTAAAACGATCCAAGCAAATTTTAAATAATCAAAAACTGGAGTGAGATTAAATAAGAGGGTGATTGGCACAATACGCTCGACCACTTCACCACCCGACTTGACCCATATAAACAAGTCTTGGTCTATTTATATGCATGCATTCATGCAAACCAGGGAAAATTGAAGATATAGGTTGCGTTCAAAAATACAAAGGTGGTTGGCTATAACTCTAAGTGGCGTAGGCATTAAACTTTATATATATATTTTATTATTATTATTATTATTTAGAAAGAAAAGTGGTGAAAACTTTGGTTCAAAAGTTTAGAAAAACTCATCACTCGGCTGTGCATGGGCACGTAAGGGGAAAGTTGGGTGCATGCATATAATTTTTTCCTCTTTTCTTTTCAAAAGGTATATGTGCTGTGATAAATCTCAATGCGGTGCAACATATATTTTTTTCTCTTAAAGCATGAGCTCAAGCAACTCGGCCAATTGGTGCATCAGGGGTAGGGTTGCACTGATGGTGGAGGAGAGGTGGATGTAGGCGGGCGTGCAATGGTGGTGAGTGTCTAAGCATTTGTGTAGAAGTGAAGAAACAAAGCGTGGAGGAAAAAATATATATATATATATAAAAGAAAATAGATATAGCGGCCATACCTGATGTGGATGCTTACGTACAAAGAAGATGAAGGCCGAATGTTGAGATTGCAAAAGAAAGTTATTTAGTGTGAGGCTTTATACTGAGGTTGCGTTGATAAATAAAAGGAAACAACAACTTTTGAAACGGTAAGGAAAGATTGCGTGCGGTTTTGTATTAATTTGTGAAACGCAGGTTGCAAAAATGGAAAAACACAAATTAAAGCGTGCGTAATTTAAGGCAAGCAAGGATTCGAAATTTAGAACCTTAAAGGAAATAAATGATTTCTTTCATTATCAAAGGGGTGCGCGGGTTTATATTAAAACAAAAGAAATTTGCGTTGATTAAAAGAAGAAACGGCAAGCAATCTTTTGCTTTGAAACAGAAATGGAAATTTGGAAAAAAATTATGTGAACGTGTAAAAAAAAAACTATGCGTTAAATTGAGGTGAAAGAAATAGGCAAGAAATAAATTTATGTCAATTATACACGGGAGGCAAGGAAAATTTGGAAACAAATAATTATAGTGAGTATTGATTTTTATTACCAGTGTAGATTGCGTGAATTAAGAGAATGAAACGGCAAGTAATATTTTTGCGTTGATACGTGATGTTTGATGTTATCATGGAGGATGCGTTGATATGCGTGGGTTACGTAACCAAATGATAAAGTGGCAAGAAAAATCTTGGCAAACATTTTGTACACGTTTAAAATTTATTAAGAAGTAAATGCGTTGATTAAAACGCAAGAAATATATATATATATAATGGGAAGGCGAAGATAAAGGAGGCAATCGGATTGAAACCAAATATTGCGTACGTGACTAAGTATTTACACGAAAACTTGCATTGATTTAGAGAGGCAACGGCCAGTAGAAATTGAATTTTGAATGATTAAATTTTTGATAAGTAATAATTGATTTGGAACGGCTCTGTATCAAAGATTTTATACCAAATTTAAAACAATTGAAGATGATGGAAAGTGTAACGTTTGCACGTGAATTTAGGGTACTATAAATTTGAACGGCTATAATTAATTTATTTATTATTTAAGGTAAGAGTTTTAAGAACGCGTACTTTAGACGCAATAATTTAATCAAACGTACTCCCATATTTAATAATAAAAGTAACACATTTAAATTTACACGTTTTTATTTATTTGCTACTTATATTAGTAAAATATACATTTAAAGAGCATTTTATTAAATACGTGCTAGTTATACCACCAAATAAATCAAAACGGGTATAACCGTACAAATTAAAACGTGCCTTTTATAAAGCTTATTTATCCATTATCTATATTATTCAATCTAAAATTTTATTTATTAATCATTAACTAAGAAACAAATGTGTATACATATAAAGTTTAATTCTTTTACACAATATTAATTTTTGATTTAAAGGTGTATAACCAATTTTTAGAAGGACAAAAGTGGAAATAAAATGTTGTATGAATATATTTAGTTAAATTAAATGATTTGGAAAATTTCTACCACACTTTAAAACAAATAAAAAAATTCGGTGAATAAAATAAAACAAACTAAAATAAAGTGAAAAAGAAAATAATTAATTATATTGTAGTAAAATAGAAAGATAAATAAAGAAAATAGCTTAATTTATTGAAACTAGCTTAAGAAAATTGCAAGCATAATCCACTTAACTTTGGAAAATTACAACACTTCTTGAAAATGGTTTAAAATAATCTTCAAGAAACAAAATAAAGTGATAATGAGAATAAAATAAGTTCTTAAAAAAATATGAAATAAATAAAGTATTTCTTAAATTAATTGAAGTTGGAAATTAGATATTGTAAACAAAATACAACTGACATTGAAAAATGTCAATTACACTTTTAAAAACGTTTTAAAACCAAAATATATACGAAACAAGTTATTTTACCCCTAAAACATAAATTAGAACATTACATGACTAAATAAAATATTATTTATATAATTTAAAGTAAACTATTTTGTTAAATACAACAAAGTACACACAATGGTCAAAAAGGCATAACTTTCACATTATAAATCAGATTTCAATGGAACGAAAAGTAGTATTCTTAAAATTTTATTTACTTTAAAAATAAAAGATAAAATTCAAATTTTTTTAAACTTTTAAAATTTTAAATTTAAAAGTCAAAATTTGACCATATTGACAAAATTCATATTTCCAAAAAATATTCTATTAATTCATGTGTGGAATTCTAATCCACACCAAAATTTATATTTTAAAAAACAAATTATCTAAATTAAATAAATAAAACATTTATTCAAATTTTTGGGTCGATACATAGATGGTTTGGATGGCAAGCAAATTGAGAGTAAATGCTAAGAAACAGAAAAGGCATAAGTTAAGGAGAAAGAAACCTATATATGTTTTATTCTTAAATGCAAATGAAAATAAGGAGTTTTGAAATGAGAATTAAATCTTCTTGTACATGATTTGCAAATGAGAAATACACGGCTCGGAAAAAAAATTGTATGGCTAAAGCAAGAAATAAAGAGGCCATGTAGAAAAAGGCAAGAAATCAAGCGGTGTCCTGATGGATTTAATTAATTTCTTTCCTTTGTATTAACATTTTTCTTATTTATATTGAATTTGTTAAATGTGTTGATTTATTATGATTGAATCCTCAAATAAATTCATTCAGATAAGTTTCATTCTTTTATACTACCTTATGAATAAAATATGCATTTCCACTTTAACATTCCTTCCTTATTTTATTACAAAGTTTATTTTTCTTCATATTAAATTACCAAAATTTTATCAAGTTAACAATTTTAATTATTAAAAATTTATGGGTCATTGCACTCTCCTCCACTCAAAACTTTTCGTCCTCGAAAAGGAGGAAGGTAAGGGAATAGAAACAACCTGAAAGAAAACTAAATTGAAACTCAAAATAAAAGCATTACTCTAAACCATACAAATTCAATTTTAAATTAATAATTGATTTCATCTATTTAATTTCACCTAAGTTAAATTTAACTATTTCTAATTTCGTTACTTCATCTTCCAATTATCTTAAAATAAAAATTTCTAAAATCATAAGTTTGAAAATCATTTGTTATAGTCAAAAATGTGTTCAATAAATTAATTTATTCTTTATTCCTAATTATAATTAAATTTATTCTCTCAATATATTTTTATCATATATGTTAAATATATTTACACTTATTACAACTGCTTAAATTTATTCTTAGTTCCTTTAACATCATTTTATATTGTAAATTATTTCATTACCTCTTGTTAATCTTTTTTTATAACTAGAATTTAAGTGTATAACATTTATTATAACCACTCAAATTTTATTTATAAATCTTTTTATATTGTATATTATCCAATTACATTGTTAATTTCTGAAAATCAAGGTAAGTTATATTAAAATGCAATTGAGTATTATACAAATAAAACTTTCAAATTCAATTATCTCAAGTTTGAATCATTTATAAAAAAAATTCTTTTTATAATTGAAATTATTCCTCAAGATAAAATTTAAGAATTAAATTTCTGATTCCCTTCAAACCATTTAGAGATAAATAAATATATGTACATAATATGTCAAATTAAATTTAAATCATATATCTATATATTATAAATCAAGTTTCATTTTAGAGATTCAAATCAACTAAATTCTAAAGTTAACACTGTAGCTAGACTATAGAATGGTCTCTTCACTTCGAAACTCGAAAAAGAATGTCGATGATGCTACAGTCATCACCAAATTATCTCCCAACGACGAAGAGAAGAGCACTGATTTTTAAACCTTTAAAATTCTTTGAAAACAAATTTATATTCGAAAATAATTTAAATAAATATCCTTTTAAATATTTAACACAAGATTTGAAACCATCGGAAATTTGAATTCTCAAGTTCTTGTTTTGATTTCATTTATGTTTCTAAATTAATTTATAACCATTGTTTATAGTTCACTTATTTATATGAGACAAAACCCAAGACCATAAATAAAATCAAAGACTATTATCTCTTGACAACTAGTTAAATTAATTATAAAAATACTGAAAATTATACTTATATATATAATATT
Source organism: Allium cepa (assembly GCA_030765085.1). NCBI lineage: Eukaryota > Viridiplantae > Streptophyta > Magnoliopsida > Asparagales > Amaryllidaceae > Allium > Allium cepa. The sequence goes on along the minus strand of CM060941.1, from coordinate 586,206,244 downwards.
AGATTTTTTCCTTATATAGGAATAAATTTTTCAAAACAAGGATAGAGATTCAAATTTTGATGGACTCAAATCAAAGAGAATTTTGATTTAAAGATAAGTTGGAATCAGAAGATCCGATGATTAAATAACAAAATAAGAACTAGATAAGTTTATATAAACCACGGGCAACCTTAACCGGGTCAACCGTGACTTAAAGAATATGATCAATGTGGATTTTCCAGGGTGAATCTACATTTGATCTGAAGAGATAGAGTTCGAAATAACCAAAGATACTAGCATCTAAACCGAGGATAAATATAAATCTCTGGTGAATCAATGCTAATTATAAAGGAGTTTCACCCCTTTATTTGAATATTGGCGAGACCGCTGATTCACTATAAAGATCATCCGAAGTGGAGTTATGGGATACTCCAGAATTGAAAGAAGATGAATAGTGAGGGACATGAATGAACTTTGGAACCGCAGGGAACGTTCCAAAATTCAAAGGAAATCGAATCAAAAGGAAGAGATTCAAGCTCGAATGAAAGTGATTCTGTAAATTAGATTTACCATACATTCTAAGTTTTGCCTAGAGCCAAAGCTCTGATACCAAATGTAATGACCCGGTATGTTCAACCATTCGCATCGGCACATGTCAGACTTGAATTGTTCAAAATACCGCGTTGTAAATAAAATTTGACAAATCTTAGAATATACAGTAAATACATAATCATAGACACAGAATTCAGAATACTCGCAGTGGAATTAAAATAACTTAGTGGTTCGTGAAGCCACTATCAATAGTCTCAAAATAAGAAATTTTTACATAGTCTATAAAACCAAATATAGTTTGAATCAACCGTAGAAAATCTCGAAATTAAATTATCTCGATTACAAAAGCTAAAGTAAGAACTGAACAGAAACTTGACAGCAGCTTGAAAGGAGATAATCTTCAAAAGTCCTAGCTCCGGAGAAAGAGGTCCAAAATGAAACTCAGGCTGACCCGAGCGTAAAATAAAGCATAAACACTCGAGTCGGGACATACATACTTATACATTGTAAGCTAATTCAAGTGAATTGTGATATAAAGGCAAGTAACTTAAAGGATGCTTGGGACCGCCCATCCTCTAAGGATCCGTTAAACTATTTACTATGTAGTAATATTTCGCTATTATAATAGTGTCTATTATTAAAATAAACTTACTTTTAAATAGCGTTAATGGGTTACCCATATAGCCCTTAACCCATAATATATTCGCATAGTCTATACAGTACCGTAATCTCCCCCGTACTGGGCATCGTCAGAGGGCACTCCATAGGTATGGTACAAAACCAAAATCGTATAAGACTCGCTAGGGTAGGTAACACGGCACAACTATGCAATGCAAGGGTAGATATAATAATTACGCATCCCGGCCGGTAGCAGCGCGTAACTACCGCCCTCCTCGAACAACACTCCCAAATCAATGGTGCGCACCAAACAATCACAAAAGTAATAGAATGGCATACGGAGAAGTGCGTCCGATAAGAGGTGCTACCTTCTTAGCCCGTCAATCGCTCCTGTTTTAGCCACCTTATGCCAACTCACGAGAGTCGGGTCCACTTATTTACCTCAAAGGAAACGTCACCACCATCCTACTTCAATATGGAATCTCCACCGCATACACGGTTGTCAAAGTGGTTTTCGGTATCGACAGACAGTATGCCCATTCCGATCCAGGTCTCTTTAACAACCAACGTTATTATTACCTGTGGTTATAAAAATCCAAAATAGTTTTATATTTCAATCAAAATACTACATTTAAACTATTTAAAAGTGAAGTAATTATTCTTACAAAAATCCAATATAAAATCCCAAAGGTTTAGCCTTAGTTCATTTGTATCAATTACAGCACTTGCAAAGTGCAGAAATATCCTTTACAACAGATTTGATTAAATTAAATTTTAGACTTCAATATAATTTCAGCAAAATTTTAAACCTTTATTTAAACAAATTTGACTTATCAAATCATAATTTCCACCTTTAAATAGTCATTTAATTTACTCAAAAATTTATGATTTTTATAAAGTAAATTTTGCAAATATATATCTAACTTATTTATACTTTACTTATAAAAAATCATGTGCAAAATTTTCTATGAATTTTCTTAACAATTAAGTCTAATTACTGTTTCAAAAACAAACTAAATTTCCAATTAATTTCTTTACTTACCTTTATTTTAAAACCAATCTCCCATTTCTAAATCAAGTTATATTTCAACTTCCATATTTTTCACACATTTACCTATTTAATTCATAGAAACTTAACCTTTATTAATTTGCTTTATATTCAAGTTATACCAAATCTTCATATTTTATTTCTTAACTTAAATTCCATTTATCTTACTAATCAAAATTTGCAAGATAAATTTATACTTTAAATTTTTACCATTTATTTATTTACATATTCAACTTTTATAATATCACTATACTTATAAAAACATTTTTAATCCCATTTTCAAACCAAATACTATAACATTCTAATTTAAAAATATTTAATATTTCCAGAAAATATCTATATGTATATATATATATATATAACCACGGGTCTGCATAATAATTTCTAACCTAGGTCAAGTGATACGGATAATATATCATTTCAATCCGTAATTTACAAAAAAAATCCGGGTTTTATCATTTCAAACCCGCAATCGCAAGTTAAATAATAAATACATAAATATCGGTCAGGCCTATCATTTCAGCCCGTAACGATTCTATTCTACAGGAAACTTGCAGTGTGATAAACAGTAAATGAATAAATAAAAATCAGCATACGTATAACAGTAGATAATTTAACTGATGATGTGTAAATGTGATAATAGGATTTTTAACATCATAAATTTATATCACAGGCAAGCAAAATATAAAATATAACTATTTTACAATTATATTTGTTATTAATTTACCGATCTATAAGTATGTTTTTCGTGTGAGAATACTCACTTTTATGAAGCTGAAGATTTAGATTCAAAACTATGGTCACCACACCAAAACAGCGTACAGAAGGCACGATCAATTATTGGAAGATGAGCCAATCTGATTCAGATCTCCTTACACAAAACAAAACGAATAACTAATTACGCAAATTTAAAACGATCAAAGCAAATTTTAAATAATCAAAAACTGAAGCCAGATTAAATAAGAGGGAGATTGACACAATACGCTCGACCACTTCGCCACCCGACTTGACCCAAATAAACAAGTCTTGGTCTACTTATATGCACACATTCATGCAAACCAGGGAAAATTGAAGATATAAGTTGCGTTCAAAAATACTAAGGTGGTGGGCTATAACTCTAAGTGGCGCTGGCATTAAACTTTATATATTTTATTATTGTTATTGTTATTTTATTTTTTATTTTTTTAGAAAGAAAAGTGGTGAAAACTTTGGTTCAAAAGTTTAGACAAACTCATCACTCGGCTGTGCATGGGCACGTAAGGGGAAAGTTGGGTGCATGCATATAATTTTTTTTTTTTCAAAAGGTATATGTGCTGTGATAAATCTCAAAGTGGTGCAACACATTTTTTTCTTTTAAAGCACAAGCTCATGCAACTCGGCCAATTGGTGCATCAATGGGAGGGTTGCACTGATGGTGGAGGAGAGGTGGATGTAGGTGGGCATGCAACGGTGGTGAGTGTCTGAGCATTTGTGTTGAAGTGAAGAAACAACGCATGGAAGGAAAAAGATTATATATATATATATATATATATACACAAAAGAAAATATATATAGCGGCCATACCTGATGTGGATGTTTACGCACGAAGAAGATGAACGCCAAATGTTGAGATTGCAAAAGAAAGTTATTTAGTGCGAGGCTTTATACTGAGGTTGCGTTGATAAATAAAAGGAAACGACAACTTTTGAAACGGTAAGGAAAGATTGCGCGTGGTTTTGTATTAATTTGTGAAGCGCAAGTTGCAAAAATAGAAAAACACAAATTAAAGCGTGCGTAATTTAAGCAAGAAAGGATTCGAAATTTAGAACCTTAAAGGAAATAAATGATTTCTTTCGTTATCAAAGGGGTGCGTGGGTTTATACTAAAACAAAAAAAAATTGTGTTGATTAATGGAAGAAACAGCAAGCAATCTTTTGCTTTGAAACGGAAATGGAAATTTGGAAAAACTTTATGTGAACGTGTGAAAAAAACTATGCGTTAAATTGAGGTGAAAGAAATAGGCAAGAAATAAATTTATATCAATTATACAAGGGAGACAAGGAAAATTTGGAAACAAATAATTATAGTGAGTATTGATTTTTATTACCAGTGTAGATTGCGTGAATTAAGAGAATGAAACAGCAAGCAATATTTTTGCATTGATATGTGATGTTTGATGTTATCGTGGAGGATGCGTTGATATGCGTAGGTTACATAACCAAATGATAAAGTGGTAAGAAAAATGTTGGCAAACATTTTGTACACGTTTAAAATTTATTAGGAAGTAAATGCGTTGATTAAAATGCAATAAATATTTATAAAATGGGAATGCGAAGATAAAGGAGGCAATCAGATTGGAACCAAATATTGCGTACGTGACTAAGTATTTACACGAAAACTTGCATTGATTTAGAGAGGCAACGACCAGCAGAAATTGAATTTTGAATGATTGAATTTTTGATAAGTAATAATTGATTTGGAACGGCTCTGTATCAAAGATTTTATACCAAATTTAAAACAATTGAAGATGATGGAAAGTGTAACGTTTGCACGTGAATTTAGGGTACTATAAATTTGTACGGCTATAATTAATTTATTTATTATTTAAGGTAAGAGTTTTAAGAACGCGTACTTTAGACGCAATAATTTAATCAAACGTACTCCCATATTTAATTATAAATGTAACGCATTTAAATTTACACGTTTTTATTTATTTGCTACATATATTAGTAAAATATACGTTTAAAGAGTATTTTATTAAATACGTACTATTTATACCACCAAATAAATCAAAACGGGTATAACCTTACAAATTAAAACGTGCCTTTTATAAAGCTTATTTATTCATTATCTACATTATTCAATCTCAAATTTTATTTATTAATCATTAACTAAGAAACAAATGTGTATACGTATAAAGTTTAATTCTTTTACAAAAGATTATTTTTTGATTTAAAGGTGTATAACCAATTTTTAAAAGGACAAAAGTGGAAATAAAGTGTTGTACGAATATATTTAGTTAAATTAAAAGATTTAGAAAATTTTCTACCACACTTTAAAACAAATAAAAAATCAGTGAATAAAATAAAAAAACCGAAATAAAGTGAAAAAGAAAATAAATAATTATATTATAGGAAAATAGAAAGATAAATAAAGAAAATAGCTTAATTTATTGAAACTAGCTTAAGAAAATTGCAAATATAATCCACTTAACTTTGGGAAATTACAACTCTTCTTGAAAATGGTTTAAAATAAATCTTTGAGAAAAAAAATAAAGTGAGAATGAGAATAAAATAAGTACTTAACAAAAATATGAAATAAATAAAGAATTTCTTAAATTAGTTGAAGTTGGAAATTAGAAATTGTAAACAAAATACCACTGACATTGAAAAATGTCAATTACACTTTGAAAACGTTTTAAAACCAATATATATACAAAACAAGTTATTTTACCCCTGAAAACATAAATCAGAACATTACATGATTAGATAAAATATTATTTATATAATTTAAAGTAAACAATTTGTTAAATACAACAAATTACACACAATAGTCAAAAAGGCATTACTTTCACATATAAATCAGATTTCAACGAAATGAAAAGCGGTATTCTTAAAATTTTATTTACTTTCAAAATAAAAGATAAAATTCAAATTTTTTTAAACTTTTAAATTTTTAAATTTAAAAGTCAAAGTTTGACCATATTGACAAAATTCATATTTCCGGAAAATATTCTGTTTGTGTCAAAATTGGGCACAACACTCTTCGGGAGTCGTTGAAGAGATAATAGTCAAGAATGTAAATTCAAAACAGATATTATCTAACAAAAACTCCAATCAACAGTAAAATAAATGCGTAGACAAGCGATTTATAGTGGTTAGCGTGTTGCCTACGTCCACTATGAAGTGTTTTGATGTTTTATTGGTTCTCTTTCAATGATTACAAGTTGTTGCAGCAATCAACAGCAAGTTACAACTGGAAATTCGAAATCAACAATCAAGTTATGATATAGGGTGATGGAGATCTCGATCCGGCAGAGTCTGGGCGCTTGAGAGTCGAAAGATCCCTTTTCTGTTGGCCCTGGGGCTCTATTTATAGGCGTAGGCTGCTGATATTCCGCTGAAAACTCGGGAGACCACTTCTTGCACGTGAGGGGGCCCACACGCACGGTCTCAGGAAGTTTGGACCCACTTCGGCATCGGTTCGAACTCCATTCGAACCGATCAAGAATTCATCCAATCGAGGTGAAATTTGGCGTGGACATTCTTCAACATGTACGCAAGCTTCAGTGAAAATTTCGTGGCATTTGGATCAATAGGTTAGGAGATATGATGGATTCGAAATTGGGTTTTTGGCATAGCTGTCTGGTTCGAACCCATGTATTCGAAACGATGGTTTCGAATCCATCGTGGCACGCGGCTTCGTGGTGACATGGAGCGCAAACTTCGAATCGATCCGGACTTCACTCCGTGTTGACCGCTTCGAATCCATGTATCTCGGCGCATTCGAACCGATGGAAGACACGTCATCGTGGCTGGTTGACCCAGTGGGTTCGAACGAAGTTACTCAGGATGGGTTCGAAGATGGTATCACAGATGGGTTCGAAGAAGGCCTCTGTGATGGGTTCGAAGCATGGCTTCGGTGATGGGTTCGAACTTGTGTTCCTTGGATGCACATGAGCTCCGCAACCCCTCCATGGATACGAGGCACATGGATTCGAATACGATGGAGTCGAAGGTAATGGAGTCGAAGGTGAGGCGCTTTGGTGGTTTCGAAACTGATGGGTTCGATGTCCTTCGGTTCGAAGGTGATGGCCTCGAGTGGTGCACGATGATGGGTTCGAATACACCCATCATGGTGGGTTCGAAACCAGCATGTCCCCTCCAAGTTGAACCGATCATAGCTTGAGCATGCGAACTCGGATTGACTTGAAATTTGAAATGCTGACTCCTGTGGTCTTTCTTGCCGTGTCCTATCAATTGTAGCTCAATCTGGACTCGGATAAAATTCAGTGATATCCATGGCGAAAGGAAGTACGATCAACTTCTGAGGCGAACTGTCCTTCGCTTTTGATCGATCTTTTGGTATCGCGGCTTTGCCAAAAAGCGGGATAACATTTTGCCCCCCAAAGTACGTCTTGTGGGAACAGGACGTGCTTTGAATAGCTGCAATCTCTCTCTGAACAATCATTGCTCTCTTTTTTGTCGAAACTCGTATGTTGTACTGCTGTAACCTTGCGTTGATATGATTGATTGCTGTATAATACTGCTTAGCCGTTGGCTGTCGCATTTGTAACAGGATGAGTGTTTGATCCCTGTGAATATTCAAAATCGAACGTTAGTCCAACATGTATGCGCATATGTTAATTTGACCCTTGTTAACGTCGTGCGTCCACGAGTTGTTGTCAGTTTGGTTTGCTATAGACTTTCGTATTGATTCTCTCCTGAACCAACTTTGAAATTTGAATTGAGACAACGCTTGGTGGTTGTTTTGAAAGGTTCCTTCGTATCGATCCTCTCTTGAACCGATGTAGAAGGTTAAAGGAATCGAATTTTTATTGCGCGAGCGTGATGTTCCGAACCGATGCATTCGAGCATTGATGGGTTCGAAATCCACGTTTGTATGGACGCGGTACGCTTGCTGCTATGATGGATTCGAAATTGACATTCGAACCGGTCTGAAAGGATGGAGTACACTTGTGTAGTGATGGGTTCGAAATTGACATTCGAACCGATGTGAAGGGATGGTTTCGAGACTTTTGTTCTTGGCAGTGGTCTGTGTGCTTCACACGATGGAACCTCAAACGTATGGGTTCGAAAGTGGATTTCGAGCCGGTTCTGCATTCTGACCTGTTGTAATCGGTCAAGTCCACCGGCACGCGAATCGACCCAGTCATCTCCAACTCCCCATATAAATAGCAAAGACCACGGCATTTTTTCACTTTTTACTTTTACTGTTGCCTGCATTTTACTGTGCTCTTCATCGTCTCAGAGCTCCAAAAGAGAAAACACAGTGTCGCTCTTTCGAACCATTCAAGATCCGAATCTTCAATTCCTTGAATTCATCATCCAAACTAGGTAATTAGCCTCGGATTCGAACGGCGAAGTTATTTCGAACCCATTTCTTTTTATCGATTGCGTAGCTTCGAGATTGGCAAAACCAGATCTGTTTTGGGAGGGATTCGAACCGATGCGTGGGCTCGAGTACGAATCGATGACGGTGGCGTCTTTTTACTGGATTTCGAATCGATCCTTGGAATGTCCTTGCTGGGATGTGTAGTTCGCACCGATCGAGGGATTCGAGGGATCCATTCGAACCGATGGGTTCGAACTTATAGGCTATCGTTTCGAAGTCCACAACTTCGTATCGATACGAAGTGGATCGGTTCGAACGTGAATGATGCGGAGTTGAGGTTTTCTCATCGGTTCGAACTTGTCATCTGTCTATCGGTTCGAAGCGCGTCAGGATGGGTTCGAACGCATGGGTTCGAAGCGACGTCAGGATGGGTTCGAACGCATGGGTTCGAAGCGACGTCAGGATGGGTTCGAAAGAAGAGATGTTCGGTTGGGTTCGAACGAAGTCCTGGTGATGGTTTCGAACCCTACATGATGGATACCAAAATTTGAAATTCTCCAAGCATAACTCCGACGAGCTTCACTCCTGCATATTTGGACTTGAATATTAAACTGCATACATGACTACCTTTTGAAGCTCGTCGATGGAACTATAACAACTTCTACCCGAACCAACTTCCATCATGGAAACGGACTAGTGATGACGGTCAGCGATGACGGTCATTATAGCTGGACTCCGTAGCCTTGTCGTTTGCATATTTCTTTAACTCTGCAACATTTATTCAAGTAATGCATGTCACTGCACAACACACACTCATACACACTACACTGGGGAACGCATGGGTTTTTGTCATCTAACGATGGTTTCTCATGAGTTAGCTAGTTATGGAATCGTCAAGTTCACAGCAGCAGGAGACTCAAGTTACAGTCTCTCCGAGGCTAGAGATCCCGGATATTGACCCTGAGATTATTGGTCCAGCCCCGGATGAACTTCCCGATGCGTCATTCATTGCCAATCCATCAGATTCTGTTCCGTCCAATATCTCTGAAGACATGTTGGGGAGAATATGTTTGAGACATGGCCTGTCGCTGGATGATGTGCTACTGCCGGGGCCGAATGATAGACCGCATAATCCGCCGGAGGGATATACAGCATTTAACCGTCACGCGTGCGCGGCCGGGACACTTCCTCCGTTCAACGAGTACATAAGGGAAGTATTGTCGTTCTTAAGGATCGCCCCATCTCAGCTGCACCCGAACGGATATGCGTCGATCAATAGCGTGTTCATTGCATTTATGGAATATCTTCATCGACCACCGCTCCCAATTGAGATCAGATACTTGTTCAATTTTAAAACTCGGGGTGATTATCCCTCCTTCACGTTCCTGGAAGCGGTGAGAAATTGCCAGGTGGTTACCGGGTCTTGGACCAGGTTGATCTATTATAGGAAAAAATGGTTTTATGTCAGATGTCCTCCTGGATTCGCCCGACGATGGCTATTCAGACGTGAGTATAGTTGAGTTCGCAAATAATTACTATGGCAATCGCAGCCGAAGTGGAACTTATATTTTATCCTTTTCTACAGCGGTGATCCAGCGACCTAAAGGCGAGCACTTTAGGGAGATGGTGTGAGTGCTTCGAGAAGTCCCGGATGGAGATAGGGATATCGATGTGTTATTGACGGATAGGAATCTCCGGGCTTGCAGTTTGATCGAACAAGGGCAGAGCATAAGCTTTGAAGTGGCACTACGGGTCGTCTCGAAGAAACGAGTCAAGCACAAAAAACCCAGAGTTACCACAGCTAAGGAAGCGGACTCTAAAAGAACCCACACCGATGATGAGCCGCTGACCGGGCCTACCGACGCAGTTCCGGATGTCGCGGAGCAGAGAAAAGGCAAGGCTGCCATGGTTAAGTCAAGTAAGAAGGGGAGATGGACATCGGTCGTCACGGCCCGTTCTGCTCCCGGAGTTAGAATCTCGGAGACGTCTCCTCCGAGAACTGAAAATCTTTTTGAAGGGCTTGCCGATCTTCCAATCCCGGATGATATGTCTTTTCAACATGATGCCGAGTTGGAGGAATTCCATCGCACCTTAGAATTGAACGAGCCTCTTATTACTAGCGAGGTCGACACTTCTGGTTGGTCGGGGGGAATGCATATTCATACACATTTCACGACACTGCATAACCTTTGACTGAAAACTATCTGTCTTGAAAGGTGATTAATTCTTCTTTATTTTGCTTCGCAGATATCATGTCCAAGCGAGGTTCAATGCTTGGGAGTCTTCGACACGCCCGCAAGCCTTCATATTACGACTCGCGCCGACGAGAAGGGGATAGAGGTTATGATCAGGGGCGTTCTGGGCATTATGACCAGGGACGTTCTGGGTATTCTAGTCACGAGAGATATGACACAGACAGGGGCTATAAGCGTCGATCGCGATCGCATACCCCTCCTCCTTCCAGAGATCCCGTACAACCTCCTGCTCATGTCCCTCATCCTTCGGAGTCTTCTCGATATACGTCGGTTTCTCAACCTTCCCGATCCGAGGCGATGACCCCGATAGTCGCAGAGCAGCCTCCTACAGAGATCTCGGGAGAAGGGGCAATTAGACTCGCGCAATTAAAGAGGGAGTTCCCAAATATTTGTTTCGATAACTACGTCTTTCCTCCGAACCTGAAAAGAATCCCGCCGGAGGCCGAGCGGTTAGCGCTCGATTATGTGCATGACTTTTACTCCCAATACAAGGCGTGGTATAGGGCGGCCGATAAGGCATCGGCGTTGGCCTTCGAACGAGCGGCTACCATTGAAAAGCTTCAACCGAGTTGGCTCAAAGAGACTGTATCATACAAGTGCTGAAAACTGAGGCTGAATCGTCTCGAAAGTCGGAGATGGAGGCTCTTACAAAGGTCGACGAAGCTCAAGCAGCCATGGATAGAATGAAAAAGGAGCACTATGTTACGATGGAAGACATGGGCCACCGGAACACTGTCGTCACTGCTGAGCGGGATGCGGCGTTAAAAGAACTTAACGAGCTCAAGGCTAAATTTGCTGAGATTATTAAAGATAGAGATGACGCGCATAACACGGCGCAAGAAGCCTGCGAGCAAGCCGTAGTGCTTCGCACTGAAAGAGATGTGGCCGTGGCCAAAGTTCAAGCGGTCGAAGCAGAGGTGGAGGAGAAGGTTCAACATGCAGAGGCCAGGCTAGAGGCCGATATCGAAGATTTGCTCATAACTTACAACGCCAATGTGCTGAAGCACAGAAACTTGGCCTGGTTCAAGATTACTCAGTTCACCTTCGTAGCGCCTGGGACCGATTGGTTGAGGAGGAAGAGGAAGCGCACCCAGGTGAAGCGGTCGATCGATTCGAACTGGAGAATCGGCTGCTCACAGACGATGAGAAGAAGGTTCTTCATGACGCTATCATCGCTCATGAGAAGGAAATGATCGGTGGTCGCTCCCTGGAAGTCAGAGAGGGGTCAGGCGTTGAGCACCAGTCTGCTGTCACTGAAGTCACCACACCATCTTCGTCGGTGCCTGTATCTGTGGTCAGTTTGCAACCTGTTCCTGCTTACGACCCGGAACAACCACGCTTATCTCCTATTCATGAGCCTACTTCCGAGGCCGTTCAGCCGTCTGCGAGCCAAACTGGGGAAGGTATTCCGAAGTTATCTCAAGCGTTTTCTGAATAGAGTGTTTGTTTTGCAGCAGTTTTTAATAACTTCTTATTTTTTGCCTAGTGACTGGAGTTGCGCCGACTGTTGTGGCTCAAGAATCAAGTAGAGGAGATAAGGCCATCGCTACCGAGACTACTGTTGTAACCGCGGTATCTGCTGAGACGACGCAGGGGGGATCCTTATCTGCTGACGAACAAATGGGGAGTGAACTGCTCGGTGAGCAGGGTGGTTCTTTCTCTGACTTGCCATTTATCATCGTTAGTAGCCTCCCACCGTCCTCAAGTTCTTCGATGCAGGCCGAAGATGCCCCCAGCCAAGCCCATGCGACTCGTGATGAGGAAATTTTGGCTGAGATCAACGCCGAAATAGAGGCTGCGGGGCATAGCAGTATCGTCGGCGGCAGCACGGCGGCGCAGAGTCCAGCACCTGCTACGGTATCGCCATCGGGTGGCACTGTCTCAACTTCCGTTACGGATCCGGTCCCCCCTGCTCCTCCGGCAGGAAGCCTCCATGCAGACTCAAGCTCCGAGGAGGATATTGACATCATGCCTCCAGCCGAAGAGCCACCGCCGGAGAGGAGACATTCAAAACGAAGAATTTCTGTCCCTAGTGACACTGATGATGTACCACTAGTAAGAAGGACGAAAAAGAAGAAATAAATCGGCTTCTCAAGTAGATGTTTTGGTAGATAGGTACTTGTCTCCGTTTTTTGTCAGTAGGTCGTGTATAGATGCAGGTTCGGCCCCTGCTAGTAGGCATTCTTTTTTGGAAGAACTTATCTGCGTGTAAGTCCTTGTTTTAAGTTATTTGAAATAAAATTTTATTTCTTTGTTTCAACTGTTGTTTCATTTGTGCTTAAGTACTTGCAGTGTCTTGTTTTCGGTCCGGTGTACTTGTGGTGTTTTTAACGTTTAAGTAGAGTTCGTCTCATTTTCCAAGTCTGAAGATCTTGGTCACACGTTGTGATTGATGAATGAGTTGAACTTCGGACGTTGTATCACTTCGGTTAGTGAGTAATATTTAGCTTTAGTGCCCCCCGGTTTTGGGGAACAACACTTGTATTTATGATGGTTGATCGCACTTGTTGCAAGTCTTGAGCACACATCCGCCTTCCGGGGACTTAGAACAATTTGAGATCGATAACCTGGTTTGTAGTCCAGGAGTTCGAGTGTTATTGATGCTTGTAACGTGGTTCGCGCTCCGGGAACTTGGGAATGATGTTCACATTCCAACTTGCATTCTAATAACTCGGAGTTAGTATTAACACTTTAGTTCGCACTACGGGAACTTTGACTTGGTGTTTGCGCTCCAATTCACACGCCGGGAACTTGGATAAAACATGTATGTTTGGGTTCGTACTTTAGGAACCCGGAATTGACATTTATACTCCAACTCGCACTTCGGGAATCTGGAGTTTGCACGGATGCTTCGGTTCGCGCTCCGGGAACCCGTAACTTATGTTCATACCCCATTTCATGTTTTGGGGATCATGGAGTTGGTGTTGATACTTCGGTTCGCACTCCGGGAACTTTGAATTGATGTTTATACTCCAATTCACACTCTGGGAATTTGGAGTCCGCATTGATGGGTTGGTTCGCGCAGTGGGAACGAATTATTGAATGTTTATGCTCCAATTCGCGCTCCGAGAATTTGGAGCTCGTTCGCGCTCTGGGAACGAATTGTTAAATGTTTATACTCCAATTCGCGCTGTGGGAATTTGGAGCCCGTTCGCGCTCTGGGAACGAATTGTTAAGTGTTTATACTCCAATTCGCGCTCCGGGAATTTGGAGTCCGTTCGAACTACGGGAACGAATTATTGAACGTTTATACTCCAATTCGCGCTGTGGGAAGTTGGAGTCCGTTCGCACTCCAGGAACGAATTATTGAATGTTTATACTCCAATTCGCGCTCCGGGAATTTGGAGTCCGTTCGCACTCTGGGAACGAATTATTGAATGTTTATACTCCAATTCGCGCCGTGGGAAGTTGGAGTCCGTTCGCACTCCGGGAACGAATTATTGAATGTTTATACTCCAATTCGCGCTCCGGGAATTTGGAGTCCGTTCGCACTCTGGGAACGAATTATTGAATGTTTATACTCCAATTCGCACCGTGGGAAGTTGGAGTCCGTTCGCACTCCGGGAACGAATTATTGAATGTTTATACTCCAATTCGCGCTCCGGGAATTTGCAGTCCGTTCGCACTCTGGGAACGAATTATTGAATGTTTATACTCCAATTCGCGCCGTGGGAAGTTGGAGTCCGTTCGCACTCCGGGAACGAATTGTTAAGTGTTTATACTCCAATTCGCGCTCCGGGAATTTGGAGTCCGTTCGCACTCTGGGAACGAATTATTGAATGTTTATACTCCAATTCGCGCTGTGGGAAGTTGGAGTCCGTTCGCACTCCGGGAATGAATTATTGAATGGACTGTCGTGTGTTGGTCCAGTTCAGCCTTCGATGTGTTGGCATGCCCCCGAGCTGGGGTTTCACTTAGTGAGTGGCCGGTTGTAACGCAGTCACTCGCTATTTGAATAAATTCCATTGTTCGATGGAACTTAGCTCTTCGTGTGTCGTGATTGTTGAATGTTGTATTCGGTGAATCACAGCTTTAGCTTGAAGAGATAGCATTTTATTTGCTGAAATGAGAAAATGTGGCAAAGTCAGTGCCTTATTACAAATTCAAAATTCAGAACATAAAAGAAATTGTAAAGTATTCATGGATTGAAGGAGCCTGTCATGTGTGACAGTGACGAGGTTCTTCGTCGTTCCAGGCTTCTGAATGAGTAGGCCCGCCACTGATGGCGTTTATCACCAATCTTCCACGGGGACAAGTCGAGTCCTCCTGCCTCGGTCGATTGGGTTCATTAATTAGATTGGATGGGCCCGCATCTCTGGGCTGCGGTGTCCGCACAAACTGTTCCAGTTTCCCTTCCCTGACCAGTTTTTCAACAAGATCCTGTAGGTGACGACACTCGTTCGTATCGTGCCCATAGCCTTCATGGAACCTACAAAATTTTCCCGTCTGGATTTGCCTCTCCGACGACGGTCTTGGAGCAGGTTTTTCATATTGAATCGCATTACGGGTCCACAAATACAAGTCCTCCAATGAAATATTCAAAGGAGTATAACTGTCGAACTTCGGATTTTTGCGTTGCGGACCGCGATTTTGATCTTGTTTTTTAAGTAGATTCACGCTCTCTCTTCGCCGAGCTTGTTTATTTTTGATGTTCAACTGAACTTTTCCGGAGCTCTCGCCGGACTGTTTTATTGCAACATTGCTTTGGGTTCCTCCCGCATTTGGCCCTGCGTCAATTTGCTTCCTAGGCTGTTTCGCGTCTTCCCGTCTCAGGAATTGAGCTGCTTTGGCATGGAAACGGTCCAATGACGCAGGTGGTTTCCCAGCTAGCCAATTGCCAAATTCAGAATCGGGGTCGATCCCCTTAGTTAACGCCATAAGGATGGAGTTATCGTTTGGATTACTAATCTCTGCACATGCAGTATGGAATCTTTCTAAGTAGTGTCTGAGTGTCTCTCCGGGAGCTTGTGTGACACTAGATAGAGTGTTGACATCTTTCGGCCTCGCCACGTGCATGCGGAATTGCTCAACGAATTTTGTGGCCAGCTGGTCGAATGAGGAGACGGATCGAGGAGGCAATCGGGTGAACCACATGGTGGCGATGCCCCACAAGGATATGGGGAAACTACGACACTTCACAGCGTCGTCGGCTCTGGCAGCAGTCATCGACCATTCATATTTTAGAATATGTTGGTTGGGATCGGAGTTTCCCTCATACATGGGCAGAGTGGGCATTCGGAATCGCCGTGGGGGTTCAGCATTAAGAATGTCGTCCGTAAAGGGAGTGTGACTTCGGGAAACTCCCTAATCGTCGTTTGTGAATCCCTGACTCTCACGGATCATCTGACGTATCATAGTTGAAAGATCCGGCATTTGCGCCGGAGTATGGTCACGTTCCATACTTCGGGTTTGAACCGGATATCGTTGACGGTTCACATCTTGCCTTCTCGGCTCATAGTCCTCTGGGACGTACGGTTCAGGAGTACGGCCACTATGACGACGGTCTAGGTCCGACTGGTCTTGAGCGTCGAACCCTGGTTCAGCCGCAACGCTAGTGGTGCGGGATTCTGCGGCGTGATGAGGAACGGCGCCTCCTCCTGAGGAGGGTCCGGTTTGGAAACTGGCTGACGGACCAACTCTTATTTGTCCAACGGTCAATGTCGGTTGGTTTCCAGCCGATGGCATACGACTCCCGTCTAACCGGGGTCATGGAGGTCGATTATGATAATCGAAAGACGAAGAACTTTCGCTGGAAGAGCGAGAAGCACGATCTCTCATGGATCTTTTTCGTTTTTGGCGATCCAGCTTGTTGATTAGTTCAGCGTTAGCGCGTAGCTGTTTTTCTAGTTGTCGCCGACTCTGGGTCAGCTCTTGAAGTAACAACTGCAATTCTTGTCGGGTAACCGAACCCAACGGTTCTGAGTGCCCAGCGGCATCTTGATTAGGTGGAGGTAGAGGGGCAGGATTCTGTCTATCCTGTCCTTCTTGATTGACGGCGTTCGAGGTGGTTCTTGTGCTAACCATCTTTAGAGTTAAGTTCCTTTCCTAGACTTTATGCAAATCTGAATAGAAGGGAAGGAAGTTGGATTTAACGATCTGGATCTCTCTCTTAGATTTATTCAATCCGGTATCGATGACAGATCCAACGAGCAGGAGAAAATCTGGGTTTTCTCGGTGAAAGCACCAAAGTGTTTGTGTCAAAATTGGGCACAACACTCTTCGGGAGTCGTTGAAGAGATAATAGTCAAGAATGTAAATTCAAAACAGATATTATCTAACAAAAACTCCAATCAACAGTAAAATAAATGCATAGACAAGCAATTTATAGTGGTTCGGCGTGTTGCCTACGCCCACTGTGAAGTGTTTTGATGTTTTATTGATTCTCTTTCAATGATTACAAGTTGTTGCAGCAATCAACAGCAAGTTACAACTGGAAATTCGAAATCAACAATCAAGTTATGATATAGGGTGATGGAGATCTCGATCCGGCAGAGTCTGGGCGCTTGAGAGTCGAAAGATCCCTTTTCTGTTGGCCCTGGGGCTCTATTTATAGGCGTAGGCTGCTGATATTCCGCTGAAAACTCGGGAGACCACTTCTTGCACGTGAGGGGGCCCACACGCACGGTCTCAGGAAGTTTGGGCCCATTTCGGCATCGGTTCGAACTCCATTCGAACCGATCAAGAATTCATCCAATCGAGGTGAAATTTGGCGTGGACATTCTTCAACATGTACGCAAGCTTCAGTGAAAATTTCGTGGCATTTGGATCAATAGGTTAGGAGATATGATGGATTCGAAATTGGATTTTTGGCATAGCTGTCTGGTTCGAACCCATATATTCGAAACGATGGTTTCGAATCCATCATGGCACGCGGCTTCGTGGTGACGTGGAGCGCAAACTTCGAATCGATCCGGACTTCACTCCGTGTTGACCGCTTCGACTCCATGTATCTCGGCGCATTCGAACCGATGGAAGACACGTCATCGTGGCTGGTTGACCCAGTGGGTTCGAACGAAGTTACTCAGGATGGGTTCGAAGATGGTATCACAGATGGGTTCGAAGAAGGCCTCTGTGATGGGTTCGAAGCATGGCTTCGGTGATGGGTCCGAACTTGTGTTCCTTGGATGCACATGAGCTCCGCAACCCCTCCATGGATACGAGGCACATGGATTCGAATACGATGGAGTCGAAGGTAATGGAGTCGAAGGTGAGGCGCTTTGGTGGTTTCGAAACTGATGGGTTCGATGTCCTTCGGTTCGAAGGTGATGGTCTCGAGTGGTGCACGATGATGGGTTCGAATACACCCATCATGGTGGGTTCGAAACCAGCATGTCCCCTCCAAGTTGAACCGATCATAGCTTGAGCATGCGAACTCGGATTGACTTGAAATTTGAAATGCTGACTCCTGTGGTCTTTCTTGCCGTGTCCTATCAATTGTAGCTCAATCTAGACTCGGATAAAATTCAGTGATATCCATGGCGAAAGGAAGTACGATCAACTTCTGAGGCGAACTGTCCTTCGCTTTTGATCGATCTTTTGGTATCGCGGCTTTGCCAAAAAGCGGGATAACATATTCTATTAATTCATGTGTGGAATTCTAATCCACACCAAAATTTATATTTAAAAAAAACAAATTAAATAAATAAAATATTTACTAAAATTTTTGGGTTGATACATAGATGGTTTGGATGGCAAGCAAAGTGAGAATAAATGCTAAGAAACAGAAAAAGCATAAGTTAAGGAGAAAGAAACGTATATATGTTTTATTCTTAAATGCAAATGAAAATGAGGAGTTTTGAAATGAGAATTAAATCTTCTTGTACATGATGAGAAATACACGGCTAGGAAAAAATTTGTATGGTTAAAACAAGAAATAAAGAGGCCATGTAGAAAAAGGCAAGAAATCAAGCAGTGTCCTGATGGATTTAATTAATTTCTTTCCTTTGTATTAACAGTTGTTCTTAATTATATTTTATTTGTTAAATGTGTTCATTTATTTTTATTGAATCCTCAAATAAATTCATTCAGATAAGTTCATTCTTTTATATTACCTTGTGAATAAAATATGCATTTCCGCTTTAACATTCCTTTCTTATTTTATTACAAAGTTTATTTTTCTTCATATTAAATTACAAAAATTTTGTCAATTTAACAATTTTAATTATTAAAAATTTATGGGTCATTATATATGTTTAATTTGAGATTAGAATTGAAATCGAATTGAAATTGGAATTTAAAATATAATATTAAAATAACAGGAATAAAATAATTTTATAATGTGGTAATAGTGAAAATATATTTTAAATACATTAAAAAGTGAAAATATTGATTTAAAATGATTTTTAATGATTTTATAAGTGTTGAAATCCAATTTGAATAGATTATTTGAAATATTGAAAAATAAGTTAAAACTAGACGCGTCGCACAACGGTAGTTCGCGATTTCATGCCAAAAAGTTCAAATGAGTGTATAGAGTGAAATACAGCTTGGAATTCTTCAATAAGAAAATTCTGGACTATTATTTCCATATCTTTTAAATGAAGAAAGAAAATCAAAGTTTTGTTGAGTAGATTTTGAAACAAGTCCAAATCAATTTTCTAGAAAAATCTCGATAGTGCAATTTAGTGACCATAACAGGAAATTTGTTTAAATGGATATTTTTAATTATGAAAAAATATGGAATAAATTTGATAAATATATTTAAATGATTTAAAAGAGATTTGGATCAAAAAATATGAATTTTCAAATATTTAAAAATTGTTTAATTCAAATAAGCTTATTTAGCACTTTCCGTTGCACTTTTCTGCTGCAAATTCTATAACTTTTGGAATTGAGTTTACATGTAATAATGATTTTCCCAGAATCAATTGTGAATGTTTTAAAAAGGATAATTAAGCATTTTGAAAGATAATTTGGAATGTTTATAAGCAATTCCAAAATAAAGTTGAAAATTCTGAGTATGCGGAAACGACTAGTACATTTGTCCCGCCTGTGAGATCGGGGAAGATAAAACAAGGTGTTTAACTAAGGTTAGGGATGGAGCAATGTAACAACCCGGTATTTGCACCAATTAACAATCGACATTTGGACGATTAATATTGTTGCAAATTACCGTTTGAAGTTTTAAATCCGAATTAAAATTCTTTTATAAATGGTTAAAAGGAATTATGGGCTTTAAAAATTAAATTGTGGCCCATGTTTTTATCGTGGCCGTGGAAATTAACTAAGGCAAATAGCCGTCCCCTTTTCTTTGTGTCATTCATTCGTAAAACCCTTAAAAATAAATCGAACAAGAGTTTAATGGCGGCTTCGTTCTCTTTTTATTTCCAATTCAACCCGTCCTTTCCCCCCCCCCCCCCCCCCTTATTTCATTTTTCATTAGCAACCCAGAAATCGAAACGAACAAAGAAAATTATGGCGGCCTCCTCTTCGTCATTCAAAGATTAGGGCTTCTCGAAATCGAAGATGCCGATGCTCGATTGAAGAGGCGATTCAGCGTTCTGGTTCGTCCATCGATGGCCTCCTCGTAGCTTGCTCCAGCTGCTTCGACTTGTGAAAAGGTGAGTGGTCTTCCCCTCACATCTAATTCAAATCATTCTTGATGATTTATGGCTTGTTCAAATCTGTGATTTTCGTTGTTTGATTAATGGATGCCCTCGGCTTTGATTTCGAATTTTTGATTTCTTGGTCACGGTTTGAAATTTCTGTTTTGATTGACGTTTCGTCCTTTTCTCTCTCACATTGGGCAATTTGCTTTAGTTAAAGTTAGAGGCTGCTTGATTGTGCCTTAGTTGCCACGTTTCTGACATAATATTACCTTCGACCATCACCGTTGTATCGTTATTGCTCCTGGTTAGTGCACTTGTACCATTCGAGATCACGGTATTAGTTATCACACATTCATCAAGGTATGTTGCGTATTGCTCACTTCACTATGTTCGAGTTATACACATACCAGTCGAGTTATATTCCTACCACTGTTGCATATGTGTGATGGCCCATCCATGTTGTAAGACCTGATATGTTTGTTGTTGGTTTGCCAGAGAGTTCATGTCCATGTGTTGTATTTCTTTTGCTGGGCACTATCATGTTCATGTCATTCTTTTGGGCAGTTTGCTTTGCATTCTCTTTGTGTTCTTGTGTCGAGGCTGTTGTTCTGTCCACTTCATGTTGTTGACTGCATTATTGAAGTGTATCTGACCATGTTTTTTTGTTTATAAGCAGTTTGAAGTTGCTGACTTCATTTGTTTCTCTGACCTGATTTCTGATCTGTAGCATGAGCTATTAGCTTGTATTTCTTTGTCTTTGTACTTATAGTACATGGTTTAGGTTGCATAGCATGTTGAATATCATCATGCAGTCTTCATTTGCCTATGCTTCTGTTGTCGCTGACTTGAGTTCGAGCCTCTGGTTTGACTATCTTGTTCAAGACTGATACATTCATTTGTTGCATTGTATTCATTGTGTTTTGTGGTCTTCCTTGTTATCTGGTAGCACTGTCTTCATTGTTACCTGATAGCACTCGTGCCTGCATTGATCTGGCACCATGCCTTCGAGTTATACATATCACTCTGTTGCATAGTTCATCCACTTGCTTCAGTGTTGCATTCATATTGAATGTGAGCATGTTATTTTGTTCTGAATTTCTGAAGCTTGTTTTGGTTCTGACTCTTATGGGCTTGGTACATTGGTTAGTTGCTGAGTTTGTCCATTTAGTCACCATATATATACGTACAGATATGTATGTGCGTATATATGTATGTTGTCATTCTTATTTACTGGGCTTCAGTTTTGATAACTGTTTTGATACAATTGTTGTCACTGTTATTTTGTGGTATTTTGATGCTAGTTTGTACATGCTGATTTAGTTTGCAGTTTTCATTTTTGATGTTCATTGGCTGTTGGACTTCATGTATCCATGTACTCCATTGTCCATGTTTTAATGATATTGTAATTTGGGTTCGGTTCCATTTGCCCTTCGCCATTCAGTGGCCTGTGTTCGTGTTGCTGTACATATGTTTTGTGGATACACATGTGTAATCATACATGTATATAGGTAGTATATGTTGCAGACTTATGTTGTTGTTCTTCAGGTTAGCATGAATGCTCATTTGCTGAATCACCATATAATTTGAAGTTATTGAGCTTCTTTCCTCACATGATCTGCTTGATATTCTCCTTGTGTACATTGCAACATGAACACTGTCTAGATACGTGTACATGCTTTCACTTAGCTGTCTGCATAATGAAAACTCGGTTGTTATCGGTCTATACTTGAGCAGTGCATACGCTTTATATGTTGGCTTCGGTCATTATGTCTCTGAATTTGATGACTCCGGTACTGTCACTGACATTACTTCAACTATTTGAGTATGCGGGTTTGTTTAATCTGTACTGTTGCTTCGGTTTGATTGTTGCATCTGAGTTTTTGTTTGATGTCCTTGGTTCTACTCGGGAATTATTTGCATCTGTGTTTCACTTGAGTTTGAACCCCACTTTTCTTGGGTTTGACCGTCTGTTCGTTATGAATTTTCATTGTGTACTTCGTTACTGTAGTGGCAAGGTAGTGCACGCAAGCGTGAACTGCAGCCACACGGCATTCATTGGGTACTTCGTAACTATAGTGGCAAGGCAGTGCACGCAAGCGTGAACTGCAGCCACACGGTATGGCGTGTATGATATTCTATTTGTTTTGACTTATGGATCTCTTTGCGTATTCCATATTCTGTAGTGGCGAGGCAGTGCACGCGTGCGTGTACTGCAGCCCTACATGAATTAATATTTTAATTGATATTTCAATGATTTGAACTGTTATGTTTATTTCAATTCAATATTTCCGAATTGCATTCTGACTTGGTTTAATTACTGTCGTCTATTCACTATTTGATTATTATTGCTTCTGTGCACTAATTACTGAATTTGAATTAGACTGACCCGAGTATTATTTTCTTTTGAATTTAGTACTCGGGTCAGACCGAGTATTTCAGGTTGTAGATATTCTGCTTTGGGTTGCTGCTAGAGCTATAAAGTTCTTTCATATCTTTTGGAGTAGTCGTCGTCATTTGTAGTAGTCTGTAAAATTGTATAGGAAGATATGTGTTCTTGTATATTAAATACGTTAATGTACTTGTATATGTAACTTCCTTAGTCGATTGTTGTAGTTGTATCATATGTACCGTGTGAATGTATTGTAACTGACATCAGTTATTATATATATATGAGACTTTCTGTTTCATCTGTGTTCCGCATTTATATTATCTGTGTTGTTATTTTATATTTACTGTTCTAAACTATTACGAACCATCGTAGTTCGTTTTATACTGGAATTGGGGTATGTCAATGGGAGAAAATAAATCAGAGATGAAAAAATGAAAGAATATATATATTTACATATCACTCCCATCGAGATAACCAATACTAGTGTAAGGCCAACTATTGATGGCCGCTCCCCAACAGCCTTATTCTCCGTGCTAGTTGACAGCACTACACCGTAGTGTTCTTGGCTAGCGTGGGTATAGAGGTGGGGCGTCACAAGCAACCAGTGCCCTGAACTTACCTGGCCTATGTTTTCTTTTCTTAGGCGAGGGGTGGAACAGATCGAAAGGAAAGCCCGGATGCTCTTAAATAAAAAGATTCTGTTAAGTTTTGCAAAATAAAAGAAGATTGGTATTATCCAAAAGTTAAGCAGTCTCCAAAAATGAATGATTTCTACGATCCTATTTACTTCAAAATGTTTGTTAAGATTGATTTAGGGTTATTCCTAAACGATGTCTTAAATAACATTGTTTTTGACCCGCATAAAAGTTAAAGAATATGATCAAGAATTAAGTAAGGAAATTTGAGATATTTTCCATAGAAAAAGAATGAATTTCTTAGAAATTATCCTAAGTCAAAAGAAAGAGATTTCGAAATCATCCGAAAAGAATTAAAGTGAAAAGAGACTTAATAAATCCTGCATACTCATATTCACTTTCTATCGATATTGGGTTTCGAAGGAACCGGGGTAGGATTTGGTTAAATCCCATCCAAAAACCACTTCGAACCAATGTATACGTTCGAACGTGAAGACATGTTGAAGACGATGATTATTGAAGACCGTGGATCTTCATAGCGTGAGGACTGCTTGTTGATTTGCTCGGGGTCGCACCCATTATAGAGTTATATATAGGAGTGGTCTCCTCATGATGGATATTTTTCGAATTGCAAGGGCTTCTTGCCTAATGATAGCCAGGAGAGTGTCTTCGGTTTGTCCTGTTCCTGAACAACTTGTATTGACGTTTGTCTTACATTGCATTTATAACGATTACGTACATTGGTTTTTACAAACGTACATCAGTGGTGGCGGAGAAGACAACTTCTCTTAGCTTAACACCCTCCTTGAGACGTACGAGCTCAAGGGTTGTATTTTTATGGAAGGCAATAGTAGTTAAACGGAAATGGCAATGTGGCATTCAAAGATGTGATATGTGCTTTGTGAAAAGGTAATCGTAGCCACAAGCCTCATCAAACCGGAAATGACCGAAATAGTATTAGATGCAGCAAGGCTAAATGGGTCATTCCCAAGTAGGGTATGATCATCCACTTCTCGATATATTTTTGTTCCCTCTATGACGTTCGGGATGTAAATTAATTTGGTATATGGAAAACGAGCGCTCGGTTAAAGTTCGGTAACGACCGAAGGATGACATATTCGGTACTATCTAGTTACAGAGGTAGGTCGGTCTTGTGTTGATAGAGGAGCTTTGTGATGGTTCCTCGGGACATTCATCTAGAGGTGTACCCATTCGGAAGGTTGATCCTGCGCCTGGTCATTTGTATGGAAATCCATTCCCCAATAAGAACCTACGGTTTTGTTTGTATTGGCATAATGAATAGCCTCGAAATGCTATATGGGTAACCATTTCAGATAAGATTAATCAGTTTATTTGCAAATGTTTTCAAAGAGATGTCATTAAGAATAATATCAAACGTTTTGATATAAAAGTGGTTTAGTTATCATAAGGTAAAAACCCATCTGTGTTCATGTGTGGGCGTGGTCATATGAAATACTCTTTATTTTCAAAGGATTTATAAAAAGGCTGATATATGACGCTGTCATCTATTATTGAGTTTTTCTCACGCTGGTTTATCAAGCCTGATCCGGGTATTTTCAATACTCGGGTCAGATCCGAGTAGTTTCAGGATAGTCGAAGACGGCTGGAGTTTCCAAAGGAGCTGGAGATAATCATCGACGTATGGACATATTCTATTATCCGCTGTACTTAGTGAATTTTGTTTGATGTTTGTCAGCATTTGTAAGGGCAGGTTTTATAACTGTCCAAGCTGAATTTAGGTTAGACTCTGATATATGTATTTAAAAAGTTTTCTGATGTAAAAATATTTGTTCAATATTATATGTTATTCCATTCGAGTGAGATTCTATTCTGTCTACTTTTCTTTATCTCCCTTAAAGATCTATCTTTTCGTGCAATTTGAGTTGGACATGTGTAGTTTGTTGTCGATTCAAAGGGTTTGGGAAAACGGGCCTTTACACATTCCTTCTGGAAAAGGGTGGTATCATGGTATGGAGCCTAGATACTTACTCATGTGGACACTTTATATTTATTACTATGTGATGTTGTTGGTATAGAGGATCCTCGGATAAAGGTCGCAAATGACCGGGGGTGGCATATCTTAGGTTCTACTCCCGGAAAGGGGGTAGACCGGCCTTGTGTTGGCAGAGAGTCGGGTAGGTTCTCGGCGCGTCCCTCCAAAGGCGTTCCCATGTGGCAATAGGATGTTCCTTGTCCTGACCATTTGTTGGAATTCCAATCATCCAATACGCGTCTTGTACGGTTTTAGTTGTATAACCTGCCATCTACTTATGGTGGCGCCCCATTGTTTGAATGGTAGCTATAGTAGGCATAGTTCGAAATGTCTATGCTAGCTATGATTAATATTATACTTTCGAAATGTTTTCCACTATGCACTAATAATAATATCAAAATGGTTTTTGCGTATCAAGTATTTTTTACTATCATAAGGAGAAATCTCCTCCAATTCTGCGTTTGCATGGTGTGTGTGCCGGGAGGCCTTATTGTAACGACCCCGAATTATATATAAATTTAAATTCATAATTAAATTAAATTTTGATTAATAATTGTGGAATTAATTGATAAATTGATTTGAGTTTTTCCATATTCAAATAATATATGTTTATAAAGGGATAGTTTCTTTTATAAATTGTTTTAATTTAATGTCTCGATAATGAATGAATGACAATGTAAATATCTTGAATTATAAAATATAAAGTAAAGATGTTAGATAAATTCTAATATCATGTTATATAAAATAGAAATTTATTTATATTACAAAATAATAAGTATAAGTCAAAGAAAGAAAACAAAAATATATGTAAGTATAGAATAGAGAAACATGTTTTATAAATTTTAAAAATGAAGTAAGGGTTTAAACCCAAATTTTTATCATACTTGACAAATTTTGATAAGTAACAACTTAGCGTACTAGTGTTAAAACATAACATACATATAGAAGTATTGCAAAACAAAACAAAGAGATGCAAGGCAAGTATGAACATATATGAAAGTAGCTTGCAAATTAAACCAAACCAACAAGATAAAATTCAAAGTAAAAAAGAAAAAAAGAAAAGAAACAAATAAAATACATATACACTTAAACAAATACAAGCCATCACTATCATCTCAAATTTGTACAGCTGAAATGGAGTATGGAGAGGAAAGTATATATGTACAAGGAAATAAATGCAATACATCTCAACATTTAATGCAACATACTTCAGCCATGCTTATTAAATAGATAAAGATATCACATGTACCAGTTTTGTATACCCTGTATACTTCTATCCCAATATACTTCTTTCTTTATATCTTCTTCATCACCACTTCGTTTCATTTAAAAATAAAGCTAAGAAAGAAACTGAGAAAAAGAATAAAAACTGTACTTGCCTACCTCCTTTGCTCTGTAAACAATCTTCATATATACTTACACATCCATAAACTTTAGTTCATTCGTTCAAACAATTCAACAAAGAAAAAAAACAGAAGTAAAAGAGAAAACAAATATCACTTTTTATTTAAAGTTCAAAACAATTTACTGAAGAGAAAGGAGAAGAAGATCATCACCTTCTATTTACATTTGAAAACTATTTACTGGAGAAAATAAAAAAAAAGGAGAAAAACATCACTGTGTATTCAAGTTGGAAAGCAATATACTGAAGATTCAATCTGCAGTTCAAAAAAAATTCACAAACCCTCTATTTCAAACATTTGCCAGGTGAGTAAACTTTTATTTTCTCAAATCTTTGGTTGCTGTGTGAATATTGGATGATGTAGGGAGTTAAAACTTTGTTTTACATCCTGGATATATGAATGTATGTTTGTTCTTCTGCATGTTGATTGAATGCATTTCAATCCCTGTTTTGCTTCAGGAAAATTAAAACCACATATCACCTTCCTTCTTTGTTTCTAACAGAGATTTTTAACAAGTTGAAAATTGATTTAAACTCACATTACATATCAGTAAAAATTAAAATATTTTATAGAGTTTTTCTTCCTGGAAAATAAAAACACAGTTAAAATGCAAAATGGGTTTAAATTTCAAACCTCGTAAGTTTAATTTCAAACATATAATCTGGAAGCTTATCAAAATTGATGATTTTTGAAAGTAAATTCTAAATTTTTTATTCAGTATTTACTGTGATAAGCTGGAATGGTCGATTTTTGGGTTTTTGGTTAGTGCCGATCATCAATGAAATGGCTGGTGTCGTGGTTGCTTGTGAAGGGGGAGGAAGACTCAGGGATCCCAGGAAAAATGTTAAAAAAATTAATAATGGCAAGAATTTTGGGTATGAAATCAAATTAGGGTTTAAAAACCCATGTGCGTTCGTGGTCAGAAAACACGGTGCTGCGCCATAAGTAGGCGATCGGACTTCGAGACTCCGGTGGGGATAGAAGCATCAGGTCAAGGCGAAGCTTCAGCCGAGATTTCGCGGCCTCTAGTGGCCGAAGGTGGGAGGACGAAGCGTTGGCAGGGACGGTGGTAGTTCCAGTGTATGTTGCAGGTTTGGAGCTCGAACTCAAATTTCGAATTTGAGATGGTGAAGGGGATTTGGTGATCGGGGATTGGATTAGGGAGGATAATTGACTTGCTCGTCGATGCAGTGACGCCTGAAGATCATCAACGGCGTCGTGCACGTATACGTGCACGAATTGATAACCTGAATTTTTGATTGCCTGAAGCATTTCAGGTTTTGGTTTGCTTATGGGTTGTACTCGAAGCACGACTCGGGGAAAACTGGGCAGAACTCGAAGGGAGACTCGGGAAGTTTCAGGGTTTTGTCGTGACAAAATTGGGACTTAACAAAATTTGAAAATTTTTATTATTAGGGTAGCTTTGGGATGAAACTCGAAGCAGGAAGCGGTTGAACTCGAGCGTGATTCGGGGGAGCCTCGGGTTGGCCGCGTGAAAGAACATATTCAGTTTGAAGTTGTAGAAAACTTAAGTTTAAACAATTTTTATAAGCATTATTTATGAAATGAGGATTGTTTGTTAATGGAATGTGGAGTTAACTAAATAATAATTAAATCTTAATTTATTTAATTTTGATACATCATTTATAAAGTCATAAATAATAAATAATATAATTTAAAAGAAAATTAAAATATAATGTTGTTTAAAACTAAATTTTAACTTATTGAAGTGAATTATTGAACATGGTTTAAAAGAGATAATCAAAGCAATTTAAATTATCCTTTGGTTCATTTAAACAATTAATGATTAGTTAATATAATCCCTTAAGAGAAAAAAAAAATTATCTAGTAAATTAATTAATATTAAAGTTTTTAAATTAAAAGATAATTAAGATTTAATAAATTAATAATTAAGATAAATTGTTTTTGAAATAAATAAATAAGTGATAAATTTATGAAAATGATTAAGATCTAATCAACTGTAATTAATTGTAAGTAATCATTGATTTAAGATTTCTAAAGGAAGTAACTATGTAATAAATAAAACTAAACCATATGATTTATTTATCCAAATTAAAGATGCTTTGATTGTTCTTGATTGTTGTATGTTGGATTGATATTCCTGTAGTTGATATGATGCTATGTGATATTGAATATTTTTTAGCTGAGCGGTGATATTGGTATTACTACTGTATGATTTGTGAAAACCTTGTTGTCCGTAAAACGGCATTTAAACTTCGATGCGACAGGGAATCGGATTTCAGTTGGTTATCCGAAACCCACATCGAACCTGTGAATATTTGTGAATGACATCCACATGTTTTAAAATTTGACACTCACTATTCGAATTAGTCGGGAAAGGACCTTTGGGTCGTATAACCCATTCCGAATAGTGATACGACGTAATGGATAGCATTGAAGATCGGTGTTGAAGACCCGGTATTTATGAGAGCGATAGGATGACCTGTCGATTGACTCTGCACCGAGTTGCTCCGGTATAGAGTTCTCCATATGTGATGGGGAATCCGATCAGGATTGTGGATATCCGGATTGCAAGGACTTCTTTGGAAGTGCCTTCGGTTCTGTTCGAGCCCGGAACAGACTTGTATGGATTGTATGTCTGACACTACAAATTGAGATATAAAACCGATTCTTTTTAAATATATTTATGTTGGTGGCGGAGAATTTATTCTCTTAGCTTAACACCCTTCTCTGAGACGTACGAGCTCAGAGGTTATATAGTTGAAGGTTATCAGCAATATATTCCCAATTTGGTAATGTGACATGCTGAGTGTTGCTGTGAAATGATCATTGTGTTGATCATTTGTGATAGGATCATTTGTTTGATCGTCTATCTTGGTGATCATTTCTATAATCATTTGTTGACCTAAAGCACAACTTTTGTATAAAGCGTGTTTTTGTGGATGAGACTTCGTCGGACCTCACACCCCGAAATGGTCGAAACAGGAAAGATGCGGCAAGGTTATTGGGGGTAGCACCCCTTAGGGTATGTGCATTTCCTTCTGGATAGAAGTGGTATCATGGTATGGAGCCCAGATACTTAACTTATGTTGATATCGCAGATATATATATATGATTTTGTGATTTGTTGCTGGGGCCCCGGTTAAAGGTTGGTTACAACCGGGAGATGGCATACCCGTGTCAGTAGTTACCCAGTTAGGGGTAACCCGGCCTTGTGTTGGCAGAGATCCGGTTTGGTTCTCGGGGACGTCCTTCCAGAGGCGTTCTCATGTGGCAATGGGAAGTTCCTTGGCCTGACCGTTTGTTGGAAATCCAATTCCCAAATACGAAAACCCGTATGGTTTTAGTTGTAGAACCTGCCATTTACTTATGGTGGTCACCACTGTTTAGATGGTAGCTATAGTAGGCATAGTTCGAAATGTCTATACTGGCTAAGATTAATATTCTATTTTCGAAATGATTTACTTCACTATGCACTAGTAGAATATCAAAGAATTCTTTTCTCGTACCAAGCATATTTAACTATCATAAGAAGAAATCTCCTCCAATTCTGCGTTTGCATTGTGTGTGTGGCGGGAGGTCTTATGGTAGTTCCATTTTTAAAAGCATTCCGAAAATTCTTTTATAAATCTTGTTTTTATTTAAATGCAACTGTTTTTGTTTACTCATACTAGTCCCATGACTGATCCAGAGTTTATTGTTTCTTTCCTAAACTCTGGGTGCTCATTATTTTCTACACGAGCAGTCTAGAGTTTGGGTTTTTCAGATAGTCAGGTTTAGTAGATTATCTAGAGTTAGTTCAGTATTTGGATCGCACCAGTCTTGCTTATGCTAGGTGATTGGTTATTGGGAGTTCGAGCTATTGCTGGATTGGTTCTTGGAGATGGAGTTGCAGTTCTCGGAGTTCTCTTTTGAAGACTATCTTAGAGTTATATTGTTCCACTGCTAGATGTCATCTATCTTCTTTTCCGCTGCTATTTATTGTATCATATATCTGATGTATATTGATATCTATTGGATCATCTGTTGTATCAGATATTGTATCAAAGCTGTATATCAATGTATTATTCTTTTATTCCGCTGTGTTATTTACTTAATGTTGTTATAAGCTCCGGTGAATCGGATTTGAACGGTCGAATCTATGGCAGTCGAATACGATTTGAAGTATGGATGTCGATTTTCGAGCGGGCAAAAGTCTGAACGTCACATTTGGTATCAGAGCTAAGGGTTGAACTTTAGCTCAGGAGTATAACACATTAAGTAACTCATTAGAGATAGGGTGAAGTATACCCTAGAATGAGTAATCCCTAAGATATCCATTTGAACGTCTCAGTAAATTCTTTTACTATCCACTGATAGTGAGTATGAGGCAAGAAGAGAACGAGATAGGGGACAGGGAAATACAACTATAATGGTTAATACCCTGCAACAGTGGAAACAATCTTTCTCTGTCAATCTCCTTTGATTCGTTTCCAAATTTCTTTTGATTTGCTTCGTGGCAGTTGCAAGAAGAAGTTTCGATGCGGTGATGCCCTATGAAATCGTTGTAGGAAATTTTTACTTCGTACTTCATCGATTTCTTATCGGCTTTTCGATTTAAACTTTAATGAATATGAATTTGAAAATTGAAATTGGAAATTTTAAATGAATTAGAAATTTTAAATTGAGTTAAAATTGATTAATGAAATATGAGGATAAATTTGAATTGTATCGATAAAACGATTTCGTTTAAAACCAAATTTTGAAATTCTGTTGTAATTTCTTGGGTTGGTTGAAGTCCGAAGAGGGACAGATTGGTATATATTTTGAGATATTCCGACTTGAATTTGGAATCCATATCTTGTATTTGAGAAATTGTAGGGATTGAGTCTATCTCTGTGTTGTTTTCGTGCCTGCGAATTTCGAGGACGAAATTCTTTTAAGGGGGGAAGTCTGTAACGACCCCGAATTATATATAAATTTAAATTTATAATTAAATTAAATTTTGATTAATAATTGTGGAATTAATTGATAAATTGATTTGAGTTTTTCCATATTCAAATAATATATGTTTATAAAGGGATAGTTTCTTTTATAAATTGTTTTAATTTAATGTCTCGATAATGAATGAATGACAATGTAAATATCTTGAATTATAAAATATAAAGTAAAGATGTTAGATAAATTCTAATATCATGTTATATAAAATAGAAATTTATTTATATTACAAAATAATAAGTATAAGTCAAAGAAAGAAAACAAAAATATATGTAAGTATAGAATAGAGAAACATGTTTTATAAATTTTTAAAATGAAGTAAGGGTTTAAACCCAAATTTTTATCATACTTGACAAATGTTGATAAGTAACAACTTAGCGTACTAGTGTTAAAACATAACATACATATAGAAGTATTGCAAAACAAAACAAAGAGATGCAAGGAAAGTATGAACATATATGAAAGTAGCTTGCAAATTAAACCAAACCAACAAGATAAAATTCAAAGTAAAAAAGAAAAAAAGAAAAGAAACAATTAAAATACATATACACTTAAACAAATACAAGCCATCACTATCATCTCAAATTTGTACAGCTGAAATGGAGTATGGAGAGGAAAGTATATATGTACAAGGAAATAAATGCAATACATCTCAACATTTAATGCAACATACTTCAGCCATGCTTATTAAATAGATAAAGATATCACATGTGCCAGTTTTGTATACCCTGTATACTTCTATCCCAATATATTTCTTTCTTTATATCTTCTTCATCACCACTTCGTTTCATTTAAAAATAAAGCTAAGAAAGAAACTGAGAAAAAGAATAAAAACTGTACTTGCCTACCTCCTTTCCTCTGTAAACAATCTTCATATATACTTACACATCCATAAACTTTAGTTCATTCGTTCAAACAATTCAACAAAGAAAAAAAACAGAAATAAAAGAGAAAACAAATATCACTTTTTATTTAAAGTTCAAAACAATTTACTGAAGAGAAAGGAGAATAAGATCATCACCTTCTATTTACATTTGAAAACTATTTACTGGAGAAAATTAAAAAAAAGGAGAAAAACATCACTGTGTATTCAAGTTGGAAAGCAATATACTGAAGATTCAATCTGCAGTTCAAAAAAAATTCACAAACCCTCTATTTCAAACATTTGCCAGGTGAGTAAACTTTTATTTTCTCAAATCTTTGCTTGCTGCGTGAATATTGGATGATGTAGGGAGTTAAAACTTTGTTTTACATCCTGGATATATGAATGTATGTTTGTTCTTCTGCATGTTGATTGAATGCATTTCAATCCCTGTTTTGCTTCAGGAAAATTAAAACCACATATCACCTTCCTTCTTTGTTTCTAACAGAGATTTTTAACAAGTTGAAAATTGCTTTAAACTCACATTACATATCAGTAAAGAATTAAAATATTTTATAGAGTTTTTCTTCCTGGAAAATAAAAACACAGTTAAAATGCAAAATGGGTTTAAATTTCAAACCTCGTAAGTTTAATTTCAAACATATAATCTGGAAGCTTATCAAAATTGATGATTTTTGAAACTAAATTCTAAATTTTTAATTCAGTATTTACTGTGATAAGCTGGAATGGTCGATTTTTGGGTTTTTGGTTAGTGCCGATCATCAATGAAATGGTTGGTGTCGTGGTTGCTTGTGAAGGGGGAGGAAGACTCAGGGATCCCAGGAAAAATGTTAAAAAAATTAATAATGGCAAGAATTTTGGGTATGAAATCAAATTAGGGTTTAAAAACCCATGTGCGTTCGTGGTCAGAAAACATGGTGCTGCGTCATAAGTAGGCGATCGGACTTCGAGACTCCGGTGGGGATAGAAGCATCAGGTCAAGGCGAAGCTTCAGCCGAGATTTCGCGGCCTCTAGTGGCCGAAGGTGGGAGGACGAAGCGTTGGCAGGGACGGTGGTAGTTCCAGTATATGTTGCAGGTTTGGAGCTCGAACTCAAATTTCAAATTCGAGATGGTGAAGGAGATTTGGTGATCGGGGATTGGATTAGGGAGGATAATTGACTTGCTCGTCGATGCAGTGACGCCTAAAGATCATCAACGGCGTCGTGCACGTATACGTGCACGAATTGATAACTTGAATTTTTGATTGCCTGAAGCATTTCAGGTTTTGGTTTGCTTATGGGTTGTACTCGAAGCACGACTCGGGGAAAACTGGGCAGAACACGAAGGGAGACTCGGGAAGTTTCAGGGTTTTGTCGTGACAAAATTGGGACTTAACAAAATTTGAAAATTTTTATTACTCGGGTAGCTTTGGGATGAAACTCGAAGCAGGAAGCGGTTGAACTCGAGCGTGACTCGGGGGAGCCTCGGGTTGGCTGCCTAAAAGAACATATTCAGTTTGAAGTTGTAGAAAACTTAAGTTTAAACAATTTTTATAAGCATTATTTATGAAATGAGGATTGTTTGTTAATGGAATGTGGAGTTAACTAAATAATAATTAAATCTTAATTTATTTAATTTTGATACATCATTTATAAAGTCATAAATAATAAATAATATAATTTAAAAGAAAATTAAAATATAATGTTGTTTAAAACTAAATTTTAACTTATTGAAGTGAATTATTGAACATGGTTTAAAAGAGATAATCAAAGCAATTTAAATTATCCTTTGGTTCATTTAAACAATTAATGATTAGTTAATATAATCCCTTAAGAGAAAAAAAATTATCTAGTAAATTAATTAATATTAAAGTTTTTAAATTAAAAGATAATTAAGATTTAATAAATTAATAATTAAGATAAATTGTTTTTGAAATAAATAAATAAGTGATAAATTTATGAAAATGATCAAGATCTAATCAACTGTAATTAATTGTAAGTAATCATTGATTTAAGATTTCTAAAGGAAGTAACTATGTAATAAATAAAACTAAACCATATGATTTATTTATCCAAATTAAAGATGCTTTGATTGTTCTTGATTGCTGTATGTTGGATTGATATTCCTGTAGTTGATATGATGCTATGTGATATTGAATATATTTTTAGCTGAGCGGTGATATTGGTATTACTACTGTATGATTTGTGAAAACCTTGTTGTCCGTAAAACGACATTTAAACTTCGATGCGACAGGGAATCGGATTTCAGTTGGTTATCCGAAACCCACATCGAACCTGTGAATATTTGTGAATGACATCCACATGTTTTAAAATTTGACACTCACTATTCGAATTAGCCGGGAAAGGACCTTTGGGTCGTATAACCCATTCCGAATAGTGATACGACGTAATGGATAGCATTGAAGATCGGTGTTGAAGACCCGGTATTTACGAGAGCGATAGGATGACCTGTCGATTGACTCTGCACCGAGTTGCTCCGGTATAGAGTTCTCCATATGTGATGGGGAATCCGATCAAGATTGTGGATATCCGGATTGCAAGGACTTCTTTGGAAGTGCCTTCGGTTCTGTTCGAGCCCGGAACAGACTTGTATGGATTGTATGTCTGACACTACAAATTGAGATATAAAACCGATTTTTTTTTAAATATATTTCTGTTAGTGGCGGAGAATTTATTCTCTTAGCTTAACACCCTTCTCTGAGACGTACGAGCTCAGAGGTTATATAGTTGAAGGTTATCAGCAATATATTCCCAATTTGGTAATGTGACATGCTGAGTGTTGCTGTGAAATGATCATTGTGTTGATCATTTGTGATAGGATCATTTGTTTGATCGTCTATCTTGGTGATCATTTCTATGATCATTTGTTGACCCAAAGCACAGCTTTTGTATAAAGCGTGTTTTTGTGGACGAGACTTCGTTGGACCTCACACCCCGAAATGGTCGAAACAGGAAAGATGCGGCAAGGTTATTGGGGGTAGCACCCCTTAGGGTATGTGCATTTCCTTCTGGATAGAAGTGGTATCATGGTATGGAGCCCAGATACTTAGCTTATGTTGATATCGCAGATATATATATATATATATATATATATATATATATATATATGATTTTGTGATTTGTTGCTGGGGCCCCGGTTAAAGGTTGGTTACAACCGGGAGATGGCATACTCGTGTCAGTAGTTACCCAGTTAGGGGTAACCCGGCCTTGTGTTGGCAGAGATCCGGTTTGGTTCTCGGGGACGTCCTTCCAGAGGCGTTCTCATGTGGCAATGGGAAGTTCCTTGGCCTGACCATTTGTTGGAAATCCAATTCCCAAATACGAAAACCTGTACGGTTTTAGTTGTAGAACCTGCCATTTACTTATGGTGGTCACCACTGTTTAGATGGTAGCTATAGTAGGCATAGTTCGAAATGTCTATGCTGGCTAAGATTAATATTCTATTTTCGAAATGATTTACTTCACTATGCACTAGTATAATATCAAGGAATTCTTTTCTCGTACCAAGCATATTTGACTATCATAAGAAGAAATCTCCTCCAATTCTGCGTTTGCATTGTGTGTGTGGCGGGAGGTCTTATGGTAGTTCCATTTTTAAAAGCATTCCGAAAATTCTTTTATAAATCTTGTTTTTATTTAAATGCAACTGTTTTTGTTTACTCATACCAGTCCCATGACTGATCCGGAGTTTATTGTTTTCTTTCCTAAACTCTGGGTGCCCATTATTTCCACACGGGCAGCCTAGTAGCAGGTTTCTGTATTTTGGAGTAGCAGTATTTTGGAGCTCTTATCTGGGAGATATCTTAGGAGCTTTTGGAGATTTCAGGTGTTAGCTTTTGGGAGTTCGTTATCATCTCTCTCATTTGAGGACTTTTGGATTTATGATTACTGTTGTATTGTCATGATGTTGTATTTGGAGTTGTGGTATATGTATTATGTACTCTGTTGCAGTATGGATATATGTTGATGTTGTAACTGTGATGATATTTATGATATTGATTCTGTTCCGCTGTTTTATATTCATCTAATTGTTGTTATAAGCTCCGGCGATGCGAATTTGATGTTGTTTATCGAACATCGAGTTTGGGTCGTCACACTTATGGTAGTTTCATTTTCCGAAAAGCATTGCGGATTTCAATTTAAATTCTTTTGTTTGTTTTTAAAATAAACATTTTTTGTTTGCTCATACCAGTCGCACGACAGACCCGGAGTTTATTGTTCCCTTCCTAAACTCTGGGTGCCCATAATTTTCCACACAGGCAGTTTAGAGTTGGGTTTTTCAGATAGTCGAATAGTAGGAATTGATTCGATAGCCTTCGAAGCCCTTTGGATTTGTGGATCGCATTTGCTACACTTCAGCATTCACGACCGACCTTGCTTAGCTTTGTGCAACTTGATGATGGTTGGAGCTAGCTTTGGATTGAAGATGGAGTTGCACTTGCATTATGGAGTCGGATTCTTTGGAGATGTATTCTATTGAAAATATTCTTTCCGCTGTTGTTTATTGCCTCTGATATTCTTGTATCATATTGATATCATTGTTGTATATCGTTGGATATTGTATTCATTGGAGTTGTATATGATATTCATTTCTTTTTCTTCCGCTGTGTTGTTATATTTAATGTGTTATAAGCTCCGGCATGAGTCAAATTTCAACGGTTGAATCTGCGGCATTCAAGTACAAGTGAAGTATGGGTGTCGATTTTCGAACGCTGAAATTTGAAACGTGACACTTTAAGGAGACAATGACCTTCAACAACCTGCAGAACTTAAAAAAAATGTGCATGCAGAAGAAGACTACTGTAAATTAAAAACATATTTCTCAAATTAGGAGTTTAATGAAATTATTGAGTTTGGATATTGATTACCTTTAGATTTTCACTCCAGATTGAAGAATTTTCATTTAGCTTGAATTAAATTGAAGAAATTGGCTTAGTATTGATAATTTGAGAGGTGGGTTCACTGTTCTTTATATTTTCAGGAAAGAGGAAGAAGAAGGAGTAAATGA
Source organism: Allium cepa (assembly GCA_030765085.1). NCBI lineage: Eukaryota > Viridiplantae > Streptophyta > Magnoliopsida > Asparagales > Amaryllidaceae > Allium > Allium cepa. The sequence continues at coordinate 586,168,898 of CM060941.1, read as the reverse complement.
ACATATTGGTTATTTTTTTTCCTTTCTCAATATTAATTTGTAAGTCTACTAATGGGCCATGGACCCAATTAATTTTAAAAAAAAAATTTAGCATGAGAAATTGATTTGTTTACATCTATATCACATTATGTTATAAACAAATGCTATTTTCTTCCAATTTTCACACAATTAAAATATGTAAATTTACGCGCGTATAAAATAATGTACTTTTCATCATATAAAAAGATTATTTTTGAAAAAACATTTCTGTTATTAAAATCCTTTATTTTACAATGATACACAATTTTCACAATTAAATGCAAAAGTCTGCATTTTTAACTTCTAAAATTTGACAAAAATTATTTTATCACATAGAAAAATATTATAACCCATTTTAAACTCAAATTTATAATTAAAAATTATTTTTAAACTAAATTCAATCTTCATATTTAATAAAAAACTCTTTAAAAATCACATACGTCTTTTAAAAATTATTAAAAGAAGTAAATGGCAGTAATTAATACAATTATAACATTTTCTCTAAATAAAACTAATTTTCCATTTATTATTAACCCAAAAAATAAATAAAGCCTTTAAAATTTACTTTCTTTTTTTAAATTCCAAAATTCATTATTTATTCAAAATATACAATTTTGAAATCTTCAATTTTATTTTAATTCAAAATATTAAATCGTAACTACCGCTATAATTTAATATTTACAGGTAATCTCCAAACCAGTGTTGTTACTAACTCCCCCCTTAACAAAATTGTGTCCTCGAAATTTCTAGAGAAGAGTTTATAATCAACTCATTTATTTCATCGATCAAAAGAAAAAGAGTCAAGCTCGAGTTTAAAAATTATCCCTCAACTCAAAATGATACAAGACCAAGATAAAATTGCCCGATAAATTCTATAATTTCCCGAATATGTTCGTCGAGATTAGCGAACTATAGAGTTTGTATAAGCAACACCTTGTTATTTCGAAGGCTTCTCTCCTTCGAAACAAGAACACAAACAACATGGTACCCAAAAGATTAAGCTAGTGAGATTGATTTCTTAGAAATTTCTCAAATAGAGTTAGGATTCAGCTCAACTTTTATCCCGGACTCCAATCACTAAGATGATTATTGACATGACTTTCCATGTGTCGTTACGAAAAGAACCACACCAACACTGGTTTGACAACAAGAGAGGTAAGAGAATTCGATGAGAGGTGGTTTCTTCAAAGGCCACCAAACTTAAAAGACCACATAATGCACGATGTTAGATAATGGCTCAAACAAAAAACAAATCCGAGGAATGGATTTCTATACTCTGATTTTACAAAACAAATATTTTTAAGGTTTCAAAAACCTAATATCTTTATACTCAAATTCTCAAACTTCGATACTCTAAAAATTTTCAAGACTTCTTACAAAAATCCAATTTATTCTCTAAATTCTTTAATTAAAGTGAATAAAATGTTTTACGCATAGATTTTACCATGATATATTTCAATTTGAAGTATATTCTTTCATACAAAACATCAACCAATTTTTTTCACAAAAATAGGTGGAGTGCACTTAACTATTAAGATAACAAGTTACTTTAATTACAAACCTGCTGTAAAGATCTTAAATTTGACCCAGAAAAACTCAAATTCTAAAAATATTTATGAAATGAAAGTTGTTCTACTAAGTCTAAGCTTTCCAGTGATATAAAGTTCATAAGAATCGGATTCATGGTTTGAAAATTACGCTAAATCTATCCTCAACTTACACTTTAGAAATCTCTTATAGAACAAAAACGACCATCTACTTTGAAATCCATTTTAAACTATGAAAAATTCAAAATTTTGTAAAGTAGTAAAATTTATTGCTTTCTAAAGGCTCTTCCATTTGCAAAAATTCTGAATATCAAGTTACTATTGTTTTAACACAACACTTTTTCAACCAAATTTCATCTTTCGAATAAAATTAAACTTTGAAATTTTCCCAAATCATTTTAATTTTCAAATTATATTTTCAAACAAGCATTTTGCTAAATCATTTATTAAATGATATTTTTCTCGGAAAGCTAAGGCATTTTAAAATAGGAACAACTTTATATAATTTTCACAATAGAAACAATTTATTAATTGGAAAAAAATTCATTACTTTCCAAAAATCTAATTTTTGAAACAATTACCTAAGAAAACCCATTTTGGAACAGATAACTAATATCTTCCATTTTTAAGAGATGATTGTTGATCATTTACTAAATTTTTTTTTAGGAATATGTATATAAAGTTTAAAATTATTCTCACAACTAAAAAATGATTATACTACATGAATTATTCATTACCAAAACAGTTCAACCTCACCTTTCCACTTTGTCATACAATTTAAATTTCCTCTTGATTAACAACATAAAACTAATTAAAGTCGATAATTAATTCAAATTTGTTATTTAAAAGAATTTTATAGATTCACTCCAACAAATTCTTAACATAACCAAAAATTTCTCATAAACCCATGATTAAAGCTTAAAAATATCATATTAAATTTCGAAAAAATTTAAAAAATTGCAATCCAACACTCACTATTTTTCAATGGTTTCATTAAACATATAAAACAAAAATTAATACTCCACCATATCAATTATTTTCAAACTTTACTTATTAAAACTCAATTTACCGTGTCTGACTGTCCCATCATAGCGTTTAGGAAATTTCTATCGATAAAGTTGGCTAAACGCATCGACCAGAATTCTTAAAGCACTAGACGGACAACCCAACACAAAATTTTATTATTGTTATTTTTTTAAAGGAAACACCTCATATATAATACTCAAAACATTCTTTGTTTTTCCTAAAAACAAAATCTATTTTCTCTTAGAAACATATCTTCAATTTTTGAAAATTTTCAAAAAGCAATTTATTACTTATTCTCAACATCAAGGAACAAAATTATAGCTCATCGAGATATTTCTAGAATACTCGATCCTCAAGATTGATGGAATAGACTAGAGTGTCCATTATTCCGAACGGTATAACAAACCACTCACAAGACTCATAACGAGTGTGGAATGCGGTAAGAGTAACATTATCCTCCGCGACTCGTAGCTCATGAAAAATTGGTGTAAGGTCAAGCTGAGGAATTGCCCTAGCACCACACAATAGATTAACAAGAGAGAAATGACATATAAGAGTAAGGTTAAGATATCTTCTCGAATGAGAAGAAGAACATTAACAACATATCATTACTTCGAGTGAAGTAATTTTACAAAGTATACCAACAATTGAGTATCCTAAGAGGATATCTCAAAAGGAGGCAAGAATGAAAATATAAAATAAATTCAATGAATCATCTCATTTCCCTTATGGATATCCTCATGGGAGGATGAACGAAAGGCTAAGAACCGGGAATGAGGTCAATACAATATTCAATTGCTCGATTGGTGTCATACCCGAACAGACTCATTGAAATCAACAAAGTCATAATGACTGGAATTCGGGATATATCATCAAAATCTCGAAATGCGGGAGTGAACTAAGAGTCTTCGGAATCATCATTAACATTTCGAAGAACAAGAAACAACGAATCAGCCAAATTAGAATACCTAGATATAGGATCCTTCAAATCATATATTGTGGCTTGATAATATGCAAGCCACTCCATCTCAAACTATTCCAAACTCTAGATTAAAAAATAGCGTGCTAGTTCACATGAAAAGATAAGCTACAAGGAACAATCCCAAAATCCTCGAAAATCATTCCAAATATTTTGGATCCCCTTAATAGGACTCGTAATCCTTAAAGAAATAACAAGATAAGAGCATCAAAAAGCATCAACAAATTCCTCCAACACGGATGAGTGTCAAGCACACGTATCTAAAAGGACACGAATAGAACAATCACAATTAGGATTACTCCTAGAATAAGATATAATCAATTTCAATTATGGAATACTATCGAATAAAACATATTCCTAGACATATTCCAAACTTCTATCCCAAAAGACATGATAAGATAAAGGACACGATGACTAAGGAATTTGTAACACTTGTATTTCACTTAGATGTACCATAATATGTGTTTATGTTCTATGTTTATCATACTTTGTTCTAAACGCAGCTCTGATACCAAGCTGTGACGCCCCACTCAGTGACCCATATTAACAAAGATTATTACTAGGTAATACCGTCAGCTAATGTGGAGAATAGGGCTAGTTAGGAGCGACCATCTATAGCCTTGTCTTAAATGTCTATTAAATACGTCAATAAATGCTCTATATTTTTTTTCTAATTCAAGTGGATAGACATATCCAATAAATACTTAATACAAAGACATGGCTAGCTATAGGATCTATCAGAACAAAATACAACAACTCAAATGCAAAACACATCACAGAATAATAGATAATCAGATATATACATATATATAGATACATCAAAGAGTATACAAAGTGATACATCACATATGTGGTATGACGACCATAATATACATAATCAAAACAATATATGTATCAGAGTGGCAACAAAAAGGACTACAACAAAAAGGGAAGCAGAAAACTCCATGCAGAAGCAGAATAGGCTAAGTCCATAAGGGTACCTAACCTGAAACACCTCGGTCTGACCTGAGCATAAAATACACGGGTTAGTCTAGCCAAACATATCAGTTTAAGAGGATAAGCAATTATAAATGCATAAGAATATGGGTAATGTTCTTCTTAAACGAGAAGGAACAATAATGAGTATAAGCATTAGTGTAAATATGGTATGTTTACTTTAAGTGATGAGATGATATAGCTTACAAAAACCTATGATCTAAAAAGAGATAAAACAATCCATAAAACGCTAAATATAGCAAAGCCTCGTATCATCGGCATATCACAAATCATTAACAGTGGTTTAGGGAAAATATAACTCCTAAAAAGGGGAAATCCCAAACCCGCCATATCGGCAACTCGAAGAATCTCAAATAAATCACCATCTCAAAAATACGCCATAAGGCAATTAAATATAGTTCTCTAACATAGGAGAATATAATCCTAAATAAACGCCAAAAGGAAAACCTCTTGTAACAACACCAATAGGTAAATCTCAATAATTACGCTAAAAGGCAAATCTCAAATAACGCCAGTACAGGCAACTCAAAACTCAAAGATAGAATTCCCAAGAGTTCAAATTCCCGAAAGGTAATCGCCATAAATATATCGAATGGTTCAAAGGACCTATTTCGAAAAGGGGCGATATATTAGGGAAAATAGTCAAAAAAAATCATCTCAAAATTATTTGCACGTGCATGTGGCTGAAGCCTTGCCAAGTACTGTTATCTCAAATGGTACCTCGCCCGAAGGAAAAATGTCATAATGCCAAATAAGTCGCAATGGAAAATATGCTGCAATGGCGAATAGCGGTAATGGTAAATACGCTACAATGGAAAACGTCAACGGCAAACGCCGCAGTGGCAATGACTCGAAGGTCAGTACTGGCACACCGCTTTAGAAAATGTGTCACAAACTCTCGAATAGGAACCCGAATAATGTTAACGTGCATCCCATACCACACGTGCGCACTAAACGGTTTACTAATCGCTAGTAAATTTCACAGTCAAAGCAGTAAAATATTTATCTCGTCTCATCGGTAAACTCGACCCGTAGGTCAAAACAGTCAAATAGACAAGTCAGGAATTAACCGAAAAGATAAACACATGTGTTCCATACCACATGTTTTACCAAACCGTTTAATTCTCCTTCTTGCAAAAATTTGTATTTTATATATAAAATAATTTATTTGAGAAAAAAAGCTTTTAAAACCATTTCCCAAAATCACTTATGAACACAATATTTGAAAGTTCCTTTATTATAGAGAATAAATAAATTTTGCATCTTAAAATAGTTTAAAAATATTACATAATAATTACTTTAAATGCTAGTTTATTTTAATAACTATTTCAAAATTGTTTAGAAAAATTTGTGCTCGAAATCAAAGAAATCGCTCAAGACCATCATTCAAATTCAATTCAAATTTGAATTTCAAATTCATCAAAACTTGGGTAGTATATTAGTAGTCATTATAGCCCTCAAAACATTTCAGAAATATCACAAAAACATGAAATAAAAGTCAAAAATCGGATGGAAAAAGAACATAAAAACATTGGGCAAAATAATGCCCACGCCTGAAATATTCTTTGGGTTCAACTTTTAGACATAAAACAAGTGGCCGAACAACCTTTGATTTAACTAAAAATTAGTATGCACAAAGTAGAAAACCTTTTATTTTAAACAAAAAAACAATGAATTCCAATTGAAAAATAAAATGTTATGTTATCTCAAACATGGACTCAGATCATGTTTGTAACAGTTCAACAAGAATGTGCCTAGGCCCAAAAATCCATTCTGGGTTCAACTTCCCGGCATGAAACAGAGGACCAAATGACCTTATATTGAGTTGAAATTTGGTATGCATATAGTAGAAAACTTCATCTTTCAAAAAAAAGAACCAATGAATTCCAACTAGAAATGAAAAAGTAACACTGTCTCAAACACGGACTCAGGCATGTTTGCAACAGTACAAACAAATTATGCCCAGGCCTGAAAACCATCTTGGATTCAACTTCCTGACATGAAACAGAGGAGTAAATTCCTCGAATTGAGCTAAAAATGGGTAGGATATAATAGAAAACTTCAACTATCAAACAAATAAAAGAAGCATGCAATTTTGGTAAAGAATGAGAAAGTTATGATATCTCAAAGTTGAACCCAGATAGTTTTTCACTGTAAAACTCGGGCAACATCATGCTCATATTCAAAGTTCGGCAGCATATTTCTATAAGCTATATAGGTCAAAATGACCTGAAATTTGGTATGCTTATAGTAGAAAATTTTATGTTCCAAATAAAAAATGAATCACATAATTTCAATAAGGAATGAAAGAGTTATGCTATCTCAAACGTGGACTCAGGCCATGTTTGCAGCAACTCAGCAAACAATTTCTACATGCAAAAATATGCTTTCGAATTAATTTTCTACCACTGTTTTGAACATCCAAATGACAATATTTTTCAACCAAAATTTGAGGAAATAAAGTTCAACATGCAAGCTATCAAATTCAAGAAATCCGGTAGAATTTCATTGCAGGAATCAAAAGATATATGCATGCAAAGAAGGAACCCAAACTAGATTTACAGAAAGAAATCTATCAACAAGAAAATGATTACAAAAGCTCAAATTTTGATTTTTGAAACTTTGCTTCAACTAGAAATTGCGAGTTTATCACTCACCTTGCTGTTAGGAATGACCAAACCTCGGAATTATGCTAAAAGGTTGAAGCTTTGAGGAGACAATGACCTTCAACAACCTATAGAACTCAAAAACCGTGCATGCAAGAAGAAGACTACTGTAAATTAGAAACATATTTCTCAAATCAGGAATTTAATGAAATTCTTGAGTTTGGATATTGATTACCTATATATTTTCACTCTAGATTAAAGAATTTTCAGTTAGCTTAATTAAATTGAAGAAAGTGGCTTCGAATTGAGAATTTGAGAGGTGGGTTCACTATTCTTTATATTTTCAGAAAAGAGGAAGGAGTAAATGAACGTACTGGTTATTATTTTTTCCTTTCTCAATATTAATTTGTAAGTCTACTAATGGGCCATGGACCCAATTAATTTAAAAGAAAACAACTTAGCCTGAGAAATTAATTCGTTTACATCTATGCCACATTATGTTATAAACAAATGCCATATGCTTCCAATCTTCACAAAAAAATTGCAAATTTACACATACATAAAATAAAGCACTTTTCATCATATAAAAAGATTATTTTTAAAAAAACATTTTTATTATCAAAATCGTTTATTTTACAATAATACACCATTTTCACAATTAAATGCAGAAGTTTACATTTTTAACTTCTAAAATTCAACAAAAATTGTTTTCTTACATAGAGAAATATTATAACCCATTTTAAACTCAAATTTAAAATTAAAACTTATTTCTAAACTAAATTCCATCTTTATATTTAATAAAACACACTTTGGAAATCACATACTTCTTCTAAAATTATTAAAAGAAATAATTGGCAGTAATTAATATAATTATAGCATTTTTCTGTAAATAAAACTCATTTTCCATTCATTATTAACCCAAAATATAAATAAAGCCTTTAAACTTAATTTTCTTATTTTAAATTTAGAAATTCATTGTTTATTCAAAATAAAAAATTTTAAAATCTCTAATTTTATTTTAATTCAAAATATTAAATCATAGCTACCGTTATAATTTAATATTTACGGGTAATCTACAAACCAGGGTTGTTACACAATATTTCACTATTTGGAAAACATTTTAATATACTTATTTTAATAAAAAGTAATTTCATAATTTACCTTTTCAAACCATTCTAACTTCATTTTATAATATCACTTCCCCAAAAATATCCATTTTATTTAAAAGACTATTTGCTGTCCAAAATCGTGAATATGATTCCCTAACCAAATTCATCACTTCTACGCGTTTATTAATGGATTATCCACTATCCAAAATCGTGAATATAATTTCTTTAATAAAATTCCATATTTAACTTATCAAAATAAGTTGATTTCGGATTTATAAAACAACGTTTATAAATCAAGTTTCTATCCTATAAAAACTTAAATTTATAAAATTCCTTTATTAACCAATCTTATTTATATGCCAAAATCCAATTATAAGTTAATTCACTTATAAATCTCTTTGTTTACAAATTCATTCCTTTTTATAACTTCATCAATTCATATATTTTATTTACTTATAAGATCCAATTATAACTTCATTCTAAAGCTTATAAAACTCCTTTATGATTCCATCACTTTTATTTATAAATTATCAATTTTGTAAATCTTATATATAAACCATTCATAATAAATCCAAAATTATCAATTTAATTTTTTTTTAAAAATAATTAACTCCATATTTAAAAATCACACTATTATTCCATTTAAAATAAACTTCTTTTAATAATTTACAAATCATTATTAAAATTTATATAACTTCAAAAATCATATTTAAGTATATTTCACAAAATTCAAAATTTTTTATAACATAAAATTTATAAGTTCTTATTTATTTAAAATAAATTCATTTCCTTAACAAATGAAAAAATTAATAAAACATATGTTTTCAAAATCAATTTGAAATTCCTTTTTAATTTGAAATCATCACTTTAATATTTTTAAATTCCAAAATATGGCCCAATGATACAACACTAAATAAGGTGATTCCCATCAATCACGGCATCCAAACATCATTTATCATATGATAAAAACATATATAAAAATATCTGTAAATAAAAATCAACACTGGTGAGATATTTAGTTAGATCCCTCCAATCTGGGACCTGCAACAAATGTACGTATGAAAGTATATGTACAATGTCCGCTTCAAGGAAGATGCGCGTACAAAAGGTCATCCGCTCAAACACGGGAACATATACGGTCTCATCTGCTCCAATAAGCAGGAATATATCCAAATACCAATCAATATATATAATATATCATATATCACCCAAACAATCATCAAACAACTTAAATAAATTTTATTCTCACTTATATAAAAATATAAGCGAGTCAGAAAGAGTGAGTTGTATTCACTTTGATTCCAATAGATGTTGCAGCTTTTTACTTCGAATAAAATTAAAAAAAAAATCACTAAATACAAATCAATCCAAACCAGCTCCATCGCATAGTGTTCGTGAATATGAACCCAATGTAACTTCTTTCGTCTGATTTTGACCAAGTAAGAAGAAGATATGAATTTTAGAAGATCGCACGAATTTATATATAAATTATTTACAATTCTTTTTTTATTTTACCAAACCATCATGTCCATTGATTTCAAAAATTAGATCACGACTGTTGTTTCTTTTCTCCCTCATCTTCTTCATGCTGATCGAAGAAAACCCATCGTTGCTTGTTAAAAGTTAAACGCCGCTCCTCCTATGCTCGTTTTCTGGTCGATCGAACAACGCCATTACAAAGCTTGAACCCCCACGCTCCAATGCCCACGATCTCACCACGCTCAGCACCATCTATCGGCCATGCAACCCCTAACTAACTGTAACGAACCGTAAAATTCATGGATTCAATTTGGTTAAATTAATAAGTTTGTAATTAAATTTACTAGAAAAATAAAATAAATTAAAACCTACTTATAGAAATTCGAAGTTAATTCAAATGATTTTAAGTAGTGAAAAGAATTTTACCTGTATAAAAATTGAATATGGAAATCTAAGAAAAGTATTAAACTGATTTAATGTAATAAACATTGTTAACAGTAAATGGAATATGATAATAAGAACAATTGCAAGTTTTATATTTAGGGGCAAAATAATATTGATAGGTAATAATTGTTGTAAAGAATAAATTACAAATATTATAAATTGTATAAATGGTGACAACTATTGTTCGTTACCAATGCATTTAATTAATAGCGATTAAATGTAATTAATCATTTCCTTTCTGTAAGTTAAGAAAATAACTGAAAATTTGAAGGTAAAATCAATAGAAAGGTTAACTATATGCAAAAGTTGAATAGAATTCTAATAAATGATAATAATGGAAAACGTATACAATCAATGTAGATAATCAGTAAATTACAACGTTGTTGAAAGTAATAAACGTTTCTTTGTTAATAATTTATGACATAACGGAAAGAGTAAATGTACTCATTAGAATATTAATTGCAATTGAATATGGATTAATTCAAAATTTGTAACATATATTATAAATTATCTGCTTATTTATCAATAGAATTAGAATCGGTAATAAGTGATAATAAAATAAATGAATGTTACACTAATTGGAAATGAAACAACTTCGTTTAAAAGTTGAGAAATTATGGGGTCGTATTTATATAGCGTTACTTTAATAATTGTGATTAATTGTGAAATTAATACGGGAAGATGTAAAGTAATAACTAGTGAAGTAATACGTTATAAATTAAATGTAACCTAAACTTATGAGTAAGGTTGAAATTGACTAATCCGTTTAATTTGGAAACTTATTAAAATAAATTGGATTCAAAGTGTAATAAAAGGATTATTTTAAGAAATTAAAATAAATAAAGTAATTGGTGAAATAATTTACATTTTAAAAATTTGAGATGGGAATTTGTTTAAGGAATTATAAATTTATGAGTAAATCAAGGTGATAAAATTTATGAATTATAGACTTTCAATTTTTATCGTGAGTTAATTTATTTAATTTATAATAGTTGGATTTACTACAAATGAATAAAAATCAAATATGTAATTATTATGTTAAATTAAAAATTAAGTTGAAAACGGGAAATATTTATGCGATAATTTTAAATCCAATGGTAAACCCTTATATTTGGAATTAACGAATGGAATAAATATAGGTTAATTCAAATAAAAAGGAAATTCTGGAAATTTATCTATAATTTTGAATCTTATGAAATTGGAGATTTATATTGATTTAATCCTTAATAAATTGACATTTAAAAATTGTTAAATCATTTTAAATGTTTGATAATTTTTGAGTGATAAAAATTTCCAATTTTAGAACTGAAATATAAAAATTGGATTTATTTACTAATTCTTAATTTATTAATTAATATAAAAATAGCCATTTTGGTCACAGACTCGGATTTCGACGAAACCAGTTTCATCGAATCCATAACAGTGAATTATTATAGGGTTTCAAGTTTCGTAGCAATCGGACTTGTCGTTTGATCGTACGAACGCGAAACGCCTTGAAATCGATTTAATTGAAATCAATTTGAAATCAATTTGAAAATATTGTTTTCAGCATAACTTCTTCATATGATGGAATTTGGATGTGAAACTTTTTCCATCGCGTTCAGAATATTTTTAAACACCTATTTGGATATATGGGTTTAACCAATTTCGTTCCGGAGTCGAAACGGGCTTTTTGGGCCAATTATCGTTCAGCACGTTTGTTTATAGGATCCATCTACTCTATCTCTAAGCTATCTATATAAACCCAGCTAAAAATCCTAGCCTCCATCTATTCTCATTTGCTGTACATACATTTCCTTACCTCTTTATCTTCCTCAATGGATGCAAAATCTTAGATCCAAACACAATTGCAAGATCAAATCAAAAGCAGAAAATTCAAACTCCTCTAAAAATTTCAAAAAAAATATGTTGAAGCTCTCGACGAGAGTAATTCACTGGTGGTGGTCTTTTTTCATTTTGAAGTGTTGTTTGACCGGTAGAAATTGAAGAACTTTCGGCCATTAATGGTAGGGTTCGTCGTTTAACGGTGGATCTTCGCCCTAGCGACGATCAGGAGGCATGGAGTGGTAGAGCACGTCGAGTACAGCTTGGGGATGTGGTCGCTCGCCTAATGGGTGTCAGAATTCACCACAAATCGAAGGCAAAGGGGCGGCGGCCGGAGCTGTTTTCTGGCATCATGGTGGCCGCGCGGGGGTCTTTGGGGTCGGCTAGACGAGAGGAGGCGCTTGGCATATCCGGATCTTGTTGAAAAGTAAAGGGTTGGTGGTGAAAATTGAGGGAAATGGACAATGGTGGCGGCTGAGAAGGGGAGCACCGCGATGTGGGTTTCAGATGTTCTCGTGCGTGCATGGTTTACGTGACGTGGCAAAAGGGAATTGGGTTTGTTTTTTTCTTTTATTCTAATTTGATTTGCAACTCGTTCCAACTTCCATAACTCTTTCATACGGACTCTGTTTCATGCGAGAATTTTTTTATTAGGATCGTAATAAAATTCTAGACACTATGACGTTGGTTTGGACGGATTTGGAGACTGTCAAATTTTTGGGTTTAAATTGGATCTGAATTCAATTTAAATTCAAATGGTGAGTGTTTTAACCCACTTACAACTTCTAAAATTTCTTATGTTTGTTAAATTGATTTTAGATATAAGTAGAAATTTATTTATGACTGTTTGGCGTGTTTTATTCATTATCTCTGTTAAATCATATTTATTTTACAGTTAAAATTCATTTATTTGCATAAAAACTGGTAGTTAAACAGTTATTAAATTTATTTTGAATATAAACTGTTAGTTAATAACTGACATTTATTTCTTGTATATTGCATATGCTATATATTGATGTTTGTTTAAATTGACGATGATTGAAATAAATTAATGATGATTGAAATAAATTGGTTGATGATTGATATTGGATGAATGGATGATGTGTCCTATCTTATATAAACTGCAAGTTATCATGCATATTCATTTCATTCGGGATTGCGGTTTGAAATGATATACAACCGCATTTTATTTTTAAATTGCGGATTGAAATGATAAATATCCGTATCACTTGACCATAGGATAGAAAATTATATACAAGCACCGCGGTATATATATAAAATTATTTTGAAATGATTTTATGGTTTAGATATAATACGGTTTAATAAATATTAAATTTGGATATGATATAAATATATTTTATATATACATACAAAGTTAAATTGTTGAATTTAAGCTATGTATAAATCTGCTAAATAAAATGAACAAGTTGAAAAATGGCATTTGATAATTTATATTATACGATTTAGTATGAGTTTAAGTTCTTGTATATATATATATAGAGAGAGAGAGTTATAAATGATTCAAATAAATTAAGATTGAAAGATAAATTGGAGATTTAATTGGAATTGAGCTTATTTGAAAATTTAACTCCATAAGTTGATGTAAACTAATTAAATTTGGAAATTTTAAAGGTATGGTATTTATAACTGGATTTAATGAATAATTCTAGTATAAATAAATGAAAGGAAATTTTAGTGTTAATAAATTTAGTTTATTTTAAATGGTTATGGATTTATCATATGAACCTTTCAAACTAAATAATAGGAAAATGAATTGTTGATTTGAAATTACCAACCTTAGTTTTGAAATTCATTAAATTCTCGAAGTTTTGAAAATATTGAAATCGAAGTGTTTTATTCAAACTGAAAGTGAATCTAAAAGTTATGAGTTTAGACTGAATTTAAAGTGAATAAAATTTTTGATGGTGTGGAAATTATTTACTTTTAAAGAAATTTTAAATTCAACTGTTTTATTCTATATACTGTTGAATATCCAAACCATTTAAGTTTTGAAAGTTATGGTTTTAAAACTATAGATTGCGAAGTATCATGTTGAAAGTTAAAATTCAAATATTTGGCTTCGAGGTATTATAAATTTTAAAAGTGGCATGATTTTTGGAAAGGAATATATTTGAAATAACTGATATCATATTTATTTGGGTTTTAAAAGGAAATGATACCGTATTTATGGGTTTTGAAATGGATAATTATATTCTGGTTTTGAAAGTATAATTTTTTTTTAAATGACCGCAGTGTTGTAATAACGTTTGGTTGTTGAAGAGACCGAGATCGGAAGTTGTCATACTCTCTGCCAACTCCGAAAACCACTTTAACAACCGTGTACGCGGTGGAGATTCCAGAACGAAGTAGGATGGTGACGGCGTTTCCTTTGAGGTAAATACGTGGACCCAACTCCCGTGAGTTGGCATAAGGGGGCTAAAACAGGAGCGATTCTCGGGCCAATGAGGTCATTCCTCTGATCGAATGCACTCCTTCAATATTATACTCTGACTTTTGGATTGATTCGGTGGCCACTTTTGATTTTGATTTTGGGGGTGTTGTTCGAGGTGGGCGGTAGCTGCGCGCTGCGCGATTCCACCAGCCCGGATGCATAATTGGTATATCTACCCTGGCATTGCCTAGTTGTGCCTTGTCACCTACCATACCGAGCCTTTACTATGTGTTTCTATTTGTGTCGTACCTATGGAGTATCCTCTGGTAGCCTCCCGATCAGGAGGTATTACGGTACTGTATTGACTATTGGCATTATTTGTGTTAAGGGCTATATGGGTAGCCCCTTAACGCTATTAAAAAGTAAGTTTATTTTACAATTAGACACTATTATAATAGCGAAATATACTACATAGCAAATTGTTTAACGGATCCTTAAGAGATGTAAATCTCGAGCAACTTTTGAGTTACTGCACTCATATTTATTTCAGTTAATTTAACTTACATAAGATCTTTTAGTTCTGACTCGAGTGTTTTGTCTTTGTAACGCCCCACCCCAAGACCCACCTTAGTAAAGAGAATTAACATGTAATTCAGTGTACTAAAGCGGAGAATAGGGCTGGTTAAGGGCGACCATCTGTAACTTTGCCTTAACTATCTATTGAAAACGTCGATGAATGCTATTTGTATTGTTTGTTCACTTAAGAGATTCGACGTGTCCAATATATGACTAATGCAAACCTATAGGTGGCTAAGGATCTATCAGAACAAAACATGTCAACTAAACGAACATCTCATCACAGAACAGATATACATACATGATTGAACGTCTCATATACAATGATACATCACTTTATAATACCAATACTACAATTGGTGGTATGACAACCACACGAATACAAGAAAAAATCAACTGAATATACATCATCTCAGTAAAATAAACCTCTAAGAAGGGAGAGACACGATCTCATAAGAAAGCATCATGAACTGCTACATCCAAAAGAGAATCTAATACCTGAAACAAACTCGGACTGACCCGAGTGAAAACCACAAGGGTCAGGCAGGCTAGAACTTATCATTAGTAAAGGTGATGATAAGAGATAAAGGGAAAACCATTCCATCATTACCAATGGAATGACATAAGTCGTCAAGCTATCTCTAGAGTGGTACACCAATGGTTCATCATGATTTCATAGAGGAATACAATATGTATATTAGATAGACTTGGTTCATCTAATTATATATATAACCGAATGAATTGGGTGAGGATATGAACCATAAAGTAAATCTTCATAAGATAATTAAAACTTCAAGAATCCATCATAAATAAAACTCATCTAATAGAAACTTCTTAATTATTGTACCTCATCTCATCGGTATAAATATAAATACATCTCAAATCCCTCATTAAACTCATTATAAAGAAATCTCCATAATCATTTATACCTCATCTCATCGGTATAAACCTAAATATATCTTAAATCTATTATCAAAACTCATCATAAAAGCATTACCATAATTTATACCTCATCTCATTGGCATAAATATATGATGTCTCAAATCCATCTTGATAGAGCCCGGAAAGAATCCAAAACATCATATTCGAAATCACCATAAAACCATGTATATAAATAAGCTCTTTTCTTATATAAGGCTATAATAAAGGATCATCATAAAATAGTGAAAACGAAACATCTAAACTTCATGGAAAACAACACGTGCATTTATATCTTGACTAGTACTACCATTCTTTGGTAGCATTCATCATGATGGCTTGGGGTCACATAACATCATAACATCGTCATCATCCTGATTGACTATAGTCGGAAACATCTTGATGACACCCAGTCACAAAAACCTGAGTAATAACATCGTGATGATTGGAGTCGAGTAATAACATCATGAACATCGTGATGACTCCAATCGAGTACTCTGTCTGTAGTACTAGTAACATCGTGAATGTGTCTCAACTTCTCGAATAGGAACCCAATAGGAGTCAACGTACGTCCCATACCATACGTTTGCACCTATTGGTTTACTAATCGTTAGTGGATACCACATTAGAAAACCATCATAAAACATCATCAAATAAACACTGCCTCATCTCATTGGCGAGTGTAAGATACCTAACTCGTCTTATCTTTTACTTGGACGAGTTTAAGTGACATCGAGACTTGTCTCATTTCATCGATAAGTAAAAATTCATCATAAATATCGAAATCATCATCAATCCATCATAACAATTTGCCTCATCTCCTTGGCAAGTAAAAGAACATCGTGATGGTTATTTCTAACCATGGTTGCAAATTAAAACTTAACATCGATATTGCCTTATTTCATCGGCCATCACAAAATGCATCTAGATTGGTTCGTCGTTGAATGTACTCAAAGAGTAATTCTCAAACCAATAATCTTCGCCAAAATTTGGTAACTTCTAAATCAACTCATAATAACACTTCAAATTGGTTTCGATCGTACAAGTCCGATATTAAGCGATAAAGCAAAAATACATGTCCCATACCACGTATTTTTTTTACTAAATCATTTAATTCTCATTCTTATACGTCGAAATTCATAAACATAGGCTAAGATATAAATAAAATAATTTTTAGAGAAAATATAGTTCTTAAACAATCTAGAAACTATTTTAAAAGCTTTGTATAGAAAATCCACTATTTTAAAGAGAACTTTTATTATAAAAATACTTTAAAATAATTAATAATTGAAAAAAAAATCTTAAAAATGCTAAAAAATACTTATTTCCAAAACAATTATTTATATTTATTTAAGAAATTTTCAAGAATTTATTTGAAATTAAAATCATTTAAAACCATCAAAATACTCACATATCGGTATTAACCGTTATTTAAATTTAAATAGAATTTAAATAAAACTTAAATCTCAAACTTCTTCAAACTCTAAGATAATATATTCAAGGAAATCATTTCCAACTAATAACATCAAGTCTTATAAAAAAATGCGACAGAAATTATCAAAATCGTCAGAATATCATCAAACACGGAAATTAAACACTACGTATATTTCGGTCCTGCTGTAAAGAATATACATTTTCACATAGAAAACAACAAAATCTTAGAATGATTATAAAACAAAAGTTGTAGCCTAAATCCGTAGGTTTCCAGAACTTCAAAAATTTATAAATCCCGATAGGAAACAAGAAAGTAATGATCAAATTACTTTACAGGTGAATATATAAACACTACCTGTCAATGACAGGACAGTCATGAAGATATGGATTTTACACCATATAAACATAAAAAATACTCAAAACTCAAGACATCAAAGTTATAGCCTAAATCATACGGTTTCCTGAACTTCATAAATTTCTAAATTCTGATTCAAAACAAGAAAGTTATGATCAAATTACTAAAAACATCAAACTGAGCCTGAACTTATGCATTTGCAGGACAGCGACAAACAATTGCAATTTTAGCATAGATAACTCGAAATTAGGCAAAATGAATAAAAGAAAAGTTGTAGCTTAGTTTATAAGCTTTCCTTAATGACCAAGATCTTCAAATATGGTTAAAAATTGGGTGAGTTGTGATCAATTTCGTTTCAGCTACAATTATGAACAGAATTCAATTTTTTGGATCGAGCACAAACGATGATCAAAACATGATTTTAAAAGCTCCAAACATCCAATTCACGCCAAATATAAATAAGAAAGATTGTTTATAGCTAGCGTGAGTGAGATTACTTACCTAAGGGTTTTCTTATAGCGATTTCGCCAGATTTAGCAAGATAGCATGTGCCTTTTGCAACGAATAGATGCTTACATAGCATAAGAAACCCCAAAATCAAACATGCAAGCAAGGAAATAACAAAATTAGGAATTACAGGTAAAAATATCAGATTTTGATGGATATAGAGGCTTGATAGGATGGATATTACCTTTACTTTAGTTTCCAACCTAAATTTTCTCTAGATTGCAAGAGGTTTTGGTGAATTTTTAATTTTAGGTGGAAGCCATTTTCATTCTTATGGATACTAGGTTTTGAGGAAGAAAAACTTCTTGCAAGGAAAGAAAAAAATCATCGTTCAAAACATCAGAAGCTTCCAGATAAGGCTAATGGGTAAAAGGATATAAGCTTCTTAAAGTCCATTATCAATACTTAGAATATCTTAGGTATGGTATATTGTATATTACACTAAATTATGCATAACTTCCTTATATAAATTCCAATTTGAGTGAAACGAATTGCATCATTCATATTTTAATGAATTGCATCTATTAGCAATGGAAAATTGTAAATTTTCCAAATAAAAGTATTATTTACACAATTTAACACCAAATATTTACTAATAGTCACATTTATGGTGAAAAATCATTATTTCAATCATATTTGTATCTCAAATATTTATTTTCTTTATGTTTTCCTTTTATTACAACATTTGTCAATATTGTTGCTTATGGGAAAATAATTCAAATTTTACATATTTTACCGATATAAACATTTATTTCATGCTTCTAAAAAGCATACAAATGTGTTTTAACAATTTTAAAATATTAAAACATCATTTGCAACAATATTTGACGCTTAACAATTTTATTTCTCTCATGTTCATTCTTTTATTTTGGAATAAATGGCTAATATTGGAATACAACTCCAATATCATAACTTTCAATCTAATAATTTATTTCCAACATTTATTTTCATTCCATACCATAAATAAAGTATTTTCAACTTTATTTCCCATTTGTTTACACCAAAACCCAAATTCTTAGTCAACAACATGGTTTATTTTAATAAACAATGTTATCATCAATTATTCCATTTATACTTCGTAGTTATCATATTAAATTATAATTTGCATTATAATTGAATATTTAGATATTCTCCAAAATCTTGGGTTGTTACAGACTCCCCTCCTTAACAAAATTGCGTCCTCGCAATTTCTAGAGGAAAGACTATATTCAACATCTTAATTCCATCAATCGAATAAGAGCAAGAAAAGCACGACATCGAAATTACCTTATCTCTTATCCAGGATGAGGAATAAGAAGAAGAAAATTGCTCGGTTATTCTATGAAATTTCTTCAACATCTATATGGGGATAAGCGGATTTTAGATATTTTCCAAGCAACAACTCAAAATTTCGAAGGCATCTCACCTTCGAATAAGAATGCAAAAGTAAAAATACCTCGCGGAATCCATCAAAAGGGAAAAATCATCAAAATTTCATGAGTTGAGTTGAAATTTCACTCCATTTAACTCCTAACTCAAATCATCAAATAAATTATTGACTCAAATTTCCCATATTTAACTCGAAAAAGTTATATCAATAAGAAAAGAACATCAAGAAGGATAGAGAAACTTAAAAGGAGACGGTGTCCCTAAGACTCACCAACCTTAACGACCGCAATTTTTCTAGTCATTAGATTATTACATTAAGGCAATAGAAGCACAAAATATCAAAATACCCTAAAAAGATGGATATGGACTTCAAAAATTCTTAGAGTTCTAGAATTCATCACTTAGAAAAGCAAAATCTTAATTTTCCTTTACTAAAAATTTCTTGATCCTTTAATGTGACTTCTCAATTAGAATTAATTTTTAATCTTGTAACCTCTTACTTCATAAAAATATTAATTCCACAAACAATTCTTTTAAGCATGTCCAAAACAAAGTTTTAAATATATTCAAATTTCTAAAATTATTACAAAAGTCGTATCGACCAGAATTTTTTTTTAAACACTCGATGGACGACCCAACACGAAGAAAAAAGAAAAAAATCTATAAAAGAAATTCTTTTATATAATTCTCAATTCATTTCATGTCTTAAAATAAATTTTCAACTCACTTTAGATAGTTCTTTATTTGTTAGAGGATCATAAAACTCAATTTATGTTCATCTTAGAAATCAGAACCATGAAGTAATGGAGATATTCTTTGAATACTGGATTCAAAGATTAATAGAACAGACTAAGATGTTTATCATTATTCCCAGTAAAACAAACTACTAAAGAGCATCTCCAGAGTGAAAGATGTGGTAACGACTATACTCTCACCCGTGACTGGAAGTCTAAGAAATTCATCAAAAGGTCGAGCTAGAATAATGGCCTAACACCTCTCATAGATCAAAATAAATCTATGGGTCAAAAATACAAGTCAGGTGTCGACTTTGAAAGAAAAGAAAGGACCCAAAATAAAAGTCATTATTTCAAGCTAAGTGCTATGATAAAGTATATCTACAAATGGATATCCAAGGTAAACCTCTCAAGGAAAGCATGGATGACTCAAACAGATAAGATTAAATGATTATCTTACTTACCTAATGGGTCTTCTCATGGAAGAAAAGGCCGAAAGGCTTCAAAGACGGAAATATGAGCAACAGAACCTTTGTTTACCTATTGGGTGACAAACCCAAACATAATTAAATAATAAGGCCATCAACATAAGAATTCGAGATATATCATTACTACCTCGATACCCAAGAGTAAGGTCAAGATTCATCGGAATCAAATCAACATTCCAAAAATAAAAGCACATATCAAAAGGATTAGAATATCTAAATGTAGTGTCCTACAAATCATCAAATGTGACTTGATAAAATAAAAGTCACTCAACCCAAACATGGAGAATTTGAGAAAATTATAGACAAAAAAAAATTCCATGTTAATTTGTGCGATAGGATGGATCACAAGGGATAAATCCCTTGATTCTCAACTATCAAATCAAATATTGCGAATTCTCTTGATTGAATTCGCAATACCCAAAAATTTCTCAAGATGGAACAATCAGAGATCATTCATAACTTTCTCGATATGAACATGTAAAAGGACTCGAATGGAATAGTTCCAATGAATTATTCTTAAGATAAGACACAATCAAATTAATTTGGAATGTACGGAATAAATGACTAATGCAAAGCTATAAGTGGCTAAGGATCTATCAGAACAAAACATGTCAACTAAACGAAAATCTCATCACAGAACAGATATACATACATGATTGAACGTCTCATATACAATGATACATCACTTTATAATACCAATACTACAATTGATAGTATGACAACCACACGAATACAAGAACAAATCAAATGAATATTGTTTGCACAAAAAATGGGCAAACACCTCCAAGTCGTATGATTTAGTTGGTTATGTGTTGTTCTTAGTGATTAGGTTTATTCAAATATATAAAATGGATGGACTAAACTGCTAAATTGTAAAAGACACACAGATTTATAGTGGTTCGGCCAGAATGTGCCTACGTCCACTTTATATGTTATTCTCCTTTTATGTTCAGATTACAAGTACAAAGCTTTGATTACAAGTATCTGAAAGTTGTTTGAAAGTTCTATCCGTGCTTGATCTCTCAAACTTGTCCCCCATCGTTGTACCCCTGCCCCTCTATTTATAGACTGAGGCTGGGGGCAGGGGTCTTGGATGTATATAGCTGCTGGTGGGCCTAGGCTGAAGCAATCTGGCCTGGCAGAGTTGGTCCGGTCCTGTCCTCCCTTGCTTCTGGTTCGGCAGCGTGTGGAGGTGGGTTTGTTCGGTGGGACATGGTCCGGTGATGTGTGGAGGTAGGTTGGTTCGGTGGGACATGATCCGTTGGTGAGTGGATGGAGATGGCCCGGTGGTGAGTGGATGGAGCCTGGTTCGGCTATGCTTTGGTCCGGTAGTTCATGGAGGTGGGTTGGTTCGGTAGGTGTTTGGTTTGGCAGGGAAGTGGATGGAGATGGTCCGGTGGTGATTCCTTTCCTTTGGTTCGGTGGGGGTGGAGACGCCCCTAACATTTTTCCCCCAAAGTGGGGCATATGTCAGTATATGTCACGCATTGTTTTAGCTTGGGGGATTCTCGCCCGGTCTTGTATGCCGAGCCAGTTGGTCCGGTTGTTGACTTTTGCCTATAAGTGTTGGCCTTAAGCCTCCTTCATTCCTTACCCGCCGAATTGATTACAGTGCCGAACCAACTATAGTGCCGAATCAGTCTCGTTTGCCGAACTATTTAAAGTGCCGAATCAATTCTGATTGCCGAACCAGGTGAGACATTCTTTTGCCGAATGATCTTATGTTCTTGAATTACCGTATGCACTCGTAGATTCCGAGTACCGAATGATCCCTCATATTTAACTTACCGGATGGACTCGTGGGTTCCGAGTACCGAATGATCCCTTATATTTGACTTATCGGATGGACTCGTGGATTTCGAGTACCGAATGAACTTGCCGAATGATCTTTTTCTCTTGAGCTGCCGAATGGACTTTAGGTTGGGACTCTTGAATGAACTCGGGGATTCCGTGTGCTGAATGAATCTTTAGCTTTTTATGTTTCGACTTATGAATGAAATTCTAGACTGTACGTACTTGTTTTTTATATCTCTACTTCTAACAATGTGCTTCCTTGTGTTGTAGATAAATGTCTCATAAGGTGGAAACTCGATCAGATAAGAGGAAATCTACGGACAGAGGAGAGTCCCCTGTGGTGCCCCCAGCCCAGCCAGGACCGGGACGACAAGGACCCACCCCGAGATCACTAGTGGATGGATATGGTCCTCAAGAGCTTTTGAACTCTCCTCCTGATTGCTTTCCGAGCTCCCTCAAAGAGGAGCAGCTTGATGTCATCTCCCGCTCCTTTGGAATTGATAGAGCACGCATGCTGTTGCCAGGGAAGGGGGTCATGCCATATAATCCCCCTGAAGGATACTTCGCTTATAGTAGGTACCACTGCATGTGTGGGGCCATTCCTCCAATTAATGCTTGGATAGCTAGCTTCGTCACCTATTTGAAGGTGGCCACTTTCCAACTCCAGCCCAACTCCTACGCTATCTTGGTGTGCCTATTCGTGATTTTCCAGAGAAAGTACGGGCGCCCCCTTCCAACCGGGAGATTCGATACCTATATAACTTGAGAGGTTACAAGAAGGGGTCTCCATACATCAGCTTGGAATCAGCCGTGTCCTTCAAGCCGGTCCTGGACTTGTATTCAAAGTTCACCATGTTTAAGAAGGAATGGTTCTTCGTCCAGGATGACTCTGTTTCTATCCACCGCTTCACCTCTGGCTGTAAGTTGAAGTTTACTTGTAATTTCTATTTTGACTGCAATGCTTCTCCTCATGTGCTTTACTATTTGCTAGCGACAGGTGGCTTTGCGGTCGTGGAGAATGATCACTTCGTTCAGATGGCCGCGGAGATAGAAGCCATTTCGGGAAGGGAGAGGTCAGCTTCTTACCTGATCAGGAGCGCTACTCTTCTGGAGCACAACTTGATTCTATCACATCAATCTGTGGTCAAGCAGAGGGATACGGCTGAGGAAAGAGCTGCCAAAGCCAAAGGAGGGGCTCGACGAAGAGCAGCAAGAGGAAACCCTTCTCGATACCTCCCGTCGTCGGGGGGAAGAAACTCAAGAAATTTGATGAACCCTCTCCCAGCACATGAACAGATGCTCCGGAGGAGGAGAGCGCGGAGGAGGAAGGAGGCGAGGGTGAAGGAGGTGAGTCGGATAGAGGAAGTGGTAGAGAAGGTGATGGTGGTGATGATGGACAGAGTGGTAGTGGCGTTGGTGCCTTGACCTCTGGGCAAGCAGGTGAGATTCAAGAGTGGACGGATGATGCTTTCCTACAAGCTTTTGAGGGGCTGGAGGGAGGACTTGGCTCCGGCAAAGGAGTCCGAGAGAGCTGACAAGGCCGGGACTGGTGTCGGTTCATCCTCTCAGAGTATTCTAGTTAAGGCGACTCCGGTGATCCATGGTGAACTTTTGACTTCTGCAGACTCCCTTTATGATAAGGACTTAGGAATATTTTATGGCCAGCTTCTGTCCTGGAATGAGATTCAGGACTTATTGTAGTATCCCACTCCCCCTCAGGGTTTGTATAATAAATGCATCTTCTTACTCCTTTTCACTTAACATATTTCTTGAATTGTGGATTAGTGTACGCTCGTAACACTTGTCCTTTATTCCAGGGGCGGGCGAGGTGGCCAAGACATCAGATGTTCGACATCGCCTCGAACAATACAAGCTACTCAGAGCCTCTGCTAGACCGAAGCCTCCTACTAGCCGCCCCGGGGATGTAGTCGGGTATCATCCTCTTCTCGGGATTATTGAAGAAGATATCCAAAGGAAGAAGAGGGGTCGTTCCTTGTTCGAATCTCCATCTCGTCCTCAACCTCCAACTCAGTCGCTTCAGGATATTACGGAGGAGACTACTGATTTTGTACCCTCTCCGCATCCATCTGAGAATCCTACCATTACTCCGACGGATCGTCCTAGCTTGGCTCGCAACCCGTTCGTGGGTCATCCGGACCTGGACCCGAACCCCCATGATATTTCCTTCGATGAAGTTACCGGTGAGCACCTCCTACCCCGCAATCCTATGGTAAGGGTGCATGATGAGGCTAAGTCTTTGGATCTCGATTTGTTGACCACTCGGATTATGACTATGGGGGATGAGGCTAAGGCAAACATCGATCGGGTGGCTGAGGAGACTAGGAAGCTGATGGCGCATCATACCCAACTGGTCAAGGCTGGAGAGGAAATCGGAAGTGCTAACATTCGGTTGCGGCTAATGGTTTCCGATCAGGCCAAACAGCTTGCCGATCAGGCCATCCAGATCTCCCAGCATGAGGCGACCTCCAAACGACTAAAGAAAACCATGGAGGAGGCTAGCAAGGCAGAGTTGCGAAAGATGGAGGCTACTTGCAAGAAACGAATTGACATGGCCATCGCAACGGTGGATGAGGTTCGGAGAGCGGATCTTGAGCAGGTAGAGGAGTTATCTGGAAGGCTAGAAGCCGCAGGGCTTGCTCAGGCCAAGCTAAAGGAGGAGATGGAGGCGATGAGGAGATCCCTTCAAGCTGACTGCTCACGATACCGAATGGAGAGGGATGCTTCCGTTGCTAAGTTGTCGGCTTCTGAGGCCCGCATGAGGGAGTTTGAGGAGAACGAGGGGATGACATGTTGCAGGATATGTATTTTCATACTTGGAAGTAGGGAAACCTATCCTGGATGGACGATTACCCCCGGGTCATGGCTAGGATATATCTCCGGGCATTTGGAGGAGGCCAAGGCTGATGCAGATAAAGAGGGTGGCGCGGCCTTCAGAGTGGATGTGGTCACCGCTCATTTCACCAAGGAGGAGAAGGTGGAGGTGAAGGAGGGCATGCGGCTGCTTACCACCGAGGAAGTGGGTGTGCAGTTGGAGGATGATGATCAGGGAGCAGAGCTGGTAAGTCTTCCCCTTTAATCTTTTCTTAACTTGTTTTCTTATCGTTTGTCTAATAGATTCTTCTCTTGAATTGGATAGGTGGGACCTCTGGCCAGCATGCTGGGAGTTCTGATCCTACAGTCAAGTAGATCTTGGGGGGTTGGAAGGATAGAGATGAAGTTCTGATGCTGCCGACTATTTTGACTTGATCCGGGCATTTTTGGTTTTACTTGACATTCCTGTATATACTAGTTCCAAAACATTAATGTACTTTCATGTTGTAATTATGTTATTGCAACGAAAAACTTTATTTTTAACATGTAATTTTATAACATAAGCTGATTATGTCATATTAGGATGCTGTCATTACTTTGATGTGTTGCACAAGACATATAGTTGTGCATGTGCTAGTGATTCAATTGCGTTTTGATGTCAAGTTCTCGCTTTAAAATATAATTTCATGTCTTGCAATGTTAATGTGATGTGTGAATATATCAGAGATACTTATTTGTATACAAGAGAAGAGAGTACTGCCCTTTCAATTTTTAGTAGTAGAAGCTTTGAACGCCTTGTGTGAGTACGGAACGCAGTTGAGTGACCCGTCATCCAGTTGTGAGTTCTTATTCCCATTAGCGAGTGCCTCTTACTTGGTGTCCTGTACTTTAAGGGTTTTTATAGAGGATAGGAGGAAAGTTTTTAAATAGAATGGAAATACGAGAAAAAGTAAAACTTCCAATCACGGAAGGCCTTCAATGTGCTTAAGTTCGTGGCAAACGGGTTTTGTAGTCACTTTCCCTAGCTGTGGGTCTTGGAGACATTCGTCACCCATCTTACGCCTCCGCGGGGAGTTTTCTTTTTTACCACAACCGTACTTAAGACACATCAGAGCCGAGATCGCGCACAGTAACTACCCGGGCCATTATGGCCCGTAATCGTGGGTATTGTTCGATTTACCATGGCCGGCTAGCGTCAGTGCCGATCGTCAACTGTGAACTGTCCCTGGCTGGCCACACCTTATGTTGGGGCTTATAATAGGTTCACAGTCGCCGGCGAGCCGAACGCCGTAATGAGCTGCCTCGGCTATAGTCGGCCTTCTTGGTGGCTTATGATCGGCTCATTACAGTTGGCTTTGAGGGCCGTCGCGAGCAATGAGTTAACCCGCAGCAGAGGGATGCTGGAGCAAAAGTGTCTCATTGGCGAGGGCATAGATTCGTATAGTACCTGTTAGGTTTTTTCCACGTGAGGTTGTGCCGTGGAGCGTCCAAAATGGAAATGCTGTTACATAGGATTTTGTTCAACAGAAAAGGATAAAGCTTAACAAGTAGCCAAGATATAAAGGAACAAGTTAAAAAGAGACAAGATTTTTAAAGTGGTTCGGCACGAAAATGCCTACATCCACTGATTCTCTTTGTTAATTCACTTCATATGGACAGTACAAGTTAAGAAAAGTATCGACGAAGGTGTTGGATGTTCCATGCCCTCTAGAACACCTCTCCGTCCACTGTTGACAAAATATAAGCTCCGTTGTGGAGATCTTTATGAATTACATAGGGTCCGTCCCAGATTGGATCTAGCGCTCCAGGGCGCGGGGAGATCCGCTTGAGGACAAGATCTCCTTCTTGTAAGCTGCGGTGCTTGACTTTGGAGTTGTATTGTGCTGCCACTTTTTTGCTTGTGAGCTTCTGCTTTGAGTGTTGCATCGTTTCTTCTCTCTTCGATTAGGTCCAAAGACATGTGTAGGAATTCTTCATTCTCTTCTGGGTTGTAGTGGATCCTACGGTGGGAGGGCACTACAGTTTCAACTGGGAGCATGGCCTCCGATCCGTATGCCAAAGAGAAAGGAGTATGTCCTGTTGATGTTCTGTAAGATGTGAGGTAGGCCCAAAGTGCCGTAGGAAATTCATCCACCCAAGCGCCTTTTGACTTTTCAAGTTTCTTCTTGATTAGAGTTTTGAGAATTTTGTTGACAGCTTCGACTTGTCCGTTTGCCTGGGGATAAGCTACAGATGAGAAGCTTTTGTGAATTCCGTGCTCTTGGCACCAGTCGGTGAATTCCTCGCTGTCAAATTGAAGTCCATTGTCCGATATGATTTTGAGTGGAACCCCGTACCTGCATAAAACATTTTTGATCAAGAAGTTAATAACTTTTGCCGAAGATATTTTATTTAGAGGCTCCGCTTCCACCCATTTGGTGAAATAATCAACTGCCACTATGGCATATTTGGCTCCGCCTCAGCCCATTGGCAGTTCGCCAATCAAGTTAATTCCCCATATTGCAAAGGGCCAAGGGCTGGTCATCTGAGTAATCTCATTGGTTGGTAGCCGAGGGATTTTAGCAAATTTCTGACATCTGTCGCATTTTTTGACGAATTCCAAGTCGTATTTGTTTAAGGTGGGCCAGAAATACCCATATCGAAGTATCTTCTTTGCCAGAGTCTGCCCTCCAGTGTGGTCTCCGCAACTTCCTTGATGGATGTTGGATAAGATTTCCTTGGCTTCCCTTCCAGTGACACATCTTAATAAGGGGTTAGAGAAGCCGCGCCGACAGAGGATGCCTTCTTGTATTGTGTAGCGTGAAGCACTCCTCAAGATTTTCCTAACTCCGTTACGCTCGTTGGGTAGTGTGCCATCTTGCAAGTATTTCCGGATAGGAGTCATCCAATTTTCTTCTTCGATTGAAGCTATCAGATCCTCTTGTTTGAAACTTGGGGCTAGTTGTTTTGAGATGGCTACTGTTCCAGAAATGGTGCTGTTCTTTATGCTAGCTTGCTTTGCCAGTTCGTCGGCCATAGTTGGCCCTTCCCTTGATCTTCCCCTGCTGGGTTCTGTTCTCAGCACTTCCTCGGGTCCAACTTCGGGCTGGACTCCAGCTCGGCCCCGTCTATTGGTGTTTCCATGGTTAGGTAGCATGGCCGGCTCAGCTACATCCGACCCCTGCCTGGTACCTCCCCCGTTGGGTTCGGTTACAAGTGTTTCCTCGGGTCGGAACTCGGGCTGAGTCCGGGCTTGGCCTCTACCATAGTTGTTTCTGTTGTTAGCCTCTTCGTAGAAGAAAGACCTTTGTCGTCTCCCAGATCCTCCAAACCAGGACTCACCCCATGATTCAGTGTTGCGGCTGGATTATTTAGCATCCCTTAGGCGTGACATGAGTTGGTCCACCAAGGCTTCTTGTTGAGATGCGAAGCGGTTAGTTACTTCAGCCACAACTCTGTCCAGATCCGTCCTTGTAATTGGTTGTTCCGTAGAAGGGGCTGTCGGACTTGCCTGATTTTCAGTTGCTGTTGGAACTAGAAGATTTTCTTGATCTCTGATCACTGGGTCTGGGATACTGCTAGTTGTGATGTTCTTTCCTTTGTTAGCATCTTTCTTCCGTCCGGGAGGCATGTTTTTCGAGCAATGAACGATGCTGATAGAAAAAGGGTTAAGTAGTAGAAGCTGAAGCTTTGACCTCAGGTTCACAGTGAAAGCACCAAAAATGTTTGCACAAAAAATGGGCAAACGCCTCCAAGTCGTAGGATTTAGTTGATTATGTGTTGTTCTTAGTGATTTGGTTTATTCAAATATATAAAATAGATGGACTAAACTGCTAAATTGTAACAGACACACAGATTTATAGTGGTTCGGCCAGAATGTGCCTACGTCCACTTTATATGTTATTCTCCTTTTCTGTTCAGATTACAAGTACAAAGCTTTGATTACAAGTATCTGAAAGTTGTTTGAAAGTTCTATCCGTGCTTGAGCTCTCAAACTTGTCCCCCATTGTTGTACCCCTGCACCTCTATTTATAGAGTGAGGCTGGGGGCAGGGGTCTTGGATGTATATAGCTGCTGGTGGGCCTGGGCTGAAGCAATCTGGCCTGGCAGAGTTGGTCCGGTCCTGTCCTCCCTTGCTTCTGGTTTGGCAGCGCGTGGAGGTGGGTTGGTTCGGTGGGACATGGTCCGGTGATGTGTGGAGGTAGATTGGTTCGGTGGGACATGGTCCGGTGGTGAGTGGATGGAGATGGTCCGGTGGTGAGTGGATGGAGCCTGGTTCGGCTATGCTTTGGTCTGGTAGTTGTTGGAGGTGGGTTGGTTCGGTAGGTGTTTGGTTCGGCAGGGAAGTGGATGGAGATGGTCTGGTGGTGAGTTCCTTTCCTTTGGTTCGGTGGGGGTGGAGACGCCCCCAACAAATATACATCATCTCAGCGAAATAAACCTCTGAGAAGGGAAAGGCACGATCTCATAAGAAAGCATCATGAACTGCTACATCCAAAAGAGAATCTAATACCTGAAACAAATTCGGACTAACCCGAGTGAAAACCACACGGGTTAGGCAGGCTAGAACTTATCATTAGTAAAGGTGATGATAAGAGATAAGGGGAAAACCATTCCATCGTTACCAATGGAATGATATAAGTCATCAAGCTATCTCTAGAGTGATACACCAATGGTTCATGATGATTGCATAGAGGAATACAATATGTATATTAGATAGACATGGTTCATCTAATTATATATATAACCGAATGAAATGGGTGAGGATATGGACCATAAAGTAAATCTTCATAAGATAATTTAAACTTCAAGAATCCATCATAAATAAAACTCATCTAATAGAAACTTCTTAATTATTATACCTCATCTCATCAGTATACATATAAATACATCTCAAATCCATCATTAAACTCATTATAAAGAAATCTCCATAATCATTTATACCTCATCTCATCGGTATAAACATAAATATATCTTAAATCTATTATCAAAACTCATCATAAAAGCATTACCATAATTTATACCTCATCTCATTGGTATAAATATATAATGTCTCAAATCCATCTTGATAGAGCCCGGAAAGAATCAAAACATCATATTCGAAATCACCATAAAACCATGTATATAAATAAGCTCTTTTCTTACATAAGGCTATAATAAAGCATCATCATAAAATAGTGAAAACGAAACATCTAAACTTCATGGAAAACAACACGTGCATTTACATCTTGACTAGCACTACCATTCTTTGGTACCATTCATCGTGATGACTTGGGGTCACATAACATCATAACATCGTGATCATCTTGATTGACTATAGTCGGAAACATCTTGATGACACCCAGTCACAAAAACCTGAGCAATAACATCGTGATGATTGGAGTCGAGTAATAACATCATGAACATCGTGATGACGCCAATCAAGTACTCGGTCTGTAGTACTAGTAACATCGTGAATGTGTCTCAACTTCTCGAATAGGAACCTAATAGGAGTCAACATACGTCCCATACCATACGTTCGCACCTATTGGTTTACTAATCGTTAGTAGATACCACATTAGAAAACCATCACAAAACATCATCAAATAAACACTGCCTCATCTCATTGGCGAGTGTAAGATACCTAACTCGTCTTATCTCTTACTTGGACGAGTTTAAGTGACATCGAGACTTGTCTCATTTCATCGATAAGTAAAAATTCATCGTAAATATCGAAATCATCATCAATCCATCATAATAATTTGCCTCATCTCCTTGGCAAGTAAAAGAACATCGTGATGGTTATTTCTAACCATGGTTGCAAATTAAAACTTAACATCGATATTGCCTCATTTCATCGGCCATCACAAAATGCATCTAGATTGTTTCGTCGTTGAATATACTTAAAAGAGTAATTCTCAAACCAATAATCATCGCCAAAATTTGGTAACTTCTAAATCAACTCATAATAACACTTCAAATTGGTTTGGATCATGCAAGTCTGATATTAAGCGATAAAGCAAAAATACATGTCCCATACCAAGAATTTTTTTTACTAAATCATTTAATTCTCATTCTTATACGTCGAAATTCGTAAACATAGGCTAATATATATTTAAAATAATTTTTAGAGAAAATAGAGTTCTTAAACAATCTAGAAACTATTTTAAAAGCTTTGTATAGAAAAATCCACTATTTTAAAGAGAACTTCTATTATAAAAATACTTTAAAATAATTAATAATTGAAAAAAAACTCTTAAAAATGCTACAAAATACTCATTTCATAAACAATGATTTATTTTTATTTAAGAAATTTTCAAGAATTTATTTGAAATTAAAATCATTTAAAACCATCAAAATACTCACATATCGGTATTAACCGTTATTTAAATTTAAATAGAATTTAAATAAAACTTAAATCTCAAACTTCTTCGAACTCTAAGATAATATATTCGTGGAAATCATGTCCATCTAATAACATCAAGTTTTATAAAAAAAATGCGACAGAATTTATCGAAATCGTCTGACTATCATCAAACACGGAAATTAAACACTACGTATTTTCGGTCCTGCTGTAAAGAATATAAATTTTCACATAGAAAACAACAAAATCTGAGAATAATTATAAAACAAAAGTTGTAGCCTAAATCCGTAGGTTTCCAGAACTTCAAAATTTTCTAAATCCCGGTAGGAAACAAGAAAGTTATGATCAAATTACTTTGCAGGTGAATATATAAACACTCCCTGTCAATGATAGGACAGTCACGAAGATATGGATTTTACACCATATAAACATCAAAAATACTCAAAACTCAAGACATAGAAGTTATAGCTTAAATCATACGGTTTCCATAACTTCAAAAATTTCTAAATTCCGATTCAAAACAAGAAAGTTATGATCAAATTACTAAAAACATCAAATTGAGCCTGAACTTATGCATTTGCAGGACAGCGACAAACAATTGCAATTTTAGCATAGATAACTTCGACATTAGGCAAAATGAATAAAAGAAAAGTTGTAGCTTAGTTTCTAAGCTAT
Source organism: Allium cepa (assembly GCA_030765085.1). Taxonomy (NCBI): domain Eukaryota; kingdom Viridiplantae; phylum Streptophyta; class Magnoliopsida; order Asparagales; family Amaryllidaceae; genus Allium; species Allium cepa. The sequence goes on along the minus strand of CM060941.1, from coordinate 586,136,475 downwards.
CCGGAATAACCAAGGTCTGCAAATTTGGTTAAAAATTGAGTGAGTTATGATCAATTTCGTTTCATCTACAATTATGAACAGAATTCAATTTTTTGGATTGAGCACAAACGATGATCAAAACATGATTTTTAAAGCTCCAAACATCCAATTCACACCAAATATAAATAAGAAAGATTGTTTATAGCTAGCGTGAGTGATATTACTCATCTTAGGGTTTTCTTATAGCGATTTGGCAAGATTTAGCAAGATAGCATGTGCCTTTTGCAACGAGTAGATGCTTACATTGCCTAAGAAACCCCAAAATCAAACATGCAAGCAAGGAAATTACAAAATTAGGGATTACAGGTAAAAATATCAGATTTGGATGGATATAGAGGCTTTATAGGATGGATATTACCTTTACTTTAGTTTGCAACCTGAATTTTCTCTAGATTGCAAGAGGTTTTGGTGAACTTTTAATTTTAGATGGAAGCCATTTTCATTCTTTTGGATACTAGGTTTTGAGGAAGAAAAACATCTGGCAAGGAAAGAAAAAAATCATCCTTCAAAACTTCAGAAGCTTCCAGAAAAGGCTAATGGGTAAAAGGATATAAGATTCTTAAAGTACATTATCAATACTTAGAATATCTTAGGTATGGTATATTGTATATTACACTAAATTATACATAACTTCCTCGAATAAATTCCAATTTGAGTGAAACGAATTGCATCATTCATGTTTTAATGAATTGCATCTATTAGCAAAGGAAAGTTGTAAATTTTCCAAATAAAAATATTATTTACACAATTTAACACCAAATATTTACCAATATTCACATTTATGGTGAAAAATCATTATTTCAATCATATTTGTACCTCAAATATTTATTTTCTTTATGTTTTCCTTTTATTACAACATTTGTCAATATTGTTGCTTATGGGAAAATAATTCAAATTTGACATCTTTTACAAATATAAACATTTATTTCATGCTTCTAAAAAGCATACAAATGTGTTTTAACAATTTTAAAATATCAAAACATCATTTGCAACAATATTTGACGCTTAACAATTTTATTTCTCTCATGTTCATTCTTTTATTTTGGAATAAATGGCTAATATTGGGATACAACTCCAATATTATAACTTTCAATCTAATAATTTATTTCCAATATTTATTTTCATTCCATACCATAAATAAAGTATTTTCAACTTTATTTCCCATTTGTTTACACCAAAACCCAAATTCTTAGTCAACGTCATGGTTTATTTTAATAAACAATGTTATCATCAATTATTCCATTTATACTTCGTAATTATCATATTAAATTATAATTTGCATTATAATTGAATATTTAGATATTCTCCAAAATCTTGGGTTGTTACAGACTCCCTGTCAGGACACGATTCTTCGACTTCCGAAAATTCAACATCGATACTCACTTTATCGACTGCCGAGTAATCGAACGACGGAAAACCGAACACTGAGGGTTTTAAGAAAGAAGAAAAGAAGAATTTAGGAAAAGAAAAAGAGAAAAAGATAGAAATTAGGGAGGAGAGAAAATAGAAAATTTAGATAGGGAAAAGAAGATAGAAAATTTTAAAATTGAAAGAAAAGAGAATAGAGGAAAAGGAAAAACAGAAGAAAATAGGACGGAACAAAAAACAACAGAACAATATCAGAATCTCACAATTCGCAGCGGAACAACATATAATAATAAATGAATAATCTTTAAACAAAGAACTATATCAGTTATTACATTTTATCACATTACATTACATCATATCATCAGAGTGTACAACAACAAACAGTGCAGCGGAAAAAGAAATACTATATAGGTAATATGCCATGCCATCCATCTTGCCTCCAGCAACTCCAGAATATCCAGAATATCCAGATAAACCTTAACTCTTAACTGCCCGTGTGGAAATTGGTGGGCACCCAGAGTTTAGGAAGGAAAACAATAAACTCCAAGTCAGTCATGAGACTGGTGTGAGAACTCAAAACAGTTTATTTATCTTTGAAAACAAAATAGAGAGATATTTTTATTTCAATTCGCAATGCTTTTAAAAATGAGACTACCATAAGGCCTCCCGCACACACACACATGCAAACGCAGAATCGGAGAAGATTTCTCCTTATGATAGTCAAAGATGCTTGATACGCATTTAAAATAACATTTGATATTATTACTAGTGCATAGTGTAGGGAAAAAATTCATTTCGAAAGTAGAATATAAATCTTAGCCAACATAGACATTTCGAACTATGCCTACTATAGCTACCATCCAAACAGTGTTGCGACACCATAAGTGAATGATAGGTTCTACAACTAATATCGTACAAGTTTCGTATTGTTTCTTTGGATTTCCAACAAATGGTCAGGCCAAGGAACTTCCCATTGCCACATGAGAATGCCTCTGGAAAGACATCCCCGAGAACCAAACCGGAACTCTGCCAACACAAGGCCGGGTTACCCCTAACTGGGTAACTACTGACACGAGCACGCCATTCCCCGATCGTAAACGACCTTTCTCATGGGATCCCGAAAACCAACAACCACAAAGTAATAAATTCGTAGTAACCACATAGGTTAAATATCTGGGCTCCATACCATGATACCACCTCTATCCAGAAGGAAATGTACATACCCTAAAGGGTGCTACCCCTCATAACCTTGCCACATCTTTCCTGTTTCGACCATTTCCGGGGTGTGAGGTTCGACGAAGTCACGTCCACAAAAACATACTTTATACAAAAGCCATGCTTTGGGTCAACAAATGATCAACACAATGATCACTAAGATAGACGATCAAATAAACGATCCTATCACAATAATCAACACAATGATCATTTCAGCATCACTCAGCATATCACATTACCAAATTGGGAATATATCGCTGATAGCTTCAACTATATAACCTCTGAGCTCGTACGTCTCAAAGAAGGGTGTTAAGCTAAAAGAATAAATTCTCCGCCACCAACAGAAATATATTTGAAAGAAATCGGCTTTATATCTCAATTTGTAATGTCAGACACACAATCCATACAAGTCTGTTCCGGGCTCGAACAAAACCGAAGGCACTTACAAAGAAGTCCTTGCAATCCGATATTCACAATCCTGATCGGATTCACCATCACATATGGAGAACTCTATACCGGAGCAACTCGGTGTAGAGTAAATCGACAGGTCATCCTATCGCTCTCGCAAATACCGGGTCTTCAACACCGATCTTCAATGCAATTCACAACGACGTATCACATATTCGGAATGGGTTATACGACCCCATGGTCCTTTCCCGGTTAACCCGAATAGTGAGCGCTTATTCAAAAATAAGTGTAGCATTCACATTCAACCAAATCACATCAATTACCCATTCAAAGGGAAATATTGATAGTCGGTTATTGAACTATCACTGGATATGCACACATCACCAGATTCCAAATAATTTTCCAAATTATTTATTTTCCAAAAATATCTTCACTAGATATATAATTTCACACTTCAAAAATAAATCAATATTTATTTTCAAACAAATTCCACTTTCTTTTATAAATTCCTTAGTGAATTTATAATCCAAAATATCTATGAATATTCGATTTCGATCATTCATTTCAATTTATCTTCAAAAAGATAAATTCTTAAGATATTCACTTTATATTGGAAAACATTTCCATACTTATTTATTCATAAGTAATTCACAAATTTTATTTATTTTCAACACTTAGAAAATATTCAATATACTTCAATCAAAAATAAGTATATATTTCATTCTTTTAAGGAAATCATTCTCTTAAACATATTTATTTGGGCCAAAACGAATGTTGCGTAAAACATTGTTACGACAACCCAAAATCACTAGTATAGGGATTCGAAATTAAGATATATATATAAATCCCAATACTATGCAAAACATTTCCTTTCGGAAATCATTTACTATAACAACAGTGTTATAGTCCATTATTTCCTTCTATTTCTCGAAAACTTCTATTTCAATAATAAATGTTGAAATCTATGGTTTCGAATCTCAACACATTTTAAAACATCGTTAGATCGTTTTAATTCTATTTAAAACATTCACATTCTAAACATTTCTTTAACGTATTATTCACTATTCAAAAACGTGAATATACTACGTTAACAAATTTCATCAATTCTATGCATTTTATTTCAAAGGATTATTCACGGTCTAAAAACGTGAATATAACTCCATACATAAGTTATAATAATTTACTTATCAAAATAAGTCATTTCGAATTTATAAAGCAACGTTTATAAATTCCATTTCTATTTATTTATAAAAACTTCCTTTTTATAAATTCTTTTATTAACGTATTCCAGTTTATAACTAAATTATGAACTAAACATTCATATTATAAGTTAAACACTTATAAAACGATTATTTTACAAAATCGTTCTTTTTAACTTCTCAAATTATAAATCTTATAACTTCTAAGATTCATTTATTTAACCAAATCTATTCTTCAATTAACTTCACAAATTTATAAATCTTACTATTTATAAATTTTATTTATAACTTCACCGTTTATAATTTTATAAATTTCATTCTTTAATGAAATTCATTTTCACTTCATTCAAACACTTATAAAAACTTGTTTTATAATGTCCATATTTCAATTTATAAATATCCATTTATAAATCTCTTAATATAATTCAATTTATATTATTATTCTAAAACGTCTTTAATTTCCTTTATAATTTCACCATTTTGATTTATAAAATAATCAAATTTTATAAATCCTATATTTAAACTTTTCACAATGAATTCTAAAATATCTCGATTAAACTATTTTATAAACTCAATAGCATCCTATTCTCAAAAATCAGTTTTTTTAACTATATTTCTCAAAAATCATAATTTTTTAAAACTTTAAAAAAAATTATAACATTTATTTATTTAAAATGAATCAATTCCAAAAATATAGTATATTTTCAAAAATCACTTTATAAATCATTTTAAAATTCCAAATTTGGTCCAATGATGCTACACACCAAATAGTCAATCACGACTACAACGATATCATATATCAATATGAAAATCCATCAAATATCAAAATATCTGAAATTAAATAAAAACTGTTGAGGAATCCAGTTGGATCCCTCCAACTTGTTTTCCTGCATCCACAAACATTAGCACAATACCAATTTCGCTCCAGTACGAAATTATCGCGGTATATGTTCTTATTAAATATTATCCGCATAATAACGGCGTAATAGGGTCTCATCCGCTAAACAAAAAATGCGGGAAATCAATAACTCCAATATATACATATGCCAATATATATATATTGATACTATATATAATACCAATTTCACTGTTTATGAAATATTCGCGGTATATGTTTTTATTAAATAACATCCGCTTACTAACGGCGCATAATGTCTATTTTAACAATCAATAGATATCAATCAACATTCAAACATGCATTCAAATATTTTAAATCTAACTATTTAAAATAAAATCGAAACTGATTCGATTGAGTGAGAAGTTCTCACCTTGATTTTATTTCCGTTTTAGCGATTTATTTCGAATAAAATTAAATGGACGTTTAATTTTACCCAAAATTCTCACTAACTCCAAACGACTCCAAACTAACTCCATCGCGTAGCGCTCGTCCATACGATTCCAACGCAACTGGTTTCGCGCGTTTTCGACCTCGTATGAAAAAGTTATGAATTTTTAAAGATCGTACACGATTTATATACACAATTTCAACATACTTTAACTATTTTTCTACCTAGCTTCATCACAGCCACTGGATCCAAGCTCCTGCAAATCTGGCCGTCCCTTTCATCTTCTCCCTCACGTCTTCATCTCCAGGTAACACAATTGAGGCCGAACCCATTATAGCTAGCTAGGGTTTAAATTTACGCCTCAATCACTCGCCTATACTCGATCACAACCCCACCATGTCGAAGCCCTACCTCTCCACCATGTTCGGCCTGAAGGATAGCAAGCTCGGCCTCCTCCTCCTCCTAGGAATGCGTGTGCGACCTGTAGGGAACGGCCCCCCATAGCTCCCTCTCCGTTGCACCATTTCCGATCATCACCGTATGGAATCGAAGCTCTCGTCGTGCTCTACGACTTCCGTGTTGAACACTTCGCGTAATTCTTTACGGATTGAGAGAGATTGATGAATGAATGTGGGTGTTTTCTGGCCGTGCATTGTATAAGTGGCAGCTAGATTATAAAATTAGGGTTTAGTGTTATTTTTTTATCAAATTTATGAAGGGGTGGTCTATTTATAAGAGAACGAACGACACTATTCATCCCGGAAATTCCGAACTCCGATTTAGGCGCCGAAACTGACGTGCCTAGGGTTTATCCCGCATTCCGGACATAATGGAACAGGTTTCGAAAGCTAATTCGGAAGTATGTGCGAGTTATGGCTGTAAACGCTCAATTTGAATTAAACCGATTTAAGTCGATTTCTAGGCGTTTTAATTTGTACAGGACAAACGGTAAATCCAATTGACTTGAAATTTGAAACCTTACAATAATATCACATTATGGATCCGATGAAACTGGTTTCGTCGAAATCTGAGACTTTTTGAAAAATGGCTATTTTAGCTCGCCAAATTTAAATTGAAAATAAATCGATGCGTTTCGAGCTGCTACGATCAAACGATAGCTCCGATTGACACGAAAATTGAAATCCGGTAATAACTAACTATTACGGATCCAATGGAACTGGTTTCGTTCAATTCTGAGACTGTTCAAAAATTGACTATTTTCACTAGTCGATTTAAATATTAAAATATTCAATTTTCACAAATTAACTTTTAATTCGATTTTAAAAGTTCTAAAATATCTTTCTAACTTCCATATGATAAAATAAAATTTTACAAATCATTTTCAATCATATTTAACCCTATTTTCAATTATTTCCATAATTTAACGTATTAAATTATCGATTTAATAATCCAATTAAATTCAATAATTCAAATAAAAATTTATTTGACTTATAAATTCACTTCTTAATATTTAAAATTAATTAAATATTCAAATTTTAATTTCTAAAAATTCTGGGTCGTTACAATCTTCCCCACTTAAAAGAATTTCGTCCTCGAAATTATAAGTAAGAAAAGTACAGAATTTATTAACTTTCCCAAAATTCATAGTTAAACTTCTTACAATAACCTTACTAAGTTTTCAAAATCATTCTTAGTTATCTTTTTCAAAACAGCTACTATTGTTTAACTTTCAACTTCAAAATCAAAGTTTAAAGTTTTCAAAAAAAATTCAATTTTCTCAAAAAATTTCTAACGCCTTAAATTTTCGGAAAAATTCGCCATAGTCTCCTTTGCGCGGCTCGATCCGAAAAAAAAAACGACAGTATATATATCACAAATATTCATCTCATCAAGTAATGAGGCATCCCGCAGGGAAAAAAGTGTAAAAGTACGGTATGTAATCCGAGATATGTACCTTATATTTTATTAGCAAGCATATATGGCTAATATAGCGCGAAAGCGAGCTCCAAATGCGAAGCAAACGCGATCCGCACCTACTAAACACTCAACAAACAACATGAGAATCATGCATATAGATAATAATATCGATATACATCATATAGCAACATACTAACTATACATGTCAACATAGCAATGCATCCAATAGCAATATATATTCAACCATCAACTAACTACCATCCATAACCAATAGATATTCATTCATATTCTTATTAATATTCAATGAATTGTCAATTTAATCACATTTGATTTATATACAGTGGATGTTCTTATTAACATTCATTCTCAATTAGTTTATATTCACTAATTCATATTCAAGTTGGTTCACTTCTAATTCAAATTCAATTCTAAAGTTGAATCTCATTTATATAACTCAAGTTCATATCTATCACTTAATTTTATTAATTTTACTTTGATACTAATATCAACTTCATTCAACATTACTTAAGTTATACTTCATTTCTAAAGTAAATTTCCATTTAACTTTAAATTCATTTTTATTACAACTCATATTCATAAATATATTCATATAGTTTCACTTCTTATATATATAAGTTTATTTCACAATTGTAAATCACTTTAATTATAATTCAATTCTTATAATTCTTTTCACTTATACAATTATTCTTTTATTTAGATTATTCAAACAACTAAACAATCAACTTATATACACGTTAATAATTCTGAAAAAATTATTTCTTTATATATAAAATATACTCAAGATAAAATTATTTCATTTACCCGATTTAAAACAATACTGTGTCGAATTGTTCTATTCAAGTGTTTAGAAACCCCTTCGATTCAGTTTCGAAGCTGCGCCGACGAAGGTTCATATGCCACTCAACAAACCAATCATCACAATATAAAACAAATTTTTTTTTTATTCACTAACAAATACGCTCTCATAGCTATTATTACACTCAAATTCATTCTAGAGTACTGCTGACTCTATCTCTAATGAATAATACCCAACAGAACCATGGTTGTCGCTTAACCATAAGCTCCGATACCACATTGTCAGGACACGATTCTTCGACTTCCGAAAATTCAACATCGATACTCACTTTATCGACTGCCGAGTAATCGAACGACGGAAAACCGAACACTGAGGGTTTTAAGAAAGAAGAAAAGAAGAATTTAGGAAAAGAAAAAGAGAAAAAGATAGAAATTAGGGAGGAGAGAAAATAGAAAATTTAGATAGGGAAAAGAAGATAGAAAATTTTAAAATTGAAAGAAAAGAGAATAGAGGAAAAGGAAAAACAGAAGAAAATAGGACGGAACAGAAAACAACAGAACAATATCAGAATCTCACAATTCGCAGCGGAACAACATATAATAATAAATGAATAATCTTTAAACAAATAACTATATCAGTTATTACATTTTATCACATTACATTACATCATATCATCAGAGTGTACAACAACAAACAGTGCAGCGGAAAAAGAAATACTATATAGGTAATACGCCATGCCATCCATCTTGCCTCCAGCAACTCCATAATATCCAGAATATCCTGATAAACCTTAACTCTTAACTGCCCGTGTGGAAATTGGTGGGCACCCAGAGTTTAGGAAGGAAAACAATAAACTCCAAGTCAGTCATGAGACTGGTGTGAGAACTGAAAACAGTTTATTTATCTTTGAAAACAAAATAGAGAGATATTTTTATTTCAATTCGCAATGCTTTTAAAAATGAGACTACCATAAGGCCTCCCGCACACACACACATGCAAACGCAGAATCGGAGGAGATTTCTCCTTATGATAGTCAAAGATGCTTGATACGCATTTAAAATAACATTTGATATTATTACTAGTGCATAGTGTAGGGAAAAAATTCATTTCGAAAGTAGAATATAAATCTTTGCCAACATAGACATTTTGAACTATGCCTACTATAGCTACCATCCAAACAGTGTTGCGACACCATAAGTGAATGATAGGTTCTACAACTAATACCGTACAAGTTTCGTATTGTTTCTTTGGATTTCCAACAAATGGTCAGGCCAAGGAACTTCCCATTGCCACATGAGAATGCCTCTGGAAAGACATCCCCGAGAACCAAACCGGAACTCTGCCAACACAAGGCCGGGTTACCCCTAACTGGGTAACTACTGACACGAGCACGCCATTCCCCGATCGTAAACGACCTTTCTCACGGGATCCCGAAAACCAACAACCACAAAGTAATAAATTCGTAGTAACCACATAGGTTAAATATCTGGGCTCCATACCATGATACCACCTCTATCCAGAAGGAAATGTACATACCCTAAAGGGTGCTACCCCTCATAACCTTGCCGCATCTTTCCTGTTTCGACCATTTCCGGGGTGTGAGGTTCGACGAAGTCACGTCCACAAAAACATACTTTACACAAAAGCCATGCTTTGGGTCAAAAAATGATCAACACAATGATCACTAAGATAGACGATCAAATAAACGATCCTATCACAATAATCAACACAATGATCATTTCAGCATCACTCAGCATATCACATTACCAAATTGGGAATATATCGCTGATAACTTCAACTATATAACCTCTGAGCTCGTACGTCTCAGAGAAGGGTGTTAAGCTAAAAGAATAAATTCTCCGCCACCAACAGAAATATATTTGAAAGAAATCGGCTTTATATCTCAATTTGTAATGTCAGACACACAATCCATACAAGTCTGTTCCGGGCTCGAACAAAACCGAAGGCACTTACAAAGAAGTCCTTGCAATCCGGATATTCACAATCCTGATCGGATTCACCATCACATATGGAGAACTCTATACCGGAGCAACTCGGTGCAGAGTAAATCGACAGGTCATCCTATCGCTCTCGCAAATACCGGGTCTTCAACACCGATCTTCAATGCAATTCACAACGACTTATCACATATTCGGAATGGGTTATACGACCCCATGGTCCTTTCCCGGTTAACCCGAATAGTGAGCGCTTATTCAAAAATAAGTGTAGCATTCACATTCAACCAAATCACATCAATTACCCATTCAAAGGGAAATATTGATAGTCGGTTATTGAACTATCACTGGATATGCACACATCACCAGATTCCAAATAATTTTCCAAATTATTTATTTTCCAAAAATATCTTCACTAGATATATAATTTCACACTTCAAAAATAAATCAATATTTATTTTCAAACAAATTCCACTTTCTTTTATAAATTCCTTAGTGAATTTATAATCCAAAATATCTATGAATATTCGATTTCGATCATTCATTTCAATTTATCTTCAAAAAGATAAATTCTTAAGATATTCACTTTATATTGGAAAACATTTCCATACTTATTTATTCATAAGTAATTCACAAATTTTATTTATTTTCAACACTTAGAAAATATTCAATATACTTCAATCAAAAATAAGTATATATTTCATTCTTTTAAGGAAATCATTCTCTTAAACATATTTATTTGGGCCAAAACGAATGTTGCGTAAAACATTGTTACGACAACCCAAAATCACTAGTATAGGGATTCGAAATTAAGATATATATATAAATCCCAATACTATGCAAAACATTTCCTTTCGGAAATCATTTACTATAACAACAGTGTTATAGTCCATTATTTCCTTCTATTTCTCGAAAACTTCTATTTCAACAATAAATGTTGAAATCTATGGTTTCGAATCTCAACACATTTTAAAACATCGTTAGATCGTTTTAATTCTATTTAAAACATTCACATTCTAAACATTTCTTTAACATATTATTCACTATTCAAAAACGTGAATATACTACGTTAACAAATTTCATCAATTCTATGCATTTTATTTCAAAGGATTATTCACGGTCTAAAAACGTGAATATAACTCCATACATAAGTTATAATAATTTACTTATCAAAATAAGTCATTTCGAATTTATAAAGCAACGTTTATAAATTCCATTTCTATTTATTTATAAAAACTTCCTTTTTATAAATTCTTTTATTAACCTATTCCAGTTTATAACTAAATTATGAACTAAGCATTCATATTATAAGTTAAACACTTATAAAACGATTATTTTACAAAATCGTTCTTTTTAACTTCTCAAATTATAAATCTTATAACTTCTAAGATTCATTTATTTAACCAAATCTATTCTTCAATTAACTTCACAAATTTATAAATCTTACTATTTATAAATTTTATTTATAACTTCACCGTTTATAATTTTATAAATTTCATTCTTTAATGAAATTCATTTTCACTTCATTCAAACACTTATAAAAACTTGTTTTATAATGTCCATATTTCAATTTATAAATATCCATTTATAAATCTCTTAATATAATTCAATTTATATTATTATTCTAAAACGTCTTTAATTTCCTTTATAATTTCACCATTTTGATTTATAAAATAATCAAATTTTATAAATCCTATATTTAAACTTTTCACAATGAATTCTAAAATATCTCGATTAAACTATTTTATAAACTCAATAGCATCCTATTCTCAAAAATCAGTTTTTTTAACTATATTTCTCAAAAATCATAATTTTTTATAACTTTAAAAAAAATTATAACATTTATTTATTTAAAATGAATCAATTCCAAAAATATAGTATATTTTCAAATATCACTTTATAAATCATTTTAAAATTCCAAATTTGGTCCAATGATGCTACACACCAAATAGTCAATCACGACTACAACGATATCATATATCAATATGAAAATCCATCAAATATCAAAATATCTGAAATTAAATAAAAACTGTTGAGGAATCCAGTTGGATCCCTCCAACCTGTTTTCCTGCATCCACAAACATTAGCACAATACCAATTTCGCTCCAGTACGAAATTATCGCGGTATATGTTCTTATTAAATATTATCCGCTTAATAACGGCGTAATAGGGTCTCATCCGCTAAACAAAAAATGCGGGAAATCAATAACTCCAATATATACATATGCCAATATATATATATTGATACTATATATAATACCAATTTCACTGTTTATGAAATATTCGCGGTATATGTTTTTATTAAATAACATCCGCTTACTAACGGCGCATAATGTCTATTTTAACAATCAATAGATATCAATCAACATTCAAACATGCATTCAAATATTTTAAATCTAACTATTTAAAATAAAATCGAAACTGATTCGATTGAGTGAGAAGTTCTCACCTTGATTTTATTTCCGTTTTAGCGATTTATTTCGAATAAAATTAAACGGACGTTTAATTTTACCCAAAATTCTCACTAACTCCAAACGACTCCAAACCAACTCCATCGCGTAGTGCTCATCCATACGATTCCAACGCAACTAGTTTCGCGCGTTTTCGACCTCGTATGAAAAAGTTATGAATTTTTAAAGATCGTACACGATTTATATACACAATTTCAACATACTTTAACTATTTTTCTACCTAGCTTCATCACAGCCACTGGATCCAAGCTCCTGCAAATCTGGCCGTCCCTTTCATCTTCTCCCTCACGTCTTCATCTCCAGGTAACACAATTGAGGCCGAACCCATTATAGCTAGCTAGGGTTTAAATTTACGCCTCAATCACTCGCCTATACTCGATCACAGCCCCACCATGTCGAAGCCCTACCTCTCCACCATGTTCGGCCTGAAGGATAGCAAGCTCGGCCTCCTCCTCCTCCTAGGAATGTGTGCGCGACCTGTAGGGAACGGCCCCCCATAGCTCCCTCTCCGTTGCACCATTTCCGATCATCACCGTATGGAATCGAAGCTCTCGTCGTGCTCTACGACTTCCGTGTTGAACACTTCGCGTAATTCTTTACGGATTGAGAGAGATTGATGAATGAATGTGGGGGTTTTCTGGCCGTGCATTGTATAAGTGGCGGCTAGGTTATAAAATTAGGGTTTAGTGTTATTTTTTTATCAAATTTATGAAGGGGTGGTCTATTTATAAGAGAACAAACGACACTATTCATCCCGGAAATTCCGAACTCCGATTTAGGCGCCGAAACTGACGTACCTAGGGTTTATCCCGCGTTCCGGACACAATGGAACAGGTTTCGAAAGCTAATTAGGAAGTATGTGCGAGTTATGGCTATAAACGCTCAATTTGAATTAAACCGATTTAAGTCGATTTCTAGGCGTTTTAATTTGTACAGGACAAACGGTAAATCCAATTGACTTGAAATTTGAAACCTTACAATAATATCACATTACGGATCCGATGAAACTGGTTTCATCGAAATCCGAGACTTTTTGAAAAATGGCTATTTTAGCTCGCCAAATTTAAATTGAAAATAAATCGATGCGTTTCGAGCTGCTACGATCAAACGATAGCTCCGATTGACACGAAAATTGAAATCCGGTAATAACTAACTATTACGGATCCAATGGAACTGGTTTCGTTCAATTCTGAGACTATTCAAAAATTGACTATTTTCACTAATCGATTTAAATATTAAAATATTCAATTTTCACAAATTAACTTTTAATTCGATTTTAAAAGTTCTAAAATATCTTTCTAACTTCCATATGATAAAATAAAATTTTACAAATCATTTTCAATCATATTTAACCCTATTTTCAATTATTTCCATAATTTAACGTATTAAATTATCGATTTAATAATCCAATTAAATTCAATAATTCAAATAAAAATTTATTTGACTTATAAATTCACTTCTTAATATTTAAAATTAATTAAATATTCAAATTTTAATTTCTAAAAATTCTGGGTCGTTACACTCCCCTCCTTAACAAAATTGCATCCTCGCAATTTCTAGAGGAAAGACTATATTCAACATCTTAATTCCATCAATCGAATAAGAGCAAGAAAAGCACGACATCGAAATTACCTTATCTCTTACCCAGGATGAGGAATAAGAAGAATAAAATTGCTCGGTTATTCTATGAAATTTGTTCAACATCTATATGGGGATAAGCGGATTTTAGAAATTTTCCAAGCAACAACTCAAAATTTTGAAGGCATCTCACCTTCGAATAAGAATGCAAAAGTAAAAATACATCGCGGAATCCATCAAAAGGGAAAAATCCTCAAAATTTCATGAGTTCAGTTGAAATTTCACTCCACTTCACTCCTAACTCAAATCATCAAATAAATTATTGACTCAAATTTCCCATATTAAACTCGAATAAGTTATATCAATAAGAAAAGATCATCAAGAAGGATAGAGAAACTTAAAAGGAGACGGTTTCCCTAAGAGTCACCAACCTTAACGACTGCAATTTTGCTAGTCATTAGATTATTACACTAAGGCAATAGAAGCACAAAATATCAAAATACCCTAAAAAGATGGATATGGACTTCAAAAATTCTTAGAGTTCTAGAATTCATTACTTAGAAAAGAAAAATCTTAATTTTCCTTTACTAAAAATTTTTGATCCTTTAATGTGACTTCTCAATTAGAATTAATTTTTAATCTTGTAACCTCTTACTTCATAAAAATATTAATACCACAAACAATTCTTTTAAGCCTATCCAAAACAAAGTTTTAAATATATTCAAATTTCTAAAGTTATTACAAAAGTCGTATCGACCAGAATTTTTTTTTAAACACTCGATGGACGACCTAAAACGAAGAAAAAAGAAAAAAAATCTATAAAAGAAATTCTTTTATATAATTCTCAATTCATTTCATGTCTTAAAATAAATTTTCAATTCACTTTAGATAGTTCTTTATTTGTTAGAGGATCATAAAACTCGATTTATGTTCATCTTAGAAATCAGAACCATGAAGTTATGGAGATATTCTTTGAATACTGGATTCAAAGATTAATAGAACAGACTAAGATGTTCATCATTATTCCCAGTAAAACAAACTACTAAAGAGCATCTCCTGAGTGAAAGATGTGGTAACGACTATACTCTCACCCGTGACTGGAAGTCTAAGAAATTAATCAAAAGGTCGAGCTAGAATAATGGCCTAACGCCTCTCATTGATCAAAAGAAATCTATAGGTCAAAAATACAAGTCAGGTGTCGACTTTGAAAGAAAAGAAAGGACCCAAAGCAAAAGTCATTATTTCAAGCTAAGTCTATGATAAAGTATATCTACAAATGGATATCCAAGGTAAACCTCTCAAGGAAAGAATGGATGACTCAAACAGATAAGATTAAATGATTATCTTACTTCCCTAATGGGTCTTCTCATGGAAGAAAAGGCCGAAAGGCTTCAAAGACGGGAATATGAGCAACAGAACCTTTGTTTACCTATTGGGTGACAAACCCAACATAATTAAATAATAAGGTCATCAACATAAGAATTCGAGATATATCATTACTACCTCGATACCCAAGAGTAAGGTCAAGATTCCTCGGAATCACATCAACATTCCAAAAATAAAAGCACATATCAAAAGGATTAGAATATCTAAATGTAGTGTCCTACAAATCATCAAATGTGACTTGATAAAATAAAAGTCATTCAACCCAAACATGGAGAATTTGAGAAAATTATAGACAAAAAAAAATTCCATGTTAATTTGTGCGATAGGATGGATCACAAGGGATAAATCCCTTGATTCTCAACTATCAAATCAAATATTGCGAATTCCCTTGATTGAATTCGCAATTCCCAAAAATTTCTCAAGATGGAACAATCAAAGATCATTCATAACTTTCTCGATATGAACATGTAAAAGGACTCGAATGGAATAGTTCCAATGAATTATTCTTAAGATAAGACACAATCAAATTAATTTGGAATGTACGGAATAAATATATTCCTAGATATATCCCAAATTATCCATTCAATGAAACAAAGAAGGACAATGGCTCAAAGATAAAGGGTTAGTAGCATTCGTACTATATTTGGACGTATAATTATATACGTTTCTGTTCTGCGTTTATCGTATTTTGTTCTGAAGCTCGCTCTGATACCAAACTGTAACGCCCCACCCCAAGACCCACCTTAGTAAAGAGAATTAACATGTAAGTCCGTGTACTCAAGCAGAGAATAGGGCTGGTTAAGGGCGACCTTCTGTAACTTTGCCTTAACCATCTATTGAAAACGTCGATGAATGCTATTTGTATTGTCTGTTCACTTAAGAGGTTCGACATGTCCAATAAATGACTAATGCAAAGCTATAGGTGGCTAAGGATCTATCAGAACAAAACATGTCAACTAAACGAACATCTCATCACAGAACAGATATACATACATGATTGAACGTCTCATATACAATGATACATCACTTTATAATACCAATACTTTAATTGGTGGTATGACAACCACACGAATTCAAGAACAAATCAAAATGAATATACATAATCTCAGTGAAATAAACCTCTAAGAAGGGAGAGACACGATCTCATAAGAAAGCATCATGAACTGCTACATCCAAAAGAGAATCTAATACCTGAAACAAACTCGGACTGACCCGAGTGAAAACCACACGGGTCAGGCTGGCTAGAACTTATCATTAGTAAAGGTGATGATAAGAGATAAGGGCAAAACCATTCCATCGTTACCAATGGAATGATATAAGTCATCAAGCTATCTCTAGAGTGATACACCAATGGTTCATCATGATTGCATAGAGGAATACAATATGTATATTAGATAGACATGGTTCATCTAATTATATATATAACCGAATGAAATGGATGAGGATATGGACCATAAAGTAAATCTTTATAAGATAATTAAAACTTCAAGAATCCATCATAAATAAAACTCATCTAATAGAAACTTCTTAATTATTATACCTCATCTCATCGGTATAAATATAAATACATCTCAAATCCATCATTAAACTCATTATAAAGAAATCTCCATAATCATTTATGCCTCATCTCATCGGTACAAACCTAAATATATCATAAATCTATTATCAAAACTCATCATAAAAGCATTACCATAATTTATACCTCATCTCATTGGTATAAATAAATAATGTCTCAAATTCATCTTGATAGAGCCCGAAAAGAATCCAAAACATCATATTCGAAATCACCATAAAACCATGTATATAAATAAGCACTTTTCTTACATCAGGCTATAATAAAGTTGTAGGATCTAGATTAACCCTAAAGGGGGGGTGAATAGGGTTAATAGCAAATTTTTCCGAATTAAACACAGAAACAAACTGCAGAAATAAATATGCTGAAAAATAAATCACACGCAAAATTTACCCAGCTTCGGCAACCCCTGCCTACTGCTGCATTCCCAGATTTCTATTAGAATTAAACAGTTTCCCGCTTACAAACACTCTAACAGACTTGCAAACCCTGCTACCGCCTATAGAGTTTTGCAAACTCGCAAACCCTGCTAACTGGACTAACTCTAACTAGACAATCTGACAACACCTAAACCCTAGGTGATGATTTACCATGATTTGTTTTGAAAAGAACAGACAAATAAAACAAATTATAAGAGCAAGCACTAAATTTAAAAACAATTTAAATTATCTTGCCCTTAAATAAAAAAAACACCCTAACCTAAAACAAACGAAATATGCGGTCACTTCCCTCTTATCTTATTTCACCCGATCCTTTGTCTTTTGTTTGTGAAAAAAAAAATGGCGGCCCTCTGTTGTATTCTTTATTCGATCTGAATTAGGGCTTCTTTCCCTTGCGATCCAAATTAGGGCTTTGACTGATTTTTGATGCTCGTGTTCGCGCCCGCTCTCTGATGATCGATTCTACTTGCGCTTTTTTTCACTGAATTTATTATGGATTTGGATTATTCCTTTCTTGATTTAATTTCGAATTATTGCTGTCCATATTTGTTTTCGAATTAATTAATTCGAAGATTTCTTCCTATATTTGTTGTCTCGGCCCCTATTTGAATTAACACTGACCATATATGTATTCGAGAAATTTGATGCAGAGATTTCTTTCCAAATTAGATTTCTTTGACTTAATTAAAACCCGATGTTTATTTTTAAATTCAACCCCATTTTTTTTCTCTGACTTTGGACATGTTTGCATAACTGTTGAGCTCACTGTGTCTTCTGACCATCTTCTCTGTTGTTCATGTAGTTGCATTTGGTCTCGAGTTTCACTGTTGCATTTGCTCATTGGAGTTTGTACTTGCACACTGCACGTAGCTTATTGTCTGTACTTGGTGCATTGAGCATTTTCACTGTGTTGCATTGTACTGCCCTTGTGTTGCCCACCATGTTGCATACATGTTTTTATGCTTTGTGACATTTGAGTTTGTTGTGTACTTGTCTACTGCAGTTTCATTGTGACTTGACTGTGTTGTTTTGTCTCTGCCCAGTTGATGTTCTGTTCATGTGTGTCTGGTCGAGTTCATTCAATTCATTGATCCTTGTACATGCTGTACTGTCTGGTCTTTGTTTGCTTGGTAGCATTTTATGGTCCTTCATGATGTGTTTGCTGTTGCACTCGGTTTTTGTAGCTTGCCACTGACTTCTTTGTAGTTGCACTGCACTTTGGCTTCACTGAGTTTGTTGTTGCAGTGATTTGTCTGACCTCGTATGCTTAAAGTTGCGTTGAGTTGAACCTATCTTGGGTTTGACCTTGTTTGTGATTTTTGTGCATTGTGCTCTGTTGTTGTATTTGCATTGAGTCACTGATTTTGGTCGAGACTTTGAACACAGTCAGGTTGCATATCCAGCCGAGTCTATATTGTGTATGATTGCTTTTGTTGATAGAGCACACGAGTTGGCGAGGCAGTGCACACGTGTATAAATGTACACGTGTGTATTGCAACCACTCACGATTACCTGTAAGAACACTGATATGCATAGATATTACACAATCAAAGATGATGACAATAACCCATGTATCTGAGACACAAACAAATTTCTATTTTTGCAAATTCAAATTTGTTTGTTTTCAGATTACTGTTGTAGTTGCTAATTATACAGGTACACAGGAGACAGGACAAGAAATGGAGCTGGACAATGCAGATAGATGCAGATGTGCAGATAGAGTGAAAAACTGAGTGATGAGTGTTGTAATGAGAAATGTAAAATGTATGAACTGGTGTATGTATATATATAGAGAGAGAGCTGAAAACTTTGTATTGTTTAAGTGTTGTAATAAAATATTATATTGAATAAAAAATACTGGTTGAATTATATAAATTCTATGCAATAGTATAATTATTCAATATGAATATTTCTTCCTCTCTGTATATAGTCCAAACTGCAAACACATATATATATTGATATATATTTTGTTATCATCGAACAAAAAATCACATCAAACAATCTCCCCCTTTTGATGATGACAAACATATATATTAAAGATTTTGAAATGCTAATACATGTGTTTGAGCATGAAATGTTTAGCTCCCCCTATCTGAAAGCTCCCCCTACAACTAAGACCACTCCCTATTTAGAAGATAACAAAAATTACTGACGAATAAAAGAACTAAGGAAAATTATCTAACAACATTAAACAAATATTGTTGAAGTATTCCAAAAATATTTACTTCCTTATCAAAATCTAGTTCTTTTCTCCCCCTTTTGTCATTATCAAAAGACATAAAAAAATAATGGAACAGTAGGGAAATGTATTCAAATAATTATTATTTTATTTATTTTATTTTTTATTTTTATATTTTATTTTTTTATTTTTATTTTATTTTATTTTAAATTGACATTTAAGCAGAAAAATAAGCACTTACTAACCACGCATAACCATAAGGACTTTTAAATGGGATTAGCAGTTACTTATTAGTCTAAGCATCCGGAGTGTTAAGGTAGGCCAGAAGGATATTTAGCTACCATGCTCCATTCATGCATAACCATAAGGACTTTTAAATGAGAATGGAGTGATGATGGTACAATAATTCACTCGCATGCTCCATCCATGCACAACCATAAGGACTTTTAAATGAGGATGGATGCATGAGAGATAATTATTTTTATTTTATTTTATTTTAATTAAATAATTTTTTTTATTTAATTGTTTGAAGAAAAATAAAACGAACATATTTCCACTACTGAATACCATATTTAAATCAATCTTTGAATAATATCCTAAACTGGTTTGAATCCTAGAAATTGAAGTTGAAAATGAATATCCAAGAATATTTCAAACAAAAAATGAAAAATGATTAGTCAATTTCTATAATCCCCAAATCCAAACGTAATCTGGAAAATCTTTCTTCGGGGAGGGGTTTTGTGAAAATATCAGCAAGTTGAGTCTCAGTTGAAATATATTCAATGCAAATGTCTTCCTTAGCAATGTGATCTCTAAGAAAGTGGTGTCTCACATCAATGTGTTTTGTGCGTGAATGATGAACAGGATTATTTGATAAGTCTATTGCACTTTTACTGTCACATTTTAATGGAACTTGTTTATAAACTAAGCCAAAATCAGAAAGAGTTTGCATCATCCATAAAATTTGAGCACAACAACTCCCTAAAGCAAAATATTCTGCTTCAGTGGTGGATAATGCAACACAGTTCTGTTTTCGACTTGACCATGAAACTAACGAGTGTCCTAGCATAAAGCATGTTCCACTAGTGCTTTTCCTGTCAACCAATGAACCAGCATAATCAGCATCAGAATAGCCAACTAAATCAAAATTTTCACAAGAAGGATACCATAACCCAAGTTTGTTTGTGTGCGAAAGATATCTCAAAATTCGTTTAGTGGCTTTCAAATGAGATTCTTTAGGATTAGATTGAAAATGTGCACACAGACACACAGAAAACATAATATCAGGTCTAGAAGCAGTAAGATAGAGAAGTGAACCAATTATCCCTCGATATTTCTTCTGATCAACAACACTTCCTTTCTCGTCTTTGTCCAACTTTGTTGATGGGCTCATAGGAGTTATTAATGGTTGGAGTTCTCAACTCCAAATTTCTTCAACAGTTCCAACACATACTTGGATTGTGAAATGAAAATGCCATCACTTCTTTGCTTGATTTGAAATCCAAGAAAATATTTCAATTCTCCAACCAAGCTCATCTCGAATTTAGCCTGCATGACTTGTTCAAATTTCTCGCACAAGAGTTCATTAGTAGCACCATAAATGATATCATCTACATAAATCTGAACAATCAAAAATTCACTTCCTTTATGTAATAGAAACAGTGTCGTGTCAGCACTCCCCTTTTTAAAGCCATTTTCCAAAAGATATGTACAAAGGCAGTCATACCAAGCTCTAGGAGCTTGCTTAAGACCATATAATGCTTTTTCAAGTTTATACACATGATTTGGAAAATCGTGATTTTCAAAACCGGGGGGTTGTTCAACAAAAACCTCTTCTTTCAAATCACCATTTAGAAAAGCACTTTTTACATCCATTTGTTTAAGTTTGAAACCTTTATAATAAGCAAAGCTTAGCAAAATCCTAATGGCTTCTAACCTAGCAACTGGAGCAAATGTTTCATCAAAATCTATGCCTTCTATTTGGTTATATCCTTTTGCGACCAACCTAGCTTTGTTTCTAATTACATTTCCTGATTCATCAAGTTTGTTTTTGAACACCCTTTTAGTTCCTACAATTGGATAGTCATTTGGCCTAGGAACTAATTTCCAAACTTTATTTCTCTTAAATTGATTAAGTTCATCTTGCATTGCTAGAATCCAACTTTCATCATTAAGAGCCATTTCAACAGAATCAGGTTCAATTTCAGAAATAAAACCACTATGACAACAAAACGCACACAAATTTTTATCAAATAAAGAGCGAGTGTTTATACCTTCCGTAGGATCTCCTATAACCAATTCAGGAGGATGATTGGATTTGAACTTCAATCTATCAGCATCAACAGTCCTACTTTCATCTTTCTCACTAGATGTCCCTTCTTTAATGCCTTCATGATCTACCCCATCATCAACTGTTTTTCCAGTCGTCCTTTCCAGATCAGATTCATCAAATTTCACATTGATTGATTCAACAATTGTCTTTGTTCGTTTGTTGTATATCCTATAAGCCTTGCTCCTGGTTGAATAGCCCATGAAAATTCCCTCATCGGCCTTTGATTCAAATTTTCCAAGTTGATCACATGTGTTAAGAATGAAACAAGGGCATCCAAAAACACGAAAGTAAGAGATGTTAGGTTTCCTTTCATGCCACACTTCATAAGCCGTTTTGCCAAGTATTGGTCTAATCATTACTCTATTCATTACGTAGCACGAAGTATTCACCGCCTCTGCCCAAAAAGTTAGAGGTAGTTTATGCTCACTCAACATGGATCTAGCCAATTCTTGCAATGTACGATTTTTCCTTTCAACCACCCCATTTTGTTGAGGTGTTCGTGGAGCAGAAAATTCATGTTTTAAACCATTTTCTTCACAAAAGTTTTCAAATTCTGAATTTTCAAATTCGCCTCCATGATCACTTCTTAAAGTTTTAATTGAAACTCCTTTTTCATTTTGAACAAGTTTAGCAAATTTTGAAAAATAATCAAAAGATTCAGACTTTTTGGCTAAGAAATAAACCCATGTAAATCTAGAATAATCGTCAACCAATACATAACAATAACGTTTTCCATTCAAGCTTGCAATTTCATTTGGTCCAAATAAGTCCATATGAATTAATTCGAGGACCCTTGATGTGCTAACAATGTTTTTAGGGCGAAATGATGATCGACTAAGCTTGCCCAAGGAACATGCTTTACACACTTTGTTATCTTTAAATTTCTGATGTGGTAACCCTCTGACTAACTCTTTCGTTTCAAGATTTTTTAAGAGACTCATGCTAGCATGTCCAAGTCTCCTATGCCATAAAGATGCCTCTTCGTCAGTGGCTACCAAACATCTGGAAAGATTTAGATTGTCAAACGAAAGCGAGTAAACATTTCCTTTTCTTTTGCCCATAAAAACAATGTTATTAGAAGTTTTATCAATGATTTTGCAAGTATCACTATCAAAAATCACATTCATACCTTTTTCACATAGTTGGCTAATAGAAATGAGATTGTGATGCAAATTATCAACGTATAAAACATTAGTCAAGGAAAAAGTACCGTTACTTACTTCACCTTTCCCAATAATCTTACACTTGCTATTGTCTCCCATGATCACATTTCCACCTCTAAAATTCTCTAGGCTAAGGAACTTAGATTTATCACCTGTCATATGTCTAGAACAACCTGAATCTAGAAACCATTCTTGTTGCTCCTTAGCCCGCCAACATACCTACATAAAGAGAGAGGAGGATGACCTAGAGAAACTCTTAGGTCCAATGATATTAGTAACTGAAGCATTGTGAACAAACAATCCCTTTGGAACCCAAACGTGTTTTGTCCTTTCATTTTTGTTCCTATAGACATGGAATTTGTTTGTAGAATTCTTAGGAACCCAAACTTGTATAAATTTTGTGTTCTTGTTCCTATGACTACAATTTTCAACACGATGTCCAATTTCACTTCTAACAAAGACACTCTTACCTTTTGCATGATCATCAACCTGTGTTTTCCCAAAACCTAGTCCTTTTCTGTTATTAGCAAAGAGTTGATTTCCCAATAACATGTTAAATGATTTTTCTCCTCTTGAAAAGTTATTCAGAGATTTCTCAAGATTTTGGACTTTGGTTTTTAGTGTTGTGTTTTCAGTTACAAGTGTGGTGCATCTATTTATAAAATCCTTTTTCCTAGTGTCAATGGTTTCCTTAAGACTCGAGTTTTCTTTTTCAAGATTATCGAAGCTATTCTTAAGTCTTGATATTTCTGAATCTAAAATTTTACATTTTTTACAGTCTAGGTTTTGAATATTTTCAAGTTCAGTTTCTAACCTAGTATTCTCATGAACAAGTTCTCTCCTGTCAGACTTCAATTTTTCAATTTTAGTTTCAAGAGTATCAATTGTATTAGTAAGATCATAACACATCAAAACAAGTTCTTTATAAGAATAGTCACGTACCTCACTGGATTCCTCTGAACTTGTTTCTGAATCTGATTTTGCCATAAGGCACAAGTTAGCCTCTTCTGAGCTATTATCCGAAACTTCTTCTCCTTCTTCATCATCCCAAGTTGCTACAAAGGCCTTCTTCTTCTTTTTCTTTCCTTTGTTGTTTTTGAGAAGTGGGCATTTTTGTTTGAAGTGGCCAGGCTTTTTGCAGTTAAAGCATGTCAATTCATTATCGGAATCGTCAGAATCTTTTGACCTATTACCACTTGTTTTCTTCTTGCGTGGCCTGAATTTTGACCATTTTCTAAGATTATTGACAGCCATTGCAAGCTCTTCAATTGGATCTTCTTGTTATTCATCGCTTTCTTCTTTGCTCTTTAAGGCAATTGTCTTCTTTTTTGATTCGGAGTTGTTACGTTCCTCCTTTGCCTTTAGATCAAGCTCATATGTCATCAAGTTTCCGATCAACTCCTCCATGCTTAGTTTACTCAGATCTTCCGATTCTTGTATTGCCGTGACTTTTGCCTCAAAGTTCATTGGTAAGACTCGCAGTATCTTCCGCACAAGCTCTACTTCAGTGAAGACCTTCCCAAGCGCTCTAGCATTGTACACCAAAGTTGAAAAACGTCCAAACATATCCTTTATGCTCTCGCCCTTTTCCATCACAAAGTTTTCGTACTCATTGCTAAATAGAGCTAGACGTGACTCCTTGACTTGAGAAGTTCTTTCGTGTGTCACCTCCAAAGTGTGCCAAATTTCCTGTTCTATTGTACAATGAGAAATTCTATTAAACTCATTTTTATCAAGAGCACAGATCAAAGCGTTCATTGCTTTGGCATTTGTAGTTTTTAATTTCTTATCGTTAGCATCCCACCTATCCTTAGGTTTAGGAATCTCAGTATCACCAATAACTATAGCGGGAGATTTATAACCAGTTTCAATAATATCCCAAACATCATAATCGACAGAACTAAGATAAATACTCATCCTAACTTTCCAATAAGCATAATCATTCCCATTAAACATGGGTGGCCTAGCAATAGATTGCCCCTCAGAAAAAGCATTATTTGGTGGATTCATGACTCTAGAGTTAAAGTCAAAAACCTGGCTCCGATACCACTTGTAGGATCTAGATTAACCCTAGAGGGGGGGTGAATATGGTTAATAGCAAATTTTTCTGAATTAAACACAGAAACAAACTGCAGAAATAAATATGCTGAAAAATAAATCACACACAAAATTTACCCAGCTTCGGCAACCCCTGCCTACTGTTGCATTCCCAGATTTCTATTAGAATTAAACAGTTTCCCGCTTACAAACACTCTAACAGACTTGCAAACCCTGCTACCGCCTATAGAGTTTTGCAAACTCGCAAACCCTGCTAACTGGACTAACTCTAACTAGACAATCTGACAACACCTAAACCCTAGGTGATGATTTACCATGATTTGTTTTGAAAAGAACAGACAAATAAAACAAATTATAGGAGCAAGCACTAAATTTAAAAACAATTTAAATTATCTTGCCCTTAAATAAAAAAAAACACCCTAACCCAAAACAAACGAAATATGCGGTCACTTCCCTCTTATCTTATTTCACCCGATCCTTTGTCTTTTGTTTGTGAAAAAAAAATGGCGGCCCTCTGTTGTATTCTTTATTCGATCTGAATTAGGGCTTCTTTCCCTTGCGATCCAAATTAGGGCTTTGACTGATTTTTGATGCTCGTGTTCGCGCCCGCTCTCTGATGATCGATTCTACTTGCGCTTTTTTTCACAACTGCTCCTTTTATCGAGTTTGATAGATTTGTATGTATTCTCTTTCGTTGCTTGTTTTAATTGCTTGCTTGACTCGATAGTTGTTGTGTTCTATGATGATATCTTGGGGTTTATTTATAGGGTTGAAACCCTAATAACCACTGTCAGATTTGATTTCTACACGTCGTTGATTATTTTTCCTGAATTTGTTCTGGATTTGGAGTATTCCTTTCTTGATTTAATTTCGAATTATTGTTGTCCATATTTGTTTTCGAATTAATTAATTCGAAGATTTCTTCCTATATTTGTTGTCTCGGCCCCTATTTGAATTAACACTGACCATATATGTATTCGAGAAATTTGATGCAGAGATTTCTTTCCAAATTAGATTTCTTTGACTTAATTAAAACCCGATGTTTATTTTTAAATTCAACCCCATTTTTTTTTCTTTGACTTTGGACATGTTTGCATAACTGTTGAGCTCACTGTGTCTTCTGACCATCTTCTCTGTTGTTCATGTAGTTGCATTTGGTCTCGAGTTTCACTGTTGCATTTGCTCATTGGAGTTTGTACTTGCACACTACACGTAGCTTATTGTCTGTACTTGGTGCATTGAGCATTTTCACTGTGTTGCATTGTACTGCCCTTGTGTTGCTCACCATGTTGCATACATGTTTTTATGCTTTGTGACATTCGGGTTTGTTGTGTACTTGTCTACTGCAGTTTCATTGTGACTTGACTGTGTTGTTTTGTCTCTGTCCAGTTGATGTTCTGTTCATGTGTGTCTGGTCGAGTTCATTCAATTCATTGATCCTTGTACATGTTGTACTGTCTGGTCTTTGTTTGCTTGGTAGCATTTTGTGGTCCTTCATGATGTGTTTGCTGTTGCACTCGGTGTTTGTAGCTTGCCACTGACTTCTTTGTAGTTGCACTGCACTTTGGCTTCACTGAGTTTGTTGTTGCAGTGATTTGTCTGACCTCGTATGCTTCAAGTTGCCATGAGTTGAACCTATCTTGGGTTTAACCTTGTTTGTGATTTTTGTGCATTGTGCTCTGTTGTTGTATTTGCATTGAGTCACTGATTTTGGTCGAGACTTTGAACACAGTCAGGTTGCATATCCAGCCGAGTCTATATTGTGTATGATTGCTTTTGTTGATAGCGCACACGAGTTGGCGAGGCAGTGCACACGTGTATAAATGTACACGTGTGTATTGCAACCACTCACGATTACCTGTAAGAACACTGATATGCACAGATATTACACAATCAAAGATGATGACAATAACCCATGTATCTGAGACACAAACAAATTTCTATTTTTGCAAATTCAAATTTGTTTGTTTTCAGATTACTGTTGTAGTTGCTAATTATACAAGTACACAGGAGACAGGACAAGAAATGGAGCTGGACAATGCAGATAGATGCAGATAAGCAGACAGAGTGAAAAACTGAGTGATGAGTGTTGTAGTGAGAAATGTAAAATGTATGAACTGGTGTATGTGTGTGTATATATATATATATATATATATATATATATATATAGAGCTGAAAACTTTGTATTGTTTAAGTGTTGTAATAAAATATTATATTGAATAAAAAATACTGGTTGAATTATATAAATTCTGTGCAATAGTATAATTATTCAATATGAATATTTCTTCCTTTCTGTATATAGTCCAAACTGCAAACACATATATATATATATATTGATATATATTTTGTTATCATCAAACAAAAAATCACAAAATACATCTAGTTTGGTTCATCGGCCATCACAAAATACATCTAGTTTGGTTCGTCGTTGAATGTGCTCAAAGAGTAATTCTCAAACCTATAATCTTCGCCAAAATTTGGTAACTTCTAAATTAACTCATAATAACACTACAAATTGGTTTCGATCGTACAAGTCCGATACTAAGCGATAAAGCAAGAATACATGTCCCATACCACGTATTTTTTTTACTAAATCATTTAATTCTCATTCTTATACGTCGAAATTCATAAACATAGGCTAATATATATTTAAAATAATTTTTTAGAGAAAATAGAGTTCTTAAACAATCTGGAAACCATTTTAAAAGCTTTGTATAGAAAAAATCCACTATTTTAAAGAGAACTTCTATTATAAAAATACTTTAAAATAATTAATAATTGAAAAAAAAAACTCTTATAAATGCTAAAAAATACTTATTTCATAAACAATGATTTATTTTTATTTAAGAAATTTTCAAGAATTTATTCGAAATTAAAATCATTTAAAACCTTTAAAATACTCACATATCGGTATTAACCGTTATTTAAATTTAAATAGAATTTAAATAAAACTTAAATCTCAAACTTCTTCAAACTCTAAGATAAAATATTCACGCAAATCATTTCCATCTAATAACATCAAGTTTTATAAAAAAATGCGACAGAAATTATCGAAATCGTCAGAATATCATCAAACACGGAAATTAAACACTACGTATATTTCGGTCCTACTGTAAAGAATATACATTTTCCCATAGAAAACAACAAAATCTGAGAATGATTATAAAGCAAAAGATGTAGACTAAATCCGTAGGTTTCCAGAACTTCAAAAATTTCTAAATCCCGATAGGAAACAAGAAAGTTATGATCAAATTACTTTACAGGTGAATATATAAACACTCCCTGTCAATGACAGGACAGTCACGAAGATATGGATTTTACACCATATAAACATCACAAATACTCAAAACTCAAGACATCGAAGTTATAGACTAAATTATACGGTTCCCATAACTTCAAAAATTTCTAAATTCTGATTCAAAACGAGAAAGTTATGATCAAATTACTTAAAACATCAAACTGAGCCTGAACTTATGCATTTGCAGGACCGCGACAAACAATTGCAATTTTAGCATAGATTACTTCGAAACTAGGCAAAATGAATAAAATAAAAGTTATAGCTTAGTTTCTAAGCTTTCCAGAATGACCAAGATCTTCAAATTTGGATAACAACTGAGTAAGTTATGACCAATTTCGTTTCAGCTACAATTATGAACAGAATTCAATTTTTTGGATTGAGCACAAACGATGATCAAAACATGATTTTTAAAGCTCCAAACATCCAGTTCACACCAAATATAAATAAGAAAGATTGTTTATAGCTAGGGTGAGTGATATTACTCACCTAAGGGTTTGCTTATAGCGATTTGGCAAGATTTAGCAAGATAGCATGTGCCTTTTGCAACGAATAGATGCTTACATAGCCTAAGAAACCCCAAAATCAAACATGCAAGCAAGGAAATAACAAAATTAGGAATTCCAGGTAAAAATATCAGATTTTGATGGATAAAGAGGCTTGATAGGATGGATATTACCTTTACTTTAGTTTCCAACCTGAATTTTCTCTAGATTGCAAGATGTTTTGGTGAATTTTTAATTTTAGGTGGAAGCCATTTTCATTCTTTTGGATACTAGGTTATGAGGAAGAAAAACATCTGGCAAGGAAAGAAAAAATCATCGTTCAAAACTTTAGAATCTTCCAGATAAGGCTAATGGGTAAAAGGATATAAGCTTCTTAAAGTCCATTATCAATACTAAGAATATCTAAAGTATGGTATATTGTATATTACACTAAATTATACATAACTTCCTCATATAGATTCCAATTTGAGTGAAACGAATTGCATCATTCATGTTTTAATGAATTGCATCTATTAGCAATGGAAAATTGTAAATTTTCCAAATAAAAATATTATTTACACAATTTAACACCAAATATTTACCAATATTCACATTTATGGTGAAAAATCATTATTTCAATCATATTTGTATCTCAAATATTTATTTTCTTTATGTTTTCCTTTTATTACAACATTTGTCAATATTGTTGCTTATGGGAAAATAATTCAAATTTGACATATTTTACCGATATAAAAATTTATTTCATGATTCTAAAAAGCATACAAATGTGTTTTAACAATTTTAAAATATTAAAACATCATTTGCAACAATATTTGACGCTTAACAATTTTATTTCTCTCATGTTCATTCTTTTATTTTGGAATAAATGGATAATATAGGAATACAACTCCAATATCATAACTTTCAATCTAATAATTTATTTCCAATATTTATTTTCATTCCATACCATAAATAAAGTATTTTCAACATTATTTCCCATTTGTTTACACCAAAACTCAAATTCTTACTCAACAACATGGTTTATTTTAATAAACAATGTTATCATCAATTATTCCATTTATACTTCGTAATTATCATATTAAATTATAATTTGCATTATAATTGAATATTTCGATATTCTCTAAAATCTTGGGTTGTTCCAGTCTTTCAATTCGCTCTGGTCAGTCCGAGCGTTTTAGGATCGAAGATTTTAGCTCTGGAGGACGAAGACGGAGATTTCTATTATTATTATTAATTATATTCCACTACACTTTTTAATGTCGCTGCATTGATTATTATTGGTATGTGAACTCTGATATTTATTGTATAAAGGAGAATCAAATGTTTGTAAACAGTTTATGAACTGTATATTTATTTTTTTTTGTATTTTATCCTTCCGCTGTGAGATTCTATTTTGTTTTTTTCTTTCCATGTTTTTCTTTTTTACCCCATAACAATCCGCCCTACCGTATGGTTTGAATTGACATGTGTGTCGACTTAAAGCGTGCGAAAAGGCGGGATGTTACAGTTGGTGTCAGAGCTTTGGTTTAGCGATAAACCTTAGCTTTGTGGGGTTTGACTCTTTACTAATAGGGTAATAATACCCTATAGGAGTCACTGAGTGTATATATATGAGAGAGCGTATTTGTTAGTCTTATAAAAAGGTTTTGATATTGTGTTAATCTGTTCCGTTTTGTATTTATAAATTCTGGTTGATGCATGGGACGCTGTGACATCAATAGGGATTTCTAAACACTTAATAGGACAGACCGACATAATATTTGTTTTAATATAGGTGAATGAAATAATTTTTCCTATTATATTTTCTATATATAAAGTAAAACAATTTCAAATGATATCTATATTTGGTTGCAATAGATTGGTTGTAGGTATTAAAGTGTATAAATAATAATAGAAATAAGATTGAAAATAAAATAAATGAAATTTGGAAATTTAGGACTTAATTTCCGGGGTTTTGAAATTTTCTCGAAAAATTTTTGGAAGATAATAATATTGTTTATAATTATTTTCTGATATAAGTATTCCAATATAATTTTAAAGAAATGTTTTTAAAGTAAGATTTTGGAGAAAATAAGTTTTGCACTTTCCTCTCTGTCGTTGGAAAATAATTTCGGTGATGGCGGCCGCATCATCGACTTTCATTTTCGAGTTTCGAAGGGGGAAGGCAACCGTAGTATTCCTACTACAGACTCATTTTTGGAAAGAATATACATAAATTTTGAATTGTTTTAAATATAATTAGAGATATGTAAGTGTAAGAATATATTTATCTATTATTTTAAAATAATTTGAAATTTAACCCGGTATTTAACTCTTAAATTTCCATTAATTAATTGTTTCAATTATTGTAGGGAAATGAAAGGTAAGTAATTAATAAATGGAAACCTCTAATTTAGGTAAGAGATTTTAGGTAAGTTATAAAGGGAATAAAAAGGAAGTTGAAATTGTAACTTATAAGGAAAATGGTAAAAATTTATTTAACAAGGAATTAATTAAAAGAAAAGGGAAAACTTGTATAACTTTCAATTGCATTCTTTAAAAGCATATATATAACTTACCAAATATTAAAAGTTGAAATGTTTGATAAGAAATGTAATGGAAAATTGTACGGTAAAAGTATGTAATGAAAGGGTTCAATAAATTGCTTTTATTTATTTGAATTGGTGGTATAGAGTTATAAACTTAATTATAACTTAAATGCTATTAGTTAAATAAAATAGAAAGGAAAGTAATATATATATATAAATGATTGCAAACCTAAATGAATTAATGAAATCCTTTACTTATAAGAGTGGATATTATAAGGTTAAAAATTTAAGTGTAAGTAAAAAGGGTTACAATAATTTAATGTAATAGAAATGTAAACATTAAATAAATGATTGAAATTGAGAAGTGTACAAATGTAATGCGATAAAAAGAAACTTACATGACCTGAATTAATGAAAATGAAAAATTGTAAGTAATAAGTGAAAATAATTGAAACAGACACTGAATGTGAAAATGAAAATAAAAAGTTGTTATAAATAAAATGTAAGATAAATCATTATATGAATAAAAAGGAGAAATCAAACTATAAAGGTATGAAATGAAATTAATAAGAATGAACTAAATTTTGTTTGGATTTGTTATTGTTTGGTTTATGGTTGTTTGGGTAAGGATACTTTAAGATTGTTCGATGTATGAATAATCTATTACGTTTCATCTAAGACTGTTGAGTAAATGATACACTTGATGGTTTATTCTTCATTCCGTACAATTTAAAGGTTTTGAATCCGAACAACTATTTGTTTATTTGATTATATGGTTGTTTTGTTTTGTTTTTTTTTTGTATGCTGTTGTTGAAATTGATGGTTGTTGTATGGATTTGTTGTTAGTAATTGAAACCACTTAAATATTTCGCCTTATATAAATTGTTACCCTTTGGATTTTATAAGTGAAATGCAGGTTATGGAAGCAATTGCTACTGCTTTTGGTTCCATAAATTAAGCGTAATTTTCCCGACAAATAGGTACGTTTCGAATTACGGTTTATAGCGCTATTTTATATATTTTCCCGTGGTGGGATATAATATTTTGGGTATTATATGTGATATTTTGTTATATTTAATATTATGTTTTCTCCCGAGACTCTCTGTACAAAGGAGACTCTGCCAAAAAATTTCCGTAAATATTGAACTTAGAAATATTTTGAAAATATTTTTCCAAACTTTATTTATTAAGTATAAAAAGATATAATGATTATAAAATGGGTATATTTTATTTAAAGTAAATTTTTTTTGTAAATTATTGTTTATAAGTTAATAGTTGAATAGGATGTATTGTTTATTTGATTCTTCCTTCTCCCTTCTTTTTCCTTTTCGGGGACGAAAAGTTTTGAGTGGAGGAGAGTGTAACGACCCGTAAAATTCATGGATTTAATTTGGTTAAATTAATAAGTTTGTAATTAAATTTAGTAGAAAAATAAAGTAAATTAAAACCTACTTATAGAAATTCGAAGTTAATTCAAATGATTTTAAGTAGTGGAAAGAATTTTACCTGTATATAAATTGAATATGGAAATCTAAGGAAAGTATTAAACTGATTTACTGTAATAAACATTGTTAACAGTAAATGGAATATGATAATAAGAACAATTGCAAGTTTTGTATTTAGGGGCAAAATAATATTGATAGGTAATAATTGTTGTAAAGAATAAACTACAAATGTTATAAATTGTATAAATGATGACAACTATTGTTCGTTACCATTGCATTTAATTAATAGCGATTAAATGTAATTAATCATTTCCTTTTTGTAAGTTAAGAAAATAACTGAAAATTTGAAGGTAAAATCAATAGAAAGGTTAACTATATGCAAAAGTTGAATAGAATTCTAATAAATGATAATAATGGAAAACGTATACAATCAATGTAGGTAATCAGTAAATTACAATGTTGTTGAAAGTAATAAACGTTTCTTTATTAACAATTTATAACATAACGGAAAGAGTAAATATACTCATTAGAATATTAATTGCAATTGAATAGGGATTAATTCAAAATTTGTAACATATATTATAAATTACCTGCTCATTTATTAATGGAATTAGAATCGGTAATAAGTGATAATAAAATAAATGAATGTTACACTAACTGGAAATGAAATAACGTTCGTTTAAAAGTTAAGAAATTATAGGGTCGTATTTATATAGCGTTACTCTAATAGTTGTGATTAATTGTGAAATTAATACGGGAAGATGTAAAGTAATAACTAGGGAAGTAATACGTTATAAATTAAATGTAACCTAAACTTATGAGTAAGGTTGAAATTGACTAATCCGTTTAATTTGGAAACTTATTAAAATAAATTGGATTCAAAGTGTAATAAAAGGATTATTTTAAGAAATTAAAATAAATAATATAATTGGTGAAATAATTTACATTTTAAAAATTTGAGATGGGAATTTGTTTAAGGAATTATAAATTTATGAGTAAATCAAGGTGATAAAATTTATGAATTATAGAATTTGAATTTTTATCGTGAGTTAATTTATTTAAATTATAATAGTTGGATTTACTACAAATGAATAAAAATAAAATATGTAATTATTATGTTAAATTAAAAATTAAGTTGAAAACGGAAAATATTTATGCGATAATTTTAAATCTAATGGTAAACCCTTATATTTAAATTAACGAATGGAATAAATATAGGTTAATTCAAATAAAAAGGAAATTCTGGAAATTTATCTATAATTTTGAATTTTATGAAATTGGAGATTTATATTGATTTAATCTTTAATAAATTGGCATTTAAAAATTGTTAAATCATTTTAAATGTTTGAGAATTTTTGAGTGATAAAAATTTCCAATTTTAAAACTGAAATATAAAAATTGGATTTATTTACTAATTCTTAATTTAATAATTAATATAAAAATAGCCATTTTGGTCACGGACTCGGATTTCGACGAAACTAGTTTCATCGGATCCGTAACAGTGAATTATTATAGGGTTTCAAGTTTCGTAGCAATCCGACTTGTCGTTTGATCGTACGAACGTGAAACGCCTTGAAATCGATTTAATTGGAATCAATTTGAAATCAATTTAAAAATATTTTTTTCAGCATAACTTCTTCATACGATGGAATTTGGATGTGAAACTTTTTCCATCACGTTCAGAATATTTTTAAACACCTATTTGGATATATGGGTTTAACCAATTTCGTTCCGAAGTCGAAACGGGCTTTTTGGGCCAATTATCGTTCAACACGTTTGTTTATAGGATCCATCTACTCTATCTCTAACCTATCTATATAAGCCCATCTAAAAACCCTAGCCTCCATCTATTCTCATTTGTTGTACATTCATTTCCTCACCTCTTTCTCTTCCTCAATGGATGCAAAATCTTAGATCCAAACACAATTGCAAGATCAAATCAAAAGCTGAAAATTCAGACTCCTCTAAAAATTTCAAAAAAATTATATGTTGAAGCTCTCGACGAGAGTAATTCACTAGTGGTGGTCATTTTTCATTTTGAAGTGTCGTTTGACCGGTAGAAATTGAAGAACTTTCGGCCGTTAATGGTAGGGTTCGTCGTTTAACGGTGGATCTTCGCCCTAGCGACGATCAAGAGGCATGGAATGGTAGAGCTCGTCGAGTACAACTTGGGGATGCGGTCGCTCGCCTAATGGGTGTCAGAATTCACCACAAATAGAAGGCAAAGGGGCGGCGGCCGGAGCTGTTTTCTGGCATCGTGGTGGCCGCGCGGGGGTCTCTGGGGTCGGCTAGACGAGAGGAGGCATTTGGCATATCCGGATCTGGTTGAAAAGTAAAGGGTTGGTGGCAAAAATTGAGGGAAATGGATGATGGTGGCGGCTGGGAAGGGGAGCAATGCGATGTGGTTTTCAGATGTTCTCGTGCGCGCGTGGTTTACGTGACGTGGCAAAAGGGAATTGGGTTTGTTTTATTATTTTTGTCTTTTATTCTAATTTGATTTGCAACTCGTTCCAACCTCGATAACTCTTTAATACATACTCTGTTTCACGTGAGATTTTTTTTATTAGGATCGTAGTAAAATTCCGGACACTTTGACGCTAGTTTGGACGGATTTGGAGACTGTTAAATTTTTGGGTTTAAATTGGATCTGAATTCAATTTAAATTCAAAAGGTGAGTGTTTTAACCCACTCACAACTTCTAAAGTTTCTTATGTTTGTTAAATTGATTTTAGATATAAGTAGAAATTTATTTATGACTGTTTGGCATGTTTTATTCATTATCTCTGTTAAATCGCATTTATTTAATTTAACTGTAATTAATTTTATTATTGCATATAAATTTGACAGTTAAAATTTATTTATTTGCATAAAAACTGCTATTTAAACAGTTATTAAATTTATTATTAATATAAACTGTTAGTTAATAACTGTTATTTATTTCCTGTATATTGCATATGCTATATATTGATGTCTGTTTAAATTGACGATGATTGAAATAAATTAATGATGATTGAAATAAATTGGTTGATGATTGATATTGGATGAATGGATGATGCGTCCTATCTTATATAAACTGCAAGTTATCCTGCATTTTCTTTTCATTCGGGATTGCGGTTTGAAATAATATAAAACCGCATTTTATTTTAAAATTGCGGATTGAAATGATAAATATCCGTATCACTTGACCATAGGATAGAAAATTATATACAGGCACCGCGGTATATATATATATAAAATTATTTTGAAATGATTTTTATGATTTGGATATGATACGGTTTAATAAATATTAAATTTGGATATGATATAAATATATTTTATATATACGTACAAAATTAAATTGTTGAATTTAAGCTATGTATAAAGCTGCTAAATAAAATGAATAAGTTGAAAAATGGCATTTGATAATTTATATTATACGATTTAGTATGAGTTTAGGTTCTTGTATATATATAGAGTTATAAATGATTCAAATAAATTAAGATTGAAAGATAAATTGGGGATTTAATTGGAATTGAGCTTATTTGAAAATTTAACTCCATAAGTTGATGTAAACTTATTAAATTTGGAAATTTTAAAGGTATGGTATTTATAACTGGATTTAATGAATAATTCTAGTATAAATAAATGAAAGGAAATTTTTGTGTTAATAAATTTAGTTTATTTTAAACGGTTATGGATTTATTATATAAACCTTTCAAACTAAATAATAGGAAAATGAATTGTTGATTTGAAATTTCCAACCTTAGTTTTGAAATTCATTAAATTCTCGAAGTTTTGAAAATATTGAAATCGAAGTGTTTTATTCGAACTGAAAGTGAATCTAAAATTTATGAGTTTAGACTGAATTTAAAGAGAATAAAATTTTTGAAGGTGTGGAAATTATTTACTTTTAAAGAAATTTTAAATTCAATTGTTTTATTCTATATACTGTTGAATATCCAAACCATTTAAGTTTTGAAAGTTATGGTTTTAAAACTATGGATTGCGAAGTATCATGTTGAAAGTTAAAATTCAAATATTTGGTTTCGAGGTATTATAAATTTTAAAAGTGGCATGGTTTTTGGAAAGTAATATATTTGAAATAAATGATATCATATTTATTTGGGTTTTAAAAGGAAATGATATCGTATTTATGGGTTTTGAAATGGATAATTATATTCTGGTTTTGAAAGTATAATTATTTTTAAATGACCGCGGTGTCATAATAACGTTTGGTTGTTGAAGAGACCGGGATCGGAAGTTGTCATACTCTCTGCCAACTCCGAAAACCACTTTAACAACCGTGTACGTGGTGGAGATTCCAGAATGAAGTAGGATGGTGGCGGCGTTTCCTTTGAGGTAAATACGTGGACCCAACTCCTGTGAGTT
Organism: Allium cepa; assembly: GCA_030765085.1. Lineage (NCBI taxonomy): Eukaryota > Viridiplantae > Streptophyta > Magnoliopsida > Asparagales > Amaryllidaceae > Allium > Allium cepa. Next base: position 586,098,988 of record CM060941.1, on the reverse strand, counting down.
GGCATAAGGTGGCTAAAACAGGAGCGATTCTCGGGCCAATGAGGTCATTCCTATGATCGAACGCACTCCTTCGATATTATACTCTGACTTTTGGATTGATTCGGTGGCCACTTTTGATTTTGATTTTGGGGGTGTTGTTCGAGGTGGGCGGTAGCTGCGACTGCGCGTTTCCACCAGCCCGGATGCGTAATTGGTATATCTACCCTGGCATTGCCTAGTTGTGCCGTGTCACCTACCATACCGAGCCTTTACTACGAGTTTATTTTTGTGTCGTACCTATGGAGTATCCTCTGGTAGCCTCCCGATCAGGAGGTATTACGGTACTGTATAGACTATTGGCATTATTTATGATAAGGGCTATATGGGTAACCCCTTAACGCTATTGAAAAGTAAGTTTATTTTACAATTAGACACTATTATAATAGCTAAATGTACTACATAGTAAATAGCTTAACGGATCCTTAAGAGATGTAAATCCCGATCATCTTTTGAGTTACTGCACTCATATTTATTTTAGTTAATTTAACCTACATAAGATCTTTTAGTTCTGACTAGAGTGTTTTGTCTTTCAATTCGCTCGGGTCAGTCCGAGCGTTTCAGGATCAAAGACTTTAGCTCTGGAGGACGAAGACGGAGATTTCTATTATTATTATTGATTATATTCCACTACACTTTTTAATTCCGCTGCATTGATTATTATTGGTATGTGAACTCTGATATTTATTGTATAAAGAAGAATCAAATGTTTGCAAACAGTTTATGAACTGTATATTTATTTGTTTTTTATTTTTTTCTTTCCCTATTTTTCTTATTTACCCCATAACAATCCACCCTTCCGTATGGTTTGAATTGGCACGTGTGACGCCCCACCTCTATACCCGCGCTAGCCAAGAACACTACGGTGTAGTGCTGTCAACTAGCACGGAGAATAAGGCTGTTGAGGAGCGACCATCAATAGTTAGGCCTTATACTAGTATTGGTTATCTCAATGGGAGTGGTATATAAATATGTTTTCTTTCATTTTTCATCTCTGATTTATTTTCTCCCATCGACATACCCCAATTCCAATATAAAACGAACTACGATGGTTCGTAATAGTTTAGAACAGTAAATATAAAATAACAACACAGATAATATAAATGCGGAACACAGATGAAACAGAAAGTCTCATATATATATAATAACTGATGTCAGTTACAATACATTCACACGGTACATATGATACAACTACAACAGTCGACTCAGGAAGTTACATATACAAGTACATTAACGTATATGATATACATGAATACATATCTTCCTATACAATCATACAGATTACTGCAAATAACGACGACTACTCCAAAAGATATGAAAGAACTTCATAGCTCTAGCAGCAACCCAAAGCAGAATATCTACAACCTGAAATACTCGGTCTGACCCGAGTATTAAATTCAAAAGAAAATAATACTCGGGTCAGTCTAATTCAAACTCAGTTATTAATGCACAGAAGCAATAATAATTAAATAATGAATAGACGATAGTAATTAAACCAAATCAGAATGCAATTCAGAACATTGAATTGAAATAAACAAAACAGTTCAAACCATTGGAATATCAATTAAAACATTAAGATGAGTAGGGCTGCAGTACACGCACGCGTGTACTGCCTCGCCACTATAGCACATGAACTACGCAAAAGATTAATAAATCAAAACAAAATAGAATATCACAAAACCATACCGTGTGGCTGCAGTTCACGCTTGCGTGCACTGCCTTGCCACTATAGTGATGTCGTACCCAAAAACTCAATACCGTGTGGCTGCAGTTCACGCTTGCGTGCACTGCCTTGCCACTACAGTGATGATGTACACAAACGGGCACAAGGTCAAATTCAAATTACCGGATTCAACTCAAGTGTAATTCGAAAACAAGCAAAATGCAAAGGTCAAGTCATTGCTATCATGACTCAACTCAATTGAACCAAATGGAACTGTGACAGCCGGAATGGCGACATGCAGTATGAAACTGCGAAAATTGGATAAATGCAAGTATCAGACTCGAGCATAAAGGCACGGACTCGAGTGGAATTGAATTAATTGACACAAATCAATGCTGACAACATGAACTGGACAGTGCACCATAGTGACACGCCCTAAAAACTGCATGAAACAAATACCCACTGTTTCAGATGGTCAAGGCAGCTACCATGAAGCTGCTTTAACTCCATGAATATAACATGAGTTACAAAGGCAAGAGTGGATCCTGAAACAAAAGTACATTCTCATATGTACATAATGAATCACATACATGGCATGGTCAAGGCAAACAAAACAACACAACTCAGATTAACAAGCACTGGACAACATACATGAAGACAACAGAATAAATGTGAGAGCACCAAAAATATGGCACCCAATTGTACACAAATTAATGTACATAAAGATATGCACAGGGACAAAATAAATGAGAGGTGCAACTTGGAATTGCAAAAATTTTACGACAGGTATATCATAGTGAAACTGGACAATAACATCAAGATGCATGAACAAAGCATGCTACTGGTCTTACAGCATGGATGGACAATTACCTACAGGCAACAGTGGAAGGAACATAACCAACCTTACAACTGACACATATATGCAACAAAGATCACATGTGCAGCAGTCTAACCAATGAAATAACCATGTTCGAGACCCGATTCAGTGAATTACATGAAAAACAGGAGTGCAGTGACAACATCAGTGAATGTATGCAGAGTCAAGGCCACAATGAAATCATAAACCAAAGGAGTGATAGGAATAAAGATAAAACATGTATGCACTGTAAACTGGATAGCGCAACTATCATACTTACGACCAAATGCCGTATTACATCTCGACTCAACTATAGGTGAATCCTAGCAAGTATAATGACAACTTGAACATTTCAATGTTTGCAAAAATAATTACCCAAGCATTGCAGCAAGGAAGTATAGCATTTCAACATTATAAACTACATACACCCACATGCAGTAGGAATTAAAACACTTCAAGTTTGCAAAATACTAAACAACATGAATTACTGGAGCAAATGCAACCGCAACTCGAAGCCAAGTGATACATTCAAACAACAAATGGATGCACAGAATTAACTCGATGCAGTCTCGAATCAAACCAAAAAGAAGCAAATGCAACAGTCTCAAAGCACCATCAACAAAAGGGAGCAACAGAGAAACGAAGTCAGTGCCCAAAATCGAACCAAATCTATTTTGATTTAAAAATCAAGTTAAGCATAGTATGGTCCACCAAACAAAAGTCCCCAAAATCAAGTGACTGAAGTCACAAAAATCGAAATCGTAATGGTCACGAGATATTGAACAGCCCAAATTCAAAGCCGAGTTAACCAAGTAACACAAATATACACGAATATGTAAAATCAGAGAAAGCATCAACAACAAACCCAAATCGAACGCAAAACATATTACTAAGTCGAATTAGATGTGAGTAAACTCACCTTTAATCGGTCGCAATTCGAAGAATCGTGAAGTTAAGCCCTAGCTGCAGAACCGATCCATCGATCGGAGACTCCCAGTACCACGAAGTCGAATTCGACTGAATTGAAGAAGCCAACATCTTCGACCCTGAACGCGCCCTAGCTTTGGAGAAGAGGGACGAACGATTTTGGAGTCGCCATTTATTTCGCTCGTTCGTTTTGAGGTAGGGTTTTCGAATGAGAGAAATGAATGAAAGGGGAAAGGGTTTTTACTTAGCGAATTATCACGGCCAACAATTGAAAACGTGGGCCGAGAATTCAAAGTCCATTAAAAAAAATAAGAAACACAGACCACTATTAAATTTTCAAAAGAGTTTCAAACTGGTTTTAAAAATTTCAAAACAGCAATTAGCTGGGAAAGGTAATCGTCCAGAGACGATAATTAATCGGTACGAAATACCGGGTTGTTACAGACTCCCCTCCTTAAAGAAATTGCGTCCTCGCAATCATAAGGAAAAAATGAACAAAAGGTAACAACCATAAAAGCGTATCATCACAAAATGAAGAAATTAGAAATAGAAAGTTCACCATATAGAGCATGAAAGAGTAATCTTTAAATTTCATAAAAGAAATTCCCAAATTCTCAACAAAATTCTAATCATCAATAGATAATTCAGAAATCTCAAATCACTAATATTCGATTATCAAAAACGATAATCAAATCAACATCTATTCGATTTTCAACATCGAAAATCAATCTCAAATCACAGATATTTAATTATCGCAAATGATAATCAAAAACAACGAATATCTGATTATAAAAAACGATAATCAGAATCACAAATATTTAATTATCACAATTGATAATCAAATCTCAAATCTCAAATGTTCAATTATCACAAACGATAATTAAACCACAAATATCTAATTATCACAAACGATAATTCGAAACAATAAATATCTGATTATCCAAAACGATAAATCAGAAATCACAAACATCCGATTATCAAAACGATAATCAGAAATTACCACAACGGTAATCAAATTTCAAATCACAAATATTTAATTATCACAATTGATAATCAAATCTCAAATCACAAATGTTTAATTATCACAATTGATAATCAAATCTCAAATCGCAAATGTTTAATTATCACAAACGATAATTAAACCACAAATATCTAATTATCACAAACGATAATTAGAAATCATAAATCAACGAATATTTAATTATCACAACCGATAATCAAATCTCAAATCGCAAATGTTTAATTATCACAAACGATAATTAAACCACAAATATCTAATTATCACAAACGATAATTAGAAATCATAAATCAATGAATATTTAATTATCACAACCGATAATCAAATTTTAAATCGTAAATATTTAATTATCACAAACGATAATTAAATCTCAAATATCTAATTATCACAAACGATAATTAGAAACAATAAATATCTGATTATCAAAAACGATAAATCAGAAATCATAAATATTCAATTATCAAAACGATAATTAAATCTCAATTATCTGATTATCACAAGCGATAATCAGACATCACAAATTTTCAATTAACGAGTCCGAAATTAACCGAAATAGCAAACGCACATGACCCATAACCACGAGTTTTACTAAATCGTTTAATTCACTTCATCGTTTCCTTGAAAGTGCAAAATTGTGTATTTTAAATAAATAACATTTTACGTTCTCAAACGGACAAGTCCGGAATTAAGCGAATCAGTAAAAGAAAGGGGTCATAGTCCTCGATTTTTCTGAAACGTTTAATTCGCTTCCTCATTCTTTTGAAAGCGCAAATCGTAAAAATTTTGAAAACAATTTTGATTTATATTTTGAAATATTTTGAAGAATAAATTTTTTTTTAAAACACGTGATTAAAATGGCAATGTCAGTAGCAACTTCGACATACGTCAAAATTTCATCGAAATAATTGGCATCAAAATATAATACCAATGAATTTTCGTTCATCAAAAATGTCACAAGAATCTTCTCAAAGATAGAAAGGGGTATCATACCCTAAACTTGTATTCATAACAAGTCAATAACACACGAATTCACCAATGCACAAGAATTGATAAAACTTATCAATAGAAATCACGAAAATTGGTGAAGCACAAATTCTAGAAATCCTCACAAGAAATCCAGAAAACACAAGCTAAGAGTATGAGAACTCGAACGCGAGTATGAAAACTCGAACCGGAGTATGAAAACTCGAACGCGAGTATGAAAACTCGAACCGGAGTATGAAAACTCGAACGCGAGTATGAAAACTCGAACGGAGTATGAAAACTCGAAGGAGAGTATGGAAACTCAAACGGAGTATGAAAACTCAAACGGAGTATGAAAACTCGAACAGAGTATGAAAACTCGAACAGAGTATGAAAACTCAAACGGAGTATGAAAACTCAAACGGAGTATGAAAACTCGAACAGAGTATGAAAACTCAAACGGAGTATGAAAACTCGAACAGAGTATGAAAACTCAAAGGAGAGTATGGAAACTCACCAACACGCGAGCATGAAAATTCATCAACACATGTAACGCATAACGAGAACGGGAGCACGAAAACTCACCTACATGCGAGCATGAAAACTCACCAACACGTGCAATGCAAAGCGAGAACGGGAGCACAGAATCTCACCTACACGTGAGCATGAAAATCACCAACACGGGCAACGCAAAGCGAGAACGGGAGCACGGAATCTCACCTACACGCGAGCATGAAAAATCATCAACACGTGCAACGCAAAGCGAGAACGGGAGCACGGAATCTCACCTACCCGCGAGCATGAAAAATCATCAACACGTGCAACGCAAAGCGAGAACGGGAGCACGGAATCTCACCTACACGTGAGCATGAAAATCACCAACACGGGCAACGCAAAGCGAGAACGGGAGCACGGAATCTCACCTACACGCGAGCATGAAAAATCATCAACACGTGCAACGCAAAGCGAGAACGGGAGCACGGAATCTCACCTACCCGCGAGCATGAAAATCATCAACACGTGCAACGCATAACGAGACGCTATCTCATGGTTGCAAGCCATTAATTTTGACACACGAATGGCCCGAAGACCGTGGGGCGCTACCCCACATGTGTGAGTCGAAATCACACAGATTGAGGTCCAGACTAACCAAAAAATCAAAAGAGGTATGTGTGAGTGGAATCACACAAGTGGTGTCTAGTCTAACCTCACAATCAAAAGAAAAGTATGTGTGAATGAAATCACACAAGTGGTGTCTAGACAATCCTCAAAGCCCAAGAGATATGTGTGAGACGAAATCACACCGATGAGGCCTAGTCTAACCGTAAAAATGATCGTCATGATCAACGAGAAGTGTCAATTACACTAAGTCAGTAAATGTAAAAGTTTAGCATCATGTCCCATAACCACTTACTTAACTTAAATATTTACGAACAAACTGTAAATCTTCACTAATAAAATTTGTCACTAGAGGTTCAATCGAACAAGTCCAACAATTAACCGACGAAGTAAACGCAAGCGTTTCATACCACTTGTTTTACTAAGCCGTTTAATTAGATTTCTCATACGAGTGAAATAAAGATTTGTATATACTAATAGATTGAAAAACAGTTTCAAAAACGAGTTTGGTATTGAAAATAGAGTTGAAAACATTTTGATAAAAGAGTTTTTGATATTTACTACTAGTATTGAAACCTTTATATTTTTAAAGTGACAAATCACAAAAATGATTGTAGAAACAATCAATCACAAGAATTCACATACGAAGACGTGAATAGAATCCAAAGAAATCGATACCGAATTCATCGAAAGGTATGTTCACAAAAATCCCGAAGAAAAGGTCATCAAAGTTGCTAATAAATGATAGCAACAAATCGGGAAATAATCAAGAATCGATTAAATTCGAAAACCAAATCAATTCACTAAGATTCACATTCGAAGACGTGAATAAAATACAAAGAATTTCGATTCCAAATCCATCAAAGTAGGAATACCCAAAATTCCTGAAATAGAAGTTATCAAAGTCGACAAAGGTGATAACAACTAACCGGAAAAGAAGAACCGATCAACAATTGGAAAAACAAAGCAGAACGAGTATAAATGCTTGAATGACTTTAGCAAAAGTAAAAGTCAAGTCAACGTCGATATCGACAAGGCAAAGACCAAGACAATTTCTTTTATACCAAAGAAATTTTAAAACTATCAGAGAGAGGCACATGAAAACCAACAAACCATGGATAAACAGACAGAGTCGACAATTGGAATGCAATTTGTCTCAAAGATTAATACCCAAAACCCAATTGTATGGAAACTGCATTAAGTACACGAATCAGAGATAAGAATGCATATATATAGCAGTTCGAATAAACAATGCGAGTTCAAATCGAAGTGGGTACTAGTTGCAGCAATATGCAACTTGATAGAGCATATATACACTGATACTTAGAAGTGTAAACTCAAGTGAGCAAGTGCGACAGAGAATAGCAGCAATGCTCACGAATAAGCGTTAGGAATTCATTCCTAACAAATCAAAGATGATCTTAAGATAAAGATGTGAAATAAAACATCGACAAATAGTTGTAACACATGTACTATCTAAGTTATGTTTTATATTTGTTCTAAACCCCAGGCTCTGATACCAAGCTGTGACGCCCCACCTCTATACCCGCGCTAGCCAAGAACACTACGGTGTAGTGCTGTCAACTAGCACGGAGAATAAGGCTGTTGAGGAGCGACCATCAATAGTTAGGCCTTATACTAGTATTGGTTATCTCAATGGGAGTGGTATATAAATATGTTTTCTTTCATTTTTCATCTCTGATTTATTTTCTCCCATCGACATACCCCAATTCCAATATAAAACGAACTACGATGGTTCGTAATAGTTTAGAACAGTAAATATAAAATAACAACACAGATAATATAAATGCGGAACACAGATGAAACAGAAAGTCTCATATATATATAATAACTGATGTCAGTTACAATACATTCACACGGTACATATGATACAACTACAACAGTCGACTCAGGAAGTTACATATACAAGTACATTAACGTATATGATATACATGAATACATATCTTCCTATACAATCATACAGATTACTGCAAATAACGACGACTACTCCAAAAGATATGAAAGAACTTCATAGCTCTAGCAGCAACCCAAAGCAGAATATCTACAACCTGAAATACTCGGTCTGACCCGAGTATTAAATTCAAAAGAAAATAATACTCGGGTCAGTCTAATTCAAACTCAGTTATTAATGCACAGAAGCAATAATAATTAAATAATGAATAGACGATAGTAATTAAACCAAATCAGAATGCAATTCAGAACATTGAATTGAAATAAACAAAACAGTTCAAACCATTGGAATATCAATTAAAACATTAAGATGAGTAGGGTTGCAGTACACGCACGCGTGTACTGCCTCGCCACTATAGCACATGAACTACGCAAAAGATTAATAAATCAAAACAAAATAGAATATCACAAAACCATACCGTGTGGCTGCAGTTCACGCTTGCGTGCACTGCCTTGCCACTATAGTGATGTCGTACCCAAAAACTCAATACCGTGTGGCTGCAGTTCATGCTTGCGTGCACTGCCTTGCCACTACAGTGATGATGTACACAAACGGGCACAAGGTCAAATTCAAATTACCGGATTCAACTCAAGTGTAATTCGAAAACAAGCAAAATGCAAAGGTCAAGTCATTGCTATCATGACTCAACTCAATTGAACCAAATGGAACTGTGACAGCCGGAATGGCGACATGCAGTATGAAACTGCGAAAATTGGATAAATGCAAGTATCAGACTCAAGCATAAAGGCACGGACTCGAGTGGAATTGAATTAATTGACACAAATCAATGCTGACAACATGAACTGGACAGTGCACCATAGTGACACGCCCTAAAAACTGCATGAAACAAATACCCACTGTTTCAGATGGTCAAGGCAGCTACCATGAAGCTGCTTTAACTCCATGAATATAACATGAGTTACAAAGGCAAGAGTGGATCCTGAAACAAAAGTACATTCTCATATGTACATAATGAATCACATACATGGCATGGTCAAGGCAAACAAAACAACACAACTCAGATTAACAAGCACTGGACAACATACATGAAGACAACAGAATAAATGTGAGAGCACCAAAAATATGGCACCCAATTGTACACAAATTAATGTACATAAAGATATGCACAGGGACAAAATAAATGAGAGGTGCAACTTGGAATTGCAAAAATTTTACGACAGGTATATCATAGTGAAACTGGACAATAACATCAAGATGCATGAACAAAGCATGCTACTGGTCTTACAGCATGGATGGACAATTACCTACAGGCAACAGTGGAAGGAACATAACCAACCTTACAACTGACACATATATGCAACAAAGATCACATGTGCAGCAGTCTAACCAATGAAATAACCATGTTCGAGACCCGATTCAGTGAATTACATGAAAAACAGGAGTGCAGTGACAACATCAGTGAATGTATGCAGAGTCAAGGCCACAATGAAATCATAAACCAAAGGAGTGATAGGAATAAAGATAAAACATGTATGCACTGTAAACTGGATAGCGCAACTATCATACTTACGACCAAATGCCGTATTACATCTCGACTCAACTATAGGTGAATCCTAGCAAGTATAATGACAACTTGAACATTTCAATGTTTGCAAAAATAATTACCCAAGCATTGCAGCAAGGAAGTATAGCATTTCAACATTATAAACTACATACACCCACATGCAGTAGGAATTAAAACACTTCAAGTTTGCAAAATACTAAACAACATGAATTACTGGAGCAAATGCAACCGCAACTCGAAGCCAAGTGATACATTCAAACAACAAATGGATGCACAGAATTAACTCGATGCAGTCTCGAATCAAACCAAAAAGAAGCAAATGCAACAGTCTCAAAGCACCATCAACAAAAGGGAGCAACAGAGAAACGAAGTCAGTGCCCAAAATCGAACCAAATCTATTTTGATTTAAAAATCAAGTTAAGCATAGTATGGTCCACCAAACAAAAGTCCCCAAAATCAAGTGACTGAAGTCACAAAAATCGAAATCGTGATGGTCACGAGATATTGAACAGCCCAAATTCAAAGCCGAGTTAACCAAGTAACACAAATATACACGAATATGTAAAATCAGAGAAAGCATCAACAACAAACCCAAATCGAACGCAAAACATATTACTAAGTCGAATTAGATGTGAGTAAACTCACCTTTAATCGGTCGCAATTCGAAGAATCGTGAAGTTAAGCCCTAGCTGCAGAACCGATCCATCGATCGGAGACTCCCAGTACCACGAAGTCGAATTCGACTGAATTGAAGAAGCCAACATCTTCGACCCTGAACGCGCCCTAGCTTTGGAGAAGAGGGACGAACGATTTTGGAGCCGCCATTTATTTCGCTCGTTCGTTTTGAGGTAGGGTTTTCGAATGAGAGAAATGAATGAAAGGGGAAAGGGTTTTTACTTAGCGAATTATCACGGCCAACAATTGAAAACGTGGGCCGAGAATTCAAAGTCCATTAAAAAAAATAAGAAACACAGACCACTATTAAATTTTCAAAAGAGTTTCAAACTGGTTTTAAAAATTTCAAAACAGCAATTAGCTGGGAAAGGTAATCGTCCAGAGACGATAATTAATCGGTACGAAATACCGGGTTGTTACAGCACGTGTGTCGATTTAAAGCGTGCGAAAAGGCGGGATGTTACACTAACGGTGATGAACGGAAGCAAATTGTCGCTGACATGGTCCACCATTCTCGATCTTGACGGTTGAAATACAGATCTCAACATGCTCTATGTTTTGCATTTAGGGGTCGAAGCTTGACATTGAGTCGATAAAGGGAGGGAAGTTTATGTGATTCCGACCATTCGTTTGGAAACGGCGGATAGGGTTAGGGTTTGATTAGGGTTTGTGAAAAAAAGAAATACTGAAGTGCTTTTACAGAAAATTTTGTGACACTATTCATCCAAAAAAATTTGAACTCTAATCGAAGCGTGCCGCCAGACATTTATAATGTTTATCCCTATTCCGAACACAATGGAATGTATATCGCGAGCCAATCCCATCGTATTTGGATGATAGGTTTTCAAATCGATTTATTTTAACTAAAATTTACTTAATCAATTTCTACGCGTTACAGCTTCGTACGACCAAACTGTAAGTCCGATTAACACGAAATTTGAAATCCTACAATAATATAACATTACGGATCCAATGAAACTAGTTTCATCAAAATTCGAGACTGTGTCAAAAATGACTATTTTTACACATTAATTAAATATTCAATTATTCAATTTCTACAAATTAAATTTTAATTCAATTTCAAAAATGACCTAACTTCATTCTAATTTAAATAGAATTTATACCAACTTTATAAACCATTTTTATTCAAATTAATTTCAAAATCAAATTATTTCCGCAATTTCATATATTAAATTTACAATTTAATTATCTGAATAAATCAAGATATTTGAAATATAAGTTATTCAACTTATGAAATTAATTATGAATATTTAAAATTAGTTAAATATCTAAATTCCAAATGACTGAAATTCTGGGTCGTTAGATTCTCCCCTATTTAAAAGAATTTCGTCTCCAAAATTACCAAGTAAGAAAAAACTACAAAATCCTTTAACTTTCAAAACAACCCGTTCAGCTAGATTACCAAAATTTTAAATCTTTTAACCTTTTCCAAAATCCATCAGTTAAAATTCTTAAAAAAACTTATCTATGGTTTCAAATCCATTCATAATTATCTTTTCAAACCAACTAATATCGTTTTATTTTTAACTCAAAATCAAAATTATAGTTATCAAAAAAATTTCAAGTTTCTCAAAAATTTTCTAATGGCTTAAAATTTTGCCATAGCCTCCTTTGAGTGGTTCGATCCGAAAAAAATACAATATATATCACAAATATACATCTCATCTTCGAGGATGAGGCATCCCGTAGGGATTAAATATAATAGTACGACATGTAATCCGAGGTATGCACCTTATATATTATTAGCGAACATATACGGCTGATATAACGTGAAAGCGAACTCCAAATGCAAAGCATACACCATCCGCACCTAATAAACACTCAATAAACAAATGAGAAACACATATATAGAAAGTAATACAAAATATACCAACATAACAACTATATATATGCCTTATAGAAAATGTAACAAATTCAACCACCAAACCACTATCATCCAACTAATATCCAACAAACCAATATCTATCCAACAAGTCCATAAGAAAATCAATATTCATTCACTTCTCATTAATATTCATTGAGTTAGTGTTCAATTTAATCATATTTGATTCGTTAACATTCAATTTTACTAACATTCATTTATTCAAATTCAATTATTCAAATCCAATTATTCGATTCCCAATTTCATTATTTTTTAAAGAATTAACACGTACATCCATTAATTCCATATAAATTCATTTATATTTAATTGATTAACATTCAATTCATATTTCATTTAGTAATTTATTTCATTAGTCCTATTCAATTCATTCTACAACTAAAGTTGAATTACATTTTATAACTCATGTTCATGTTCATTTAACTATTTCATTTCATTAATTCATTTTATTAAATCATTTTGATATCAAATTCAACTTCATTCAATCATTAATTAAGTTATATTTTATTTCATTCTCACTTACATTTACTTTCACTATATAACTTAAGTTCACCTCTATTTTAATTTAAATTCTATTTTATTTAACTCATTTCATTAGCTCATTTCTTTTTCTTTACTTGAGTTAAATTCCATTTTCAAAGTCATTTTATTTAACTTTTACTTAAGTCAAATTTCATATCACTACTCACATTCAGATTATGTTTCTCCTAACAAAATTGTTTAACCATTTTAATATTTGGTTTTACTAACATTTTCTCATTTTACAAGTTAAACAACTTATATATTTATAATTCCATGAAAATTTACTTTAGTTTTACTTCTATTCACCAAACTCATTTTCTAATTTCAAATTATGTTTATATAATCATCTTACAACTTAGATTTATTTAAACTTTGAAATACATATTATATTTTCACTTACCACTTAAGTTTAATTTCGATTTCCATAATTTATCTAATCCAGTTCAAATCCAATTCAATTTATTTAACTTCCCCTAATTTAAATTTCAAATCGCATATTTTACTATGCTAACTCAATTTTATTATTTCATATTATAAATCCAAAACTCATTTTACTTATATTTATCAATTTCAACTTGGATTTTAAATTCAAATTTGTTTATCATATCAAAACATCAATTTCCAATTCACTAATGGTAGCAAATCAATCAAACGGAAACTCAAAAATGATACTGATATGTTGCAATTATCACCCTTATTATTAGCAACAGTAGTGAATTCAATGCTTTATATTTTTTTAAAATCTTTCTTTTTACATTTGTAAATCTCATTTATAAATTTATACTTATATAATTTCATTATTTTACTTTACTTATATAAGATTCATTCCAAATTTATTTTTCTTATTTAGATTTATAAAAATATAATCTCTTTAAATTTTGAAAAATAATTGTCAAAATCAACGGGATTCCAATTTTCAAATTCTTAGTTTAAATCCATTTTTATTTACAACTCATATTTGTTAATATGCTCATTTAGTTTCACGTCTTATATATTAGATTATTTCACAATTGTAAATCATATTAATTATAACTCCATACTTAGTAATTCGTTTGCTTATATAATTTATTATTTTACAATGGTTGTTTTCATTTAGATTATTCAACAGCTTTTATATTAACTTATATATATTTACATTTCCAAACAACCAAACAATCAATGTATATGCACTATAATAAATTTTGAAAAATTGCTTCCTTTATATATAAAATATAATTGAGGTAAAATTATTCCATTTACCCAATTTAAAAACAATATTATGTTAACTTGCCTCGTTTAAGTGTTTAGAAACCCCTATCGATAACGTGGCATCCCACGCACCAACTAGAATTCATACACAATTCAACGGATAAGTAAACACAAAATAAATCATTTTGTAATCAATAACAAATATGCGCTTATATATATAATACACTCAAACTCAATCTTGGATACTACTGACCCTATCTATACCGAGTACACATCAAAGCCTAGGAATATACTAAATCTAAGCACTGATACCACGTGTGATGACCCGCAAATTCATACCTTTTGCATCGATAATAAACCACACATGTCCGTCCCAAAAAGCACAGACTAACAGAAAGACATGAGAAAGAAAAGAAGAGAGAAGAAGAGAAGAGAAGAAAGAGAGAACCAGACAGAAAAATATAGAATCTTACATGACAGCGGAATAACATGTAATATCATATCAATGATCTTTGCCAAACAGAATGTAATATCATACACATCAATCAGAGCTCAACAATCAATCACTAGTTATCAGCCTGGACAGTTATAATAACTTGTCCTTACAATTGCCGATAATATACAACCATAACAATGCAGTAGATAATAAACAGATACGTGTATACAAAAATGAAGATCTCCAGCTCTCCTACTAAAGCTCTAAAATCACCAAATCTGAACATGTAAATATACTCGGTCTGACCCGAGCATTGAAAGGGAAGAACGCTTGTAACAACCTTGCTTTTGGAGATTACCTGTAAATATTAACAGTAGTTATAATTTAATAATGTGAATTAAAATAGAATAATTTTTAACAAACCATTTTCCATCAATTTTATGGTCAAAACTTATTTTTATACCAAATTTAACCTTTTTATTTAAATAAACAGCCTTTAAAAATTAAATACCTCCTTTAAAAATTATTAAAAGAGGTAATTGGCAATAATTAATAAAATTATTGCATTTTCTCCAAATAAAAACCACTTTCCATTCATTATTAGCCGAAATAAAATAAAATAAATTTCCAAACTTTATTTTCTCATTTTATTTTCAAAATTCATTGTTTATTCCAAATAAACAATTTTCAGTTTTCAATTTTATTTTAATTTATAATATTAAATTATAACTACCATTATAATTCAATATTTATAGGTAATCTCCAAAACCATGGTTGTTACAAACTCCCCCTTAAAAAAATTGCATCCTCATAATTTCTAGAGAAGAGTTTGTATTCAACATAATTATTTCATCAGTTCAAAAGAAAATGTCAAGCTTGAGTAAAAAATATACTCACCATTGCTATGCGAAGAAAGAAAACTAAGATAGGATCGCTCGATAAACTCTTTGGTTTCCCAAGTGCAGTCATTGGGATTCGCGGACCATTGAACTTTAACAAGCGGCACATCCTTGTTTCGAAGGCGTCTCACCTCCGAAGCAATTGCATGAATAGTCTGCTGCACACTATATAGATCTGATGAGATCTCAAGCTCTTGTAAATCAAGAGAATCGATAATGGTATCTGACTCTCGAAGAAACTTCCAAAGTTGAGAGACGTGAAACATGTCACGAACGCGGGATAGATGAGCTGGAAGTGAAACTCTATATGCCACAGGGCTAATACGTTCAGTAATAGGAAATGGTCCTACAAAGCGAGAAGCTAATTTCCCAGTCGTACTGAAGCGCATAACCCACTTTAAAAAAGAAACTCAAATAAAGACGAGTTCACCAATAGAGAACTTGATAGGCTTCCTACAGTTGTCCACGTAGTATTTTTGGTGGCTCTATTCCTCTTTCATTCTCTTTCGATGAAGAATAATCTTCTCAGATGAATCATGAATAGAATCAGGGCCTAGAATACGCTTCTCCCCGAATTCCAACCAACATGAAGGTGATCGACATGGCCTTCCGTAAAGGGCTTCGTAAGGAGCCATACCAATACTAGATTGAAAGCTATTATTATAGGAGAACTCCAGAAGAAGTAAGTGATCCTCCCAACTACCCCTGAAATCCAAAATACAAGCACGAAGAAGATCCTCTAAGATACGGTTCACCCGTTCTGTCTGTCCATCAAACTACGGATGATATGTTGTGCTCAAGTTAAGCTTTGTTCCTAAAGCTTGCTGAAGACTCTGCCAGATTTGACTCGTGAATAGTAGGGTCACAAACAATCGAGCTAAGGACACCATGAAGTCTCACAATTTCCTTGATATATAGCTTATCTAGATGAGAAGCACTCCTATTGGAATTAATAGGAATGAAATGAGCTGATTTGGTGAGGCGATCAACAATAACCCAAATGCTAGAATGGCCCGATCTCGAACGTGGTAGGCCGCCAATGAAATCTATTAAAATCTGATCCCATTTCCACAGTGGGACCTCCAAAGGCTGAAGAAGACCAGACGGGCACTAATGCTCGGCTTTGATGAGTTGAAAAGTCAAGCACTTATTTGTTTTGAAATCAAATCTACGGTTTCGATGTCAACAACTATACAATGGAAATCGAATATGCATATATATTTCTATATACAGGCACTTGCTAGAGGAACGTTATAGGAGACTACAAGTCGATAGAATCAAAGAAGCAACAAAAAAGATGCAAAAAACAAACATGCACAAGTTTCAGATGTTTGGGTGCACAAGCCAGACATCTGGAATAATCCTCTGGAACAAACAAATAGACTATACCAGACGTTCGGTAGTTGCAGTCAGACGTCTGAAATCTATTATATCCAAAAAATATACAGTATTAGATGTTTGAGAGTATGATACAAATACCAGACGTCTGATTTCGAACTCGGACCGCTTCACTTCGGAGCAACTCTTCATCATCAACAGAAGCAACAAAGCTATATATATATATATATATATATATATATATATATATATATCATCAAGAATTAAGAGAACAACTTCACCTTACTTACTTACACTCTCCAATTACATACTCTTTTATATTCTTGATCTGCTGTAGTCTATACTTGTATTTCATGCCTCTAAATATTCAGTTCTTCATAGAAAATACTCTCTAGATATATGTTGGAAGCATTTTTATCAATTAGTCAAT
The DNA here is from genome assembly GCA_030765085.1 of Allium cepa. Classification (NCBI taxonomy): domain Eukaryota; kingdom Viridiplantae; phylum Streptophyta; class Magnoliopsida; order Asparagales; family Amaryllidaceae; genus Allium; species Allium cepa. The sequence goes on along the minus strand of CM060941.1, from coordinate 586,081,521 downwards.
AACCGTGTTATAGAACACACATTTGACAAGAACAACTTATTGTAATAAAGCCTATTTCTCCAGGCGAAGCGACGGTGTTCAATAGTCGAATTTCGAAGGGGAGCTTCGGGCTGGACGTAGGATGGGAGGTCCGAACCAGTACAAAATCCTGGTGTGCTTATTCTATATTTACTTAGACTAATATTGCTTTAGTTGCATCATATATTTTTTCACATATACTTGCATATACCTTATATGATCCATCCTGTAGAGTTTCAATTGGTATCAAAGTAAGGTTCGATCAAAGTACAGTAACAAGTTTTTGAATCACTAAATATGGCAAGTATTTTTCGAGAAGGTCAATCCAAAGCACGACTCCCACATTTTAATGGTTCTAACTATGCATATTGGTCAACACGTATGAGAGTTTTTATGGAAGCTAATGGATTAGAAATTTGGTCAACTACTCAAAATAAGTATGAAGCACCTGACACTGCTATGAACATATAGAATGATGCATAAAATGCCGTAGCTTCTAATAATGGCAAAGCTATGAATATTTTATTTTGTTTATTAGATAAGAATGAATTTTCACGTGTCATGTTATGTAACACTGCATATGATATTTGGCGTACCTTACAAGTTGCACATGAAGGCACAAACGAAGTTAAACAAACTAAAATTTCAATTTTATAAAATAAATTTTCATTATTTCAAATGAAAAAAAATGAATCTATAGTGGATATGTACTCTAGATTCTAAACCATTCAACATGATTTAATGACACTTGAGGTGAAATTCACAAATTTTGACTTAGTATCTAGAATACTCAATTCTTTAACTCAAGAGTAGGAAAGAATAGCAATCAAAGAAGCTATTGATCTCTCAACACTCTTAGTTGAAGAATTTATAGGAAATTTAATGTCCTATGAAGCTAATTTGCAGGCACCAAAAGAACAAAATTCAAAAAAGAAGAACATAGCATTTCCCAGCAAAAAATGAAGACTCTGACTTAGACGAAGAAGAAATTATTTTTATTGCCAAAAACTACAATGAATTCAAGAACTTTAGGAGAATGACTAGATTTTAGAAAGGAGGAAAATCAAGCTCAACAATCAAACATCAATCAAATGCCATGAATGTGTCCAATTTTGACATATGAAGAAAGATTGTCCCAAGCTCAACAATGATAAAAAGAAGAACAAATTTGAAATTTTCAAAAAGAAGAAAGTTTTCAAAGTAACATGGGATGACTCGGATTCTTCATCATCATAAGACAGTGACAGCGATAGTGATAGAGAATAAGCAAATGTATGCTTTATGGCACAAACTGGTGAGGTATGTCCCGACCTTAGCTATAATGAATTATTAGAAATTAGCATGGAATTAGATGATAAATTTAGACAAATTAAAAAATTGAATAAAGAACATATAGCCAAAATAAATAGATTAGAACTTGAAGTAGGAATGTTAAAAGATGAAAAAAAATTAAAAAGGAACTAAAATTATCTCAAGAAAAAATTAAAAATAGTTTGATTGAAAATGAGACTATGACTATTGATTTTGATAAAACTAAACTAGAAAAGGATAACTTGTTAAAAGAAAATGTCAACTTGAAGAGTAATATAGAAACATTGAAAATTGAAAATTTAGAATTAAAAGAAAAATTAGATAAAATTACAAATAATGTTTAAAAATTTAATAAAGAAAAGCAAGATTTGAAAAATCTTATGAAAACTTCAAAACCATTAGGTAATAGAAAAGGAATAGGATCTACAAATGTTTTTAAACAAAAAGGGAATAATATCAAGAAATATAGTTGTATTTATCAAAAGACTAAAAGATCACCTAAGTCTAATACGAATACCAAAAATATAAAAATTTGGATTCCTAAGACAAATAATAATTTGGTCAAACAAAAATATATTAATAATTTTTTGGAAAATGTAGTCTATAATAATAATTATGTTCATAAAGGTGCCAAACCTTCTTGGGTATTGCTATCTACTCCTCCTAACATCTAGGACCCTAACAAAGTATATAGGTACCAATTAAATCATCTTTTATTTTGTAGGTACCCAAAATAAAAATAAGGAGAAATGGATACTTGATAGTGGATGCTCCAAGCATATGACCGAAAACTCAAAAATATTATCAAATATAACATACATCGATGTGGGACGGTAACTTTTGAAGATAACTCAAAAGGGTATGTCATGGGCATTGGAGAAGTCATCAACTCTAGTACTTCTAACTCTCCTATTATTACAAATGTTTTGTTAGTAGAAAATTTAAAATACAGCCTACTTTGTATTAGTCAATTATGCGATAAAGGTTTTCAAATCAATTTCGCAAAAGATAGATGTAATATTTTCGATAATAACAAACAACTTATATTCGAGGGTTTTAGAAACAAAAATATTTATGCCTTAAACCTGAATATAAAACGAAATTCAAATTTGTGTTTAACTGCAAACATGACAATCCATGGTTGTGGCATAAAAGATTTTCATATTAATTTTAAATATATTAATAAATTAGTAAAATATGAGCTAGTTAGAGGATTACCTAAAATAAATTACAAAGTAGAAAATTCATGTGACAATTGTCAAATTGGAAAACTAAAGAAAAGCTCTTTTAAATCTAAAAATAATATTTCTACAAAACAACCATTAGAATTATTACATTTAAATCTATTTGGTCCAACTCAAGTACGATTTAAAAATCACAACAGATATGTTTTTGTAATAGTTGATGATTTTTCAAGATATACATGGACTTTATTTTTAAAACATAAAAGTGACACCTTTAGTATGTTTAAAATTTTTGCTAAAAGAATTAAAACTCAAATGGATTTGAAAAATAAGAATATTCGAATTGATCACGGTGAAAAATTTGAAAATGATCTTTTTACGAATTTTTGTAATAAAAAAGGTATAAGTCATAATTTTTCTTTTCCCCACACACCTCAACAAAATGGTGGTAGAAAGAAAAAATCATACGTTACAAGAATGTGCACCGACACTATTAAATAGTGGTGGTCTACGAAAACATTTTTGGGTTGAATTTATTGCCACAGCTATGTTTTGAATCGAGTAACCATACGATCTATGACTAAACAGACTTGTTTTGAAATATTTTTGGAAGAAAACCTAAAGTATCATACTTTAAAACTATCGGATCAAAATGTTTTATATTAAATACAAAAGGTGTTGGGTACGTTTTCGACCAGACCAAAGCCTCACCAAGCCAAGGTCTCGCCGAACCACCCACCGCCGAACCAATCGCCGAACCACCCACCGCCCAACCAATCTCCTCCAAGCTCCTGCCGAACCAACCTCCTCCAAGCTCCTGCCGAACCAACCTCCTCCAAGCTCCTGCCGAACCATCCTAACCGGTCCACTTATCTCCTACCACCGAACCAAAGCCCCACTGGTCCATTCATCTTCTACCACCGAACCATCCTAACCGAACCACCTATCCAACCTACACCGAACCATCCTAACCGAACCACCTATCCAACCTACACCGAACCAACATTGCCAGGCCAGATCGTTTCAGCCCAGACCCATCAGCAGCTATATACATCTAGAACCCCTGCCCCAGCCTCACTCTATAAATAGAGGGGCAGGGGTACAACAATGGCAGACAAGTTTGAGAGCTCAAGCACGGATAGAACTTTCAAACAACTTTCAGTTACTTGTAATCAAAGCTTTGTACTTGTAAGCTGAATAGAAAAGGAGAATAACATATAAAGTGGACGTAGGCACGTTCTGGCCGAACCACTATAAACTTGTGTGTCTTTTGCAGTTTAGTCCATCTATTTCATATATTTGCATAAGTCACCCAAACCATCCAGAACAACATATAATCAACTAAATCCTACGACTCGGAGGTATTTGTCCATTTTTTGTGCAAACATTTTTGGCGCTTTCACTGAGAAACAGAGCTCGAAGCTTCAACTTCTCCCACTCAACCCTTTTCCTATCAACATCGATCATTGCTTGGAAAACATGCCTCCCGGACGGAAGAAAGATGCTAACAAAGGAAAGAACATTGCAACTGGCAGTATCCCAGATCCAGTAGTCAGAAATCAAGACAATCGTCCGGTTCCAACAGCAAACGAAAATCAGGCAAATCTGACAGCCCCTGCTACGGAACAACCAATTACAAGGACGGATCTAGACAGGATTGTGGCTGAAGTAACTAACCGCTTCGCATCTCAACAAGAAGCCTTGGTGGACCAACTCATGTCACGCTTAAGGGATGCTGAAGAATCCAACCGCAACATTGAATTATGGGGTGAGTCCCGGTCTGGAGGATCTGGGAGACAACAAAGGTATTTCTTCTTCGAAGAGGTTAACAACAGAAACAGCAATGGTAGGAGCCGAGCCCGGATTCAGCCCGGATTCCGACCCGATGAAACACTTGGAACCGAACCCAACAGGGGAGGTACCAGGAAGGGGGCGGATGTAGCTGAGCCTGTCATGCTACCTAACTATGGAAACACCAGTAGACGGGGCCGAGCAGGAGTCCAGCCCGAAGTTGGACCTGAGGAAGTGCTGAGAACAGAGCCCAGCAGGGGAAGATCAAGGCAAGGGGCAACTGTGGCTGACCCCAGCATGCCCCCAGAAGACTAGAGGCAGCCATTGGAGAATGTTAGGAGTGACAAACGATACCATCCATACAAGTCGTCTGGACGGAATCAGTCCCGCAGGGAAGAACCAAACTCATTTCTATCCGCTCCAAGTTCTGATGAAAGGATGGCGCGATTGTTCAGAGAGTGCGTCCAACGGGAGCAAAGGGATCGGGGGTAGGTGCTAGGGTAACCAGCCCCTTCACCCGCAGTATCAAAACTGCCATCACCCCCCGGGAATGGAAAATGCCAACAATGGAGCCTTACAAGGGAACCTCTGACCCCATCGTACACTTACAGAGATACACCCAGCATATGCTCATGAGCGGAGCAACGGAGGGAGTATTGTGTAAATGCTTCCCACTTTTCTTGGCAGATCTAGCTACCTCCTGTTTCTGCCACCTACCCCAAGGGTCCATCAGCTCATGGGAAATGTTGAAAGAAAAGTTCATCAGCCAGTTCCGCATTCATGTGGAACAACCCAAGGACGCTTATTCCTTATCTAATATCAAACAAAAGCCTGGAGAGATGGTGCAGCAATATTTAACCCGATCCAATGCCGCAGCGGCTGCAGTTCAAGATGCCGATGAGAAACTTATCCTAATGGCCCTCTGTAGTGGTGTGCACCTGGATACTAAATTTGCTAGAAGACTAACCAAGGAAAAACCAGCTACTTTACCTGATTTCTTCCATGAAGCTGGAAAGTATATCAGACTTGAAGACGCTGCCACTGAGAGGCAGTCAGGGCAACAGGCTAAGACAGCCCCAGACAGGGTCCCCGCTGCAGCAAAGGATGTTCGGAGAAGTGACTCTAGAGACAATGCTGGGGGCAAGAAGGGAGAAAAGCGCTTATATCGACCAGGACCAAGATTTGACTCCTACACTCCTTTGAATGAAACGATCAAAAACGTCTTCCTAGCCACTCAGGACGAAGTTAGATACAAGCGCCCCCCGCACAAGAAGGAGTCAGATAACGCACTCAAGTCTGGAAAGTTCTGCCGCTTCCATGAATCCCATGGACATGACACCAATGAATGCCACCATCTCTGGGACTTGATTGAAGAACACATTAGAAGGATGAGACTGGAGCGCTATGTAAAAAGCCAGAACAGGACTCCAGCTCCCGCCAATGAAAACCCAGGGCTACCCCTCCCAGAAGTGGGCGGAGGAAATCGCAACACCAATCGCTCTAGTCAAGAGAAGATAGTGGTCCATACCATATCAGGAGGACCGCACATCGCCGACAGAAGCTGGTCAGAGATGGAAAGATACGGTAAGTCACTTAGGAATGATGAAGGCTACGTTAATTCTGTCATGGAAGAACGCCACCCGAAACGGAGAGAGAATGACGACATCACATTCAGTAGGCGTGACCTAGAGGGAAGACAGTACCCACACATGGATCCTATGGTCATCTCTGCTAGGTTCGGTCCAGCCAAAGTTTTTCGAATTTTAATAGACACTGGAAGCTCAGTAAATATCATATTCAAGCATGCTTTCGACAAAATGAAGCGGTCAATGAAGGATGTGTCTCCCTGCAACAAACCACTACATGGTTTCACTGGAGATGCGAAGATGCCCCTCGGGCAACTGGATCTCTTTGTTGAAATAGGAAGTCATCCCCGCTCCGCTGTGCGAAAACAAACATTTGTACTAATAGAGAACCACTCGGCCTGCAACGCCTTTTTGGGAAGACCAGCCTTGCCTGACTTTCAAATTGTCCTAGCCCCATGGTGCCTGAAGATGAAATTTCCAACAGATAACGGAATAGGAGAAATAGAGGAAGATCAAGACGCTGCTCGAGACTGCTATGCGACTGAACTTCGCAATAACCGCAGAAAAGATAAAGGGAAAAATGCAGAGACTACTCTCTGCATGAAAAACTTGGAAGCATAGCAACTAAAGAAAGCCCCTCCTCTTCGATATACCGGTGATCCTTTCAATGAGTTAGACCCCAGGGACAAAGAGGAGGAGGCCACCGCCGAGCCTGCAGAGGCTATGGAATTTGTAGCTGTAGACAAACACGACTCAAGTAGACTATTGAAAATTGGATCTCAACTAAAAGAAGAATTAAAGGATCAACTCATTGATTTTCTTCGCCACAATATGGATGTATTTGCATGGACGCACGCTGACATGACAGGAATCTCCCCAAATGTAGCATGCCACGTGCTGAACATCGACCCCACCAAGGTGGCAGTAAAGCAGAAAAAGAGAAGCATGGGGGCAGAACGATCAGCAGCCCTAGAGGAAGAAGTAAAGAACCTACTTGCCAATAACTTAATACGAGAAGCCATCTACCCAGAATGGACCGCCAACCCGGTGCTGGTAAAGAAGGCTAATGGGAAGTGGCGAACATGCATCGACTTCTCCAACTTAAATGACGCTTGTCCGAAGGATTGCTTCCCACTCCCCCGAATCGATCAGCTCGTGGACAGCACCGCCGGACACGAACTCTTATCTTTTATGGACGCATACTCAGGATACAACCAGATCCCTATGCACGCACCCGATCAAGACCACACTAGTTTCATCACTGACCAGGGACTGTACTACTACAGAGTAATGCCTTTGGGACTTAAAAACGCCTGAGCTACTTATCAGCGCCTCGTCAACAATATGTTTGTGGAACTAATAGGACGAACTATGGAGGTTTATATGGATGACATGCTGGTAAAATCGAGGAAAGCCAATGATCATATAAACCACCTGGATGAGATGTTTCAAGTACTTCGCCAATATGGAATGAAGCTGAACCCTCTAAAGTGCTCCTTCGGAGTATCGTCGGGAAAATTCTTGGGATTCATCGTCCATGCCAGGGGGATTGAAGCAAACCCCGAACAAGTTCGGGCTTTGCAAGATATCAAGATATCATCCACTCGAAGAGAGATGCAAAGCCTAAACGGGAAAGTGACCGCCCTAAGCAGGTTCATCTCTAAAGCAACCGACAAATGCATCCCTTTCTTTAAGCTCTAAAGAAAGACAAAGGAAAGTTCGAATGGACTGACGAATGCTCGACAGCCTTCCTTAACTTAATCGAACACCTCCAGAAACCACCAGTACTCTCAACTCCAAATGAAGGCGAGGAACTATACATATACCTTGTTGTATCGTCCCATGCTTTAAGCGCCGCTTTGGTGATAGAAGACAACCGCGCGCAGCGGCCCGTATACTTTGTAAGCAAGAGATTTACAGGGGCAGAAGCCAGATACCCTAAACTTGAAAAGTTAGCATATTGTTTGCTAATCACGTCACGGAAGCTGCGACACTATTTCCAATCTCATTCCATCAGAGTTTTAAACGATCAACCGCTAAGGCAGGTACTCCATCGCCCCGACACTTCTGGGCGACTACTTAAGTGGTGCATTGAACTGAGTCAATATGATATCACCTACCATCCTCGCACCTCTATCAAGGGGCAAGCCATAGCTGATTTCATTGCCGAATTCACTACTAACGAAGGTAAGGAGCAATCTGAAATAGCAGAAGATATCAAGTGGAATCTCTTCGTAGATGGAGCGTCAAATGAACAAGGCTCGGGGGCAGGTGTTGTGATAATTACCACCAGGGGAAGGAAGCTGCACTACGCCCTAAGGTTGGAATTCGCTGCCACCGACAATGACGCAGAATACGAAGCAGTGATAGCCGGATTAGAACTTGCCCTGGAAATTGGAGTCAGTTCTTTATGTCTCCATAGTTATTCTCAACTCATTGTAAATCAAATACTGGGAGAATTCCAGACTCGAGGAGAACGACTCACAGCATACCTAAAAAAGACCAAGCTGCTGCTCAATCAATTGGATCACTATTTAATCAAACACATTCCTCTAGAAGAGAATCAGGAGGCCGACGAACTGGTAAAGCAAGCTAGCATGAAGGACGGCGCCGCTTCCCGAACAATAACCATCTCAAAGCAACTGGCCTCGAGTTACGAGCCAACGAATATGATAGCTGCAATTGAAGAGGAAACTTGGATGACTCCCATCCAGAAGTACTTACAAAGTGGCACACTGCCCGACGGGCGTAACAAAGCTAAGAAAATCTTACGAAAAGCTTCCCGCTATACATTACAAGAAGGAATCCTCTATCGGCGCGGCTTCTCTAATCCCTTATTAAGGTGTATCGTTGGAAAGGAGGCTAAGGAAGTCTTGTCCAACATCCATCAAGGAAGTTGCGGAGATCACACCGGAGGGAAGACTCTAGCCAAGAAGACACTCCGATACGGGTATTACCGGACCACCTTAAACAAGGACGCCTTGGACTTCGTCAAAAAATGCAATAGATGTCAGAAATTTGCTAAGATTCCTCGACTGCCCACGAATGAGATTACTCAAATGACCAGCCCTTGGCCCTTTGCAATATGGGGAATTGACTTGATTGGCGAACTGCCAACGGGCCGAGGCAGAGCCAAATACGCCATAGTGGCAGTTGACTATTTCACCAAATGGGTGAAAGCGGAGCCTCTAAATAAAATATCTTTGGCAAAAGTTATTAACTTCTTGATCAAAAGTGTTTTATGCAGGTACGGGGTTCCACTCAAAATCATATCGGACAATGAACTTCAATTCGACAGCGAGGAATTCACCGACTGGTGCCAAGAGCATGGAATTCATAAAAGCTTCTCATCTGTAGTTTACCCCCAGGCAAACGGACAAGTCGAAGCTGTCAACAAAATCCTCAAAACCCTAATCAAGAAGAAACTTGAAAAGTCAAAAGGCGCTTGGGTGGATGAACTTCCTACGGCACTTTGGGCCAACCGCACATCTTACAGAACATCAACAGGCATACCCCTTTCTCTTTGGCATACGGATCAGAGGCCATTCTCTCAGTTGAAACTGTAGTGCCTTCCACCGTAGGATCCACTACAACCCAGAAGAGAACGAAGAACTCCTCCACATGTCTTTGGATCTAATTGAGGAAAGAAGAAATGATGCAGCACTCAAAGCAGCAGCTCACAAGCAAAAAGTAGCGGCACAATACAACTCCAAAGTCAAACACTGCAGCTTACAAGAAGGAGATCTTGTCCTCAAACGGATCTTCCCGCGCCCCGGAGCGCTAGATCCAATCTGGGACGGACCCTATGTAATTCATAAAGATCTCCAAAAAGGAGCTTATATTTTGTCAACTGTAACGACCCGAAATTTTCGATCCCGAAGATTCCAGATAGTTATGAAAAGAAGAAGAAATAGATAGAAGAAAAAGAAGAAACACCAGAATACAGATCAGAAACCTCACATTCGCAGCGGATCAAAATATAATATCACATAAATAATAGTTATACAAAAGAAAACTGTACTTGTCAAATTACATTTCAATGTATCAGAGTTACAACATATTTACAGCCACTGGACATATAAATAATCTTTTTCAGATACTATAATATAACACAGTGGAAACTCTCCATATGTTTCTGCTCTCCAACTCGCCTCCTGAGCTCCAGAACGTCCTAACCTGAAAATCTGTAATACTCGGTCTGACCCGAGCATTACATCAAAGTAACACCCGGGTCAGGCTGGAAACCAGCGTGAGTAAACCCATATAACATGAAATTCTAATGCTCAAGCATATTTAAGTAAAATTGGGGCAACTCGTACTCCCTACGGGTTCATTACTTGTTATGCTTAACGCTTATTTCAAAAATCAATCCCTAAGTACCTATACTTAGTTTTCAAAGGACCTTATTATTCCATTCCAGCCTATTCCTTACACAAATTAATCTATAAAGATTCGAAGTGGTTTCGGGTATTTACTAATACCCGACTCCGGTCTCTTCGAAACCAATGTCATCTTAACCCAAGTTATTCAAGTGATTAAATTTTAAATACTGAATGTCACTTTTACATAGTAATTCATCATAGATAACCACATTATCTCTGTTGAACTCAACATATCATATTACAAAAACATTTTATTTCACAAAGCATCACAATCACATATTATGGATAACAAATAATCCAAGGCATTCAAATATCATTCAATCATTCATAAGCAAGATAAATTAGCCATACCATTCTAATTAATTTAAATAGATTAAATTAATTTCTTCTATCATCTATAAATCCTGCTTTCTCAACATTAATCAATTACAAATCAATTGATTAATCATCCTCTAATTTTCATCTTAATTAATCATCCTTGATTAATTATCTTCTAGTTACATTGAGTAATTAGCCTTTAACTAATTACACAAATTAATTATCCTTATCCATTTATAGTAATTAACTCTTCAATTATTTTCATTAATCACATTAATTTATGAGCCTCCAATTCCTCCTTTAATTAATTTTTGTTCAAATTAATCTCATTCAATAATCAATCTTTAATTAATCATATTCATTAATCAACCCTGATTAATCACATTCAGTAGTTAACTATCCTTAATTATTTACCTTAAATAACTCTTAAAAATTAATTAAATCTTTAATTAATTACACTATGTAATTAATCCTTAATTACTTCCACGAAGTAAGTAACCTTCTTGTTAATCAAAGTAATTAAGCCCAAATTGCTTTTATTAGTTAATTATCCTTCAATTAATTACATCCAGAATTACCCATTAATAACTTTACTATATCCTAGATAAATCACATTACGTAATTATACTTAACCAATCATCCAGTGATTATTTTAAATTAATAAACTAGTTAATTAATCTCATTAATTTAATTAATTACATTGTGTAATTAGTTTCTTTATTTACTTCCATAAATAAATTAATCCTTTAATAACTTACCTTTAATTACTTAGATTAATTACACTTTTTTTTAAATTTAAATAATTAACGAACTAACATCTTAATTAAATACTTCAATTCATCCTTACCTCATTCGTAAAACATTAAATAATCAATTTTATAATTTGCAAGTATATAAAAAAAATCCTTTAAACAAACAATTTAAACATTTGATTCTAATTATTGAAATCCTTGAAACTTGTTCCAAAACTTATTTAATAACTTTAAAATCTTTAAAATTTTGTTTAAACACTCTGGTTGGAATTTCCAATAAGTTTGAAATCTTCTTGCATTAAATAAATCTGGTACACTTAATTTCTTTTAAAACCAGATAACTTTAGTAAAACAACTGATCCCAAACACGATTACTTTCCTAATCCTACCTGGGTTTTTTTTCTTCTTGAGTCAAACTAACTCCATCTCACTCGATCTAAACTCGAGTTCAACCCCGGGTCATCCACCATTTCTTCCCGAAGCAACCCCATCTCTCATACCTGATACACCGTGCACTTGCACCGGTCCACTGTGAATCTCCGACCATCCAAGCTAACGCCAATAAGTCGCCGGAGACCATCTCTTCCCCTTCCGACCACATGATCGAATGATCGAACTCAAAAACAAATTCGAGCTCAAAAGCCCAATCTAGAACGAAACAGGTCGCCAAAAATTTCTCGACACGTCAATTCCGATCATCGCAGTGCTTGCCACCTTGACCAGATCCTTGTTGAAGACCCTCTCTCTAATTTCCCCACGACCGGTATCCTCCGATGCCTTATCGACGGCGCAGCGACCCACAAATATAAATGAACCCAACAGAATTTTAAACCATATAATGCCGCCGCACCTCCTCCACGATGAACTGAGAATCCCGAGACTTTTTTTCCCTAGTACCCCAAACCCCAAGCTACCATCAGCCCTGATTTCGACAACCATCCCACCGTTGATCGATTACAATCGACAGTTAACCCAAATTTGAACATCTAAAGTAATCTCAACAATTATCTATCTAAAAATCATGATTGTTTCTCCTAAATTCATCATTTATAAATGCGAATCAGATTATAGAATTGAATCAAGAATTCCATACTATGGAATTTGCGCTAATTTTGAATCAGACCTGCAAAATTTCAATTTTTGAAATACATATCCCAAATATTTATTTGAAACTATTTTTTTATAAAATTGAATTTATAATATTACAATCATTTTCTATTTAATCACTTCTTAAATTTATATGTATAGGTCAAAATGAATTTTTATATTGCTATTCAAAATTCTGGAAACAGCAGTGGCAACAAATTTACACAGAGTCATGTATAAACTGTATTTCCACTAAAATCAGATAAAATCTTCCATACAAAAATCATACCTGTAACTTTTACTTTACAGGTTTATCCCATGCATTGCAATATTCAATTCAGTTATATTATTATTATTATTATTTAAAAAAACTTTTGTTTCCTCTCTGATTTAAAACAATGACAGAAATTTGGTTCTGTACATCTGGTTTGTACATCAGTTAAAATAAATCAGAGACCAGGATTTGTTTTCTGATCAGTAATTCATATAACTAAACAGTGATTTAACTACTACAACACACTTCATCCATGCAAAAATTCCAAAATGTTGCCTTAAGAAGTTTCGCGAGTATCAGAAATAAGTATGTTAATTTTTTTTCTATGTTGAACTTTAATCTGGAACAAAGCAGAGATATACATACATATATTCACATATATACAGACATTTATATTTATATATACGCATACATCTTAATTCATCCATGCAGTAACAATACTTCAGTTATTAGATCACATTCATCAGGTTTAATTGATTCAACTTAAGAAAGATTATTTACTCACCTGCTTTTGAAGTCAGGGGATAGACTTCCAAAACTCTGAGATCTGTTCTTGCATTCTTAAAACTGGAACATAGATTACTTTAATTTGCATTGATCTTCAATCTTTCTTGCTTTGACCTGAACTTGACTGTCAAGGAGCTGAAACTTGTGTTTGATTCCAGGTTGATTTACCAGGTTCTTCTCTCTTTTTTTCTTTTTTTTTTTCCTTTCTGATTTCTGTTGAATTTCTTTGATCTTGATTCTGCTCAAGTTTTTGATTTATTCACTGGTTTGGATTTCTTTTTATTTCTTAATCTTGGTTTCGGTTTCAAGAGAAGATGAGAGAAAATGTTTATAAATGAACCTGAGAATAAAAGGCCAGGTTTTCTCTTTTTTTTATTACATTTTAAAAGAAAACACACTTGCCACTTGTAAATTTGTATGGCAAGTATAAGTTACAATTGTCAATTCACATGTGTTATCAACTTACAAATGTTTAATCTCCTTGTGTTATTGATTACTTATGTTCATTTATGTATTTATACTTTCATATTTATTATGTTTTGTACATAACTATGTTTATTTCAAGTAAAATGAAAGTGTATTCAACCTTCTATTACATTCTCTTTAAAGCCCCTTTTATTTATCCATTTCCTTTATTTTATATTAGTATGAACTTTAAAAGGAAATAGCAAACTATATACTAATAAAATCATATACCTATATTTTTATATCCAATTCAAATTTAATTTAAAATTAACTCACATATATATATACACTTAAACATACCCATATTCAATTTGTTTGAAAATAAAGAACATTTGTCAAATTTTAAGTAATTATATTAGGAGATTATCTCATTTATTTGTTTTTAGTTAGCAAATTATTATCTTAATAAATCAAATCCTATTAATTACCAATTAATAGATGACAAAAATTCAGGACTATCACATCAACAGTGGACGGAGAGGTGTTCCAGATGGCATGGAACATCCAACACCTCCGTCGATACTTTTCTTAACTTGTACTGCCCATATGAAGTGAATTAACAAAGAGAATCAGTGGACGTAGGCATTTTCGTGCCGAACCACTTTAAAAATCTTGTCTCTTTTTAACTTGTTCATTTATATCTTGGCTGCTTGATAAGCTTTATCCTTTTCTGTTGAACAAAATCATGCATAGCGACATTTCCATTCTGGACACTTCGCGGTACAACCTCACCTGGACAGGACCTAACAGGTACTATACGATTCTATGCACTCTCCAATGAGACACTTTTGCTCCAGCATCCCTCTGCTGCGGGTTAACTCATTGCTCGCGGCTGCCCTCAAAGCCAACTATAATGAGCCGATTATAGGCCATCAATAAGGCCGACTATAGCCGATGGTAGCTCATTACGGTGTTCGGCTCGCCGGCAACTGTGAACCTACCTTAAGCCCCAACATAAGGTGTGGCCAGCCAGGGGTAGTTCACGGTTGATGATCAGCACCCACGCTAGCCGACCACAGTAAATCGAATAATACCCACAATTACGGGCCATAACGACTCGGGTAGTTACTGTGCGCGATCTCGGCTCCGATATGTCTTAAGTGCGGCTGTGGTAAAAAAGATAAACTCCCCGCGGAGGCGTAAGATGGGTGACAAACGTCTCCAAGACCCACAGCTAGGGAAAGTGACTACAAAACCCGTTTGCCACGAACTTAAGCATATCGACAGCCTTCAGTGATTGGAAATTTTACTGTTTCTCATATTTCCATTTCATTCAAAAACTTTTCTCCTATCTTATATAACAATCCCTAAAGTACAGGTCACAAAATAGGGGAACTCTCGCTTGTGGAAATATGAACTCACATCCGGATGACGGAACACTCAGCTACATTCCATACTCAGTCACGCAAGACATTCAAAACAACCCTCTACGACTAAAACATGAAGGGCGGTGCTATCTTCTCTTGCATACAAATATGTAGCTTTAATTTATTCACGCATCATATTGGCATTGCAAGACATGAAACAATATTTTGAGCAAAAACTTAGCATCAAATACGATTAAATCACATGCATAAACATGCAGCAGTATTTCTTATACAACATATCAAAATAACAATCACATTCGAACATAACAGAATCTGCTTATGTTATAAAGTTACATAAAGACGTTCGTTGCAAGGACATAATTACAGCCTGAAAATACAATAAAGTTTTGGACTAGTATATACAGGAATGTCAAACAGACCAAATAAAAGAGTCAACCACATCGGGGCTCCGCCTCTATCCTACCTGCCATCCGGATCTACTTAACTGTAGGGTCAGAACTCCCCGCATGTACTCCAGAGGTCCCACATGCCCAATTCAGAAGAGACTCCATCAATAGTCACGAAAGATAAGCAATCAAATCGTGAAAAGACTAAAAAGGAAGACTTACCAGCGTCTGCTCCCTGATCATCATCATCTAGCTGCACGCCTACCTCATCCACAACAAGCAGCCGCATGCCCTCCTTAACCGCCACCTTCTCTTCCTTAGTGAATTGGGACGTAACCATGTCCATCCTGAAAGCCGCACCACCTTCCTTTTTCGCGTCGGCCTTAGCCTCCTCCGAAGCCCGAAGATATATTCTAGCCATGACCCGGGGATAGTCGTCCATCCAGGACAGGTTGCCCTGCCTCCAAGTTTGGAAATACATGTCCTGGAGTATCTCATCCATCATCCCCTCGTTCTCCTCAAACTCTTTCATCAGGGCCTCAGAAGCCGAAAGTCGTGCAATGACAACATCTCTCTCCAATCGGTATCTCGAGCAGTCAGCTTGAAGGGATTTCCGCATCACTTCCATCTCCTCCTTCAGCTTGGCCTGAGCAAGCTCTGCGGCCTCAAGCCTCCCAGATAACTCCTCTACCTGCTCAAGATCCGCTCTCCGAACCTCATCCACCCCATTGCGATGGCCATGTCAATTCGTTCTTTGCAAGCAGCCTCCATTTTTTGCAACTCAGCCTTACTAGCCTCTTCCATGGTTTTCTTCTGTCGTCTGGAGGCCGCCTCATGCTGGGATATCTGGATAGCCTGATCGGCAAGTTGTTTGGCCTGATCAGAGACCTTTAGCCGCAACCGAATGTTAGCACTTCCGATTTCCTCTCCATCCTTGGCCAGTCGAGTGTGATGCTCCATTAGCTTCTTGGTCTCTTCAGCCACCCGATCGATGTTTGCCTTGGCTTCATACCCCATGGTCACAATCCGAGTAGTAAGCAAATCAAGGTCTAAGGACTTAGCCTCATCAAGCACCCGTACCATGGGATTGCGGGGAAGAAGATGCTCACCCGTGGCCTCGTCAAAATAAATGTCCTGAAAACTCGGGTCCAGATCCGGGTGGCCGGCAAATGGGTTGCGAACCAAACCAGGGTGGTCTATCGGGGTGATGGTTGGATTTTCGGACGGGTGTGGGGGAGGCATAAACTCAGTATCTTCCTCAGTAATATCATGGATAGGCTGGACTGGAGGCTGAGGGCCAGGTGAAGGTTCAAACGAAGATCGCCCCCTCTTCCTCTTTTGCATATCTTCTTCAATAACTCCGAGAAGAGGACGATAGCCAACCACATCTCCGGGACGGTTAGTTGATGGTTTTGGTTTGGCGGAAGCTTTGAGTAACTTGTACTGCTCAAGGCGGTGCCGAATATCTGATGTCTTGGCCACCTTACCCATTCCTGGAATAAAAACCAAGTGTTACAAGCATGCATGAAACTATGATTCAAGAAACATATGAAGTTAAAAGAAGGAGTTAAGAATTCTCCTTGAACCGCCAGAGTTGCCTTAGTTGAAATACTCTCAGAAGATAGACTGGCACAAGTCCCGGCCTTATCAGACTTCTTCGACTTCTCCACCAAGGCCGTCCCTTCCCCAAACCCCTCAAAGGCTTGGCGGAAAGCATCATCCGTCCACTCTTGAATCTCGCCCGCTTTCCCAGAGGTCAGGGCATCAACGCCACTACCACCCTGACCTTCGCCACCGTTACCACCATCACCTTCTCCATCGCCTCCTCTCTCCTCCTCGCCTCTTTCCTCCTCTCCACTTTCCTCCTCCGGAGCATCTGGGCATGTGCTGGGAGAGGGTCCAGTAGATTTCTTAAGCTTCTTCCCCCCGACGACTAGAGGTACCGAGAAAGGTCTTCTCTTACTACTCTTCGCAGTAGCCCCGTCTTTAGCTTTGGCAGACCTCTCCTCGGCTGTATCCCTCTACTTAACCACAGATTGACGTGGCATAATTAAGCTATACTCCAGGAGAGTGGCATTCCTGATCAGGTAAGAAGCCGACCTATCCCGTCCCGAAATGGCCTTTATTTCCGCAGCCATCCGAGCTAAGGAATCATTCTCCACGACCGCAAAGCCACATGTCGCTAGCAAGAAATAAAAGCATATAAGAAGAAGCATTGCGGTCGAAACAAGGAAAATATAAATGAAGTTCAACTTACAGCCAGAAGTGAAAAGACGGAAGGAAACAGAGTCGTCCTTGATGAAGAACCATTCTTTCTTGAACATACTGAGCTTCCAATACAAATCCAGGACCGGCTTGAAAGGCACGGCCGCTTCCAAGCTGATGTATGGAGACCCCTTCTTATAGCCTCTCAAGTTGTACAAATACCAGATCTCCCGGTTGGAAGGGGGACGCCCATATTTCCTCTGAAAAATGATGAACAAGCACACCAGGATAGCATAGGAATTGGGATGAAGTTGGAATGGAGCCACCTTCAAATAGGTAAGAAAGCTGACTATCCAGGCATTGATTGGGGGAATGGCCCCGCACATACAATGGTATCGGCTGTAAGCGAAATATCCTTTAGGAGGATCATACGGCATCACACCATCTCCCGGCAACAGCATACTCTCCCTGTCAATCCCAAAGGAGCGAGCGATGAAATCAAGTTGCCCTTTTTTGAGGGAGCTCGGAAAGCAATCGGGAGGAGAGTTCAGAAGCTCCTGAGGGCCATATCCGTCCACTAATGACCTCGGGGCAGGTCCATGTAGCGCTGGTCCCGGCTGGACTGGGGGCACAGCGGAAGACTCACCCCTGTCCGTAGATTTTCTCTTTTCTGATCGAGTTTCCACTTTGTGAGACATTTATCTACAACACCAGAAGAACATATTGTTAGAACAAGGAGTACGGGAATACAAACGAGCAAAATACATGCAGCCTGGAGTCTCATTCGCAATTCAAAACATAAAAGTTTGGGACCAAAGACCATTCGGCCTCGCACTTCTCAAACACATCCAGCAGTACGAGGACGAAGGGCCGTTCGGCTCTATGCTCCTTATCTCATTCGGTACTTGGGGCCCCGGAGTTCATTCGGCAAGTCAAGAACGAATGTGGCATTCGGTACTTGAAACCCATGAGGTCCATTCGGCAGGTCAATCTCATTCGGCGATAGAAGACTCACCTGGTCTGGCAGTAGAGTTGATTCGGCGGTTGATTGGTTCGGCTATCTCGAAGCAAAAGAGTTTAGTTCGGTGTTACACTGGTTCGGCTGGTGGAAAATGGCAAAGGCCTTAGGCCCATATTTATAGGAGAAACATGAATAAGCCGGACCAGCTGGCTCGGTACACAAGGCCGGATGAAAGTGACCCAGCCAAAACAAAGTACGCCATGCACATGCGCATGCCCTACTTTGGGGGGCAAGTGTTGGGTATGTTTTCGACCGGACCAAAGCCTCACCGAGACAAGGTCTCGCCGAACCACCCACCGCCGAACCAATCGCCGAACCACCCACCGCCGAACCAATCTCCTCCAAGCTCCTCCAAGCTCCTGCCGAACCATCCTAACCGGTCCACTTATCTCCTACCACCGAACCAAAGCCCCACTGGACCATTCATCTTCTACCACCGAACCATCCTAACCGAACCACCTATCCAACCTACACAGAACCAACATTGCCAGGCCAGATCGTTTCAGCCCAGGCCCATCAGCAGCTATATACATCCAGAACCCCTGCCCCCAGCCTCACTCTATAAATAGAGGTGCAGGGGTACAACAATGGCAGACAAGTTTGAGAGCTCAAGCACGGATAGAACTTTCAAGCAACTTTCAGTTACTTGTAATCAAAGCTTTGTACTTGTAATCTGAATAGAAAAGGAGAATAACATATAAAGTGGACGTAGGCACCTTCTGGCCGAACCACTATAAACATGTGTGTCTTTTACAGTTTAGTCCATCTATTTCATATATTTGCATAAGTCACCCAAACCATCCAGAACAACATATAATCAACTAAATCCTACGACTTGAAGGTGTTTGCCCATTTTTTGTGCAAACAAAAGGTAATTTAGTAAAATTTAACCCGAAGGCCGATGAAGGAATCTTTGTTGGATATTCGGTTCGTAGCAAGGCATGTAGAATTTTTAATAAACGAAAAACACAATTGAAGAAAGTTTACATGTTTCGTTTGATGAATTTTTTTTAACCATTATACAAATGACGATGAAGAAAAAATTCCAATAACAAATACAACTAATTCTTTTAATAATGAAAGAAATGTACAAAATAATACTTTAGTATTGTAACGACCCGAAATTTTCGAAGCCGAAAATTCCAGATAGTTATGAAAAAGAAGAAAGAGATAGAAGAAGAAGAAGAGAAACACCAAACATCTCACATTCGTAGCGGATAAAATATAATAAATAAATAATAACAGTTTACAAAAGAATACCATATCTGTCAATTACATATAACATACATTAGAGTTTCACGTATATACAGTCACTGAATATATACAATTAACATGTCTCAGATTAACAATAATATAATATAGTGGAAATACTCTACACGTTACTGCCATCCAGCTCACCTCCTTAGCTGCAGAACATCCCTACCTGAAAATCTGTAATACTCGGTCTGACCCGAGCATTACACCATAGTAACACCCGGGTCAGGCTGGAAACCAGCGTGAGTAAACCCAACTAACATGGAATGC
Organism: Allium cepa; assembly: GCA_030765085.1. Lineage (NCBI taxonomy): Eukaryota > Viridiplantae > Streptophyta > Magnoliopsida > Asparagales > Amaryllidaceae > Allium > Allium cepa. The sequence continues at coordinate 586,061,383 of CM060941.1, read as the reverse complement.
AAAAGTTTACAACTCATATAAACCCGGGTAACTTATATTAATTTTCACTTCGCAAGTTGTTATAGACCACTTATTTCATACATCAATTTCTAAGTGCCAGAACTTAGATTATATGGTCCAATCCACTCAAATCATTCCATACAACCTATTGATTCTACATATCAATTTGTAAAGAATCGAAGTGGTTTCGGGTATTAACAAATACCCAACTCCGGACTCTTCGAATTCATTGTCATCTAAACCCAAATTGTTCAAGTGAATGCAAATCAGTTTTAAGTACAACATAGTAATTCATAATCGAAAGATAAATCCGCATTTTCATTATCCTCCCAAAAATCATATCACCTAGCATCACGATCACATACCAAGAATAATCCAAGGTATTCAAACATCATTTTAATCATCCATAAATAAGCAAGGATTTATTTAATCATACTACCTCTAATTAATTTAAAATAAATTAATTACTTGCATTTTTAATTAATAAATTAATTACTTTCATCATATATATATTTTTGCTTATATAACCATTACAGATCGATTAATTAATCACATCCAATTATTCGTGTTAATCATCCTTGATTTCTTATCCTTTAATTACATTCAAGAAATTAGCCTTTAATTTACTATTCTATGCCAAATAGAGTAACTAACCTTTGATTATTTCATTAATTAATTAACTATAAGTATTTACATTCATCCTTAATTACATTAATTAATTACTCTATTAAATTAATCACATTTAGTCATTAATCTTTATTTAACCCATATTTAGTAACCACTCTTGATTTATCTCATCCAACAATTAATACCCTTAATTACTCTATTTAATAAATTAATTTCTCCTTAATTAATTAATTATCTTTAATTAATCCCTTGATTAATTACACTGAGTAATTAAACTAGGCCTACTTCAATAAATACCTTACCCCTCAATTAGTTGCATCCAATAATTTTCCATTAATTACTTCACTGAATAATTATAATTCATTTATTACATCAAGTAATTACGCTTTAACAAATCGTTCAGTGATTATACTACTTAAACTAATTACATCAATAAATCTTTTGATTACTTTAAGTAATCACCACCAATAAATTTCCTTTTCGAAATAAATCATTATCTATCCACCTTTCTCTATAACATTAAACAATTATCTCTAAGCTTCAATAATTATCATTAATTAATATATTAAGTGATTAATTCTAAATAAATCATATCAATAAATCAATCTTTAAAATTGATTTCACAAATTCACTTAACCTTTAATTAATTAATTTACGATTCTATACATTAAATAATTTGTTCTATTATTCAGTTATACTTAGTTCACCTTAAAACAACAACTTGAATTACATTTCTAACTTTGGAATTTCACTCAGACAAAACTGGGCATCATCACAAAGACACGAGCAAACGAACCTAAAATACTAAAGTAACCCAGCAACCCCTACCCTATTCTCACGCGAAACCCAAGTGCACATGAATTCGATCCTGAGGCTGCAGCTTCTTCTCCATCTTCACCTGACATACCTTGCACCAGTGCACGTGCACATATCCATGGCAACGTTCGACTACTCAAGGTCACCGCTGGGAAGTCACAAAACAACATCACTTGGGAAAACTAGCTTCAATCCATCGCGATGAATTTCGACATCAATTCCACCTATTCGTTCGAACTTGTTTTTCGAACACACCGAACAAAATTCGCCTCGACTCACGAACGCCGACCACACTGCGGCGATGTAACTCCGACCATACATAGAACATATCCCCCTCTTCCACCTCCCAGAATTGCGTGCGGCTCGATCGCCCCCTGATGACGAAACCAACGAGCATACAGACCAAAGGAAACTCGCACCCAAAACCCTATTCTCGACTTCATCAATCAATTTATACCATAGAAATTTTTTTAGTATTTTTCCCAGATTCGTAAATCATCACGCTAGCCTCACAACGAATTTCAACATCTAATATTTGTTAAACAAACAGAAATTAGTAAAAATGCATTTTTGATTTATTTTCGAACTATGCCCTGGATACTTTTCTAAAAATCATCCTTTTTGTTTTAAAAATCCTACTTTTGTATGCTTTTTTCGAGATATGAAATCAAATCTTCAAATTTAAATATTCGAATTTTACATTTGGATTCCCTTTTACTGTAAATTTAAATTTGCAGTATCCATATGTTCGCTGTCAACCTTTAATCACAATTCCAAGCCATGTTTTTAGTTTAAACAAACTTATTTAGTTAAATTCCTGAGTTTTAAAATGTTTATATGTAGAAATATAAATCTTTCTCTACCTTTCTATGCTCAGAAACTTGAAACACTGAAGAACGTCACATATAAAAACTTCCAGTGTAACAGAGAACATTATAGAACTTCTTATTTACAATAGATAGCAAACACCAGTTTTCATGAACTAATTATCAAGATTTAACTTCCAAAGATAGTTGGTTTACTCACCTGTAAGATTACTGAGCAAATAACACTCTTCTAATATGAAAGCTTGTAGTTGGAACTGCCCTTGAATTCTTTCTGTTCTTTTTTTTTTTGAACTTGAGTTTAAGCTTTGAAAAAAATTGAAGAATGGATCAACTTCTACTTTTACTTTTATTCAGAGAACACAGGGGAGACTCTGCCTCATCCAAACCTCATCCAAGACTTCTACTTTTATTTCACAATTGTATTCGAATACTTAAAAGCGGATTGTATCCGTAATCAAGTTTAAAGTGAAGAAATAAAGGATCAACTTCAAAGTGGACGTAGGCTACAACGCCGAACCACTATAAATTCTGTGTTCTCGTCTCCCGCATTTTAATTTAAATTATCTTCTCTATTTTAATTTATCTTCTTCATTAATCTCTCTACACAAACTCTCTAAGGGTGTTAGTGACCAATTTTGGCGCTAACATAACCCATATTTAGTAACCACTCTTGATTTATCTCATCCAGCAAGTAATACCCTTAATTACTCCATTTAATAAATTAATTTCTCCTTAATTAATTAATTATCTTTAATTAATCCCTTGATTAATTACACTGAGTAATTAAACTTGGCCTACTTCAATAAATACCTCACCCCTCAATTAGTTGCATCCAATAATTTTCCATTAGTTACTTCACTGAATAATTATACTTCATTTATTACATCAAGTAATTACGCTTTAACAAATCATTCAGTGATTATACTACTTAAACTAATTACATCAATAAATCTTTTGATTACTTTAAGTAATCACCACCAATAAATTTCCTTTTCGAAATAAATCATTATCTATCCACCTTTCTCTATAACATTAAACAATTATCTCTAAGCTTCAATAATTATCATTAATTAATATATTAAGTGATTAATTCTTAATAAATCATATCAATAAATCAATCTTTAAAATTGATTTCACAAATTCACTTAACCTTTAATTATTTAATTTACCATTCTATACATTAAATAATTTGTTCTATTATTCAACTATACTTAGTTCACCTTAAAACAACAACTTGAATTACATTTCTAACTTTGGAATTTCACTCAGACAAAACTGGGTATCATCATAAAGACACGAGCAAACGAACCTAAAATACTCAAGTAACCCAGCAACCCCTACCCTATTCTCACGCGAAACCCAAGTGCACATGAGTTCGATCCTGAGGCAGCAGCTTTTTCTCCATCTTCACCTGACATACCTTGCACCAGTGCACGTGCACACATCCATGGCAACGTTCGACTACTCAAGATCACCGCTGGCAAGTCACCAAACAACATCATCTGCGAAAACTAGCTTCAATCCATCGTGAAGAATTTCGAAATCAATTCCACCTATTTGTTCGAACCTGTTATTCGAACACACCGAACAAAATTCGCCTCGACTCACGAACGCCGACCACACTGCGGCGATGCAACTCCGACCATACGTAGACCATAACCCCCTCTTCCACCTCCCAAAATTGCGTGCGGCTCGATCGCCCCCTGATGACGAAACCAACGAGCATACAGACTAAAGGAAACTCGCACCCAAAACCCTATTCTCGACTTGATCAATCAATTTATACAATAGATAATTTTTTTTAGCATTTTTCCCAGATTCGTAAATCATCACGCTAACCTCACAACGAATTTCAACATCTAATATTTGGTAAACAAACAGAAATTAGTAAAAATGCATTTTTGATTTATTTTCGAACTATGCCCTGAATACTTTTCTAAAAATCATCGTTTTTATTTTAAAAATCGTACTTTTGTATGTTTTTTTCAAGATATGAAATCAAATTTTCAAATTTAAACATTCGAATTTTACGTTTGGATTCCCTTTTACTGTAATTTTAAGTTTGCATTATCCATATGTTCACTGTCAACCTTCAATCACAATTCCAAGCCATGTTTTTAGTTTAAACAAACTTATTTAGTTAAATTCCTGAGTTTTAAAATGTTTATATGAAGAAATATAAATCTTTCTCTACCTTTCTATGCTCAGAAACTTGAAACGCTGTAGAACATCATATATAAAAACTTCCAGTGTAACAGAGAACATTACATAACTTCTCATTTACAATAGATAGCAAACACCAGTTTTCATGAACTAATTATCAAGATTTAGCTTCCAAAGATAGTTGGTTTACTCACCTGTAAGGTTACTGAGCAAATAACACTCTGCTGATATGAAAGCTTGTAGTTGGAACTGCCCTTGAATACTTTCTATTCTTGTATTATTTTTTTATTTATTTTTTTGAACTTGAGTTTAAGCTTTGAAAAAAATTGAAGATGTTTGGTTCTTATTCTCTGATTACCAAATGGTCACTGAACGAACTCAATTAGAGATGCTTACATATATAGAAGATAAGAGGATGTAACAAGGAAGGTGCTATCTGGTTTAGCTTCCTTGATAAGATTTGATCAGATTTTTCTAATATTTGAATTGACCTATGTTGGGCTGAGATGATGGCATTTAATGCCTTTGTTTCCAAATATGTTTACACATTATTATTATGTTTGCTATGTATAAATATCTTGTATGAAAATATACACTTCATCCGATTTTTTTAATTTTTAACTTTACATTTGTACGTACAATTTCAGCTTATGTTACAAGCATATCCAAATTACTTAATTCTTGCTTTTATTTACATTTGTATTTTATATTATGACTATCAAGATTTGAATTATATTCAATATGGTTTACTTATATTTAATACCCATCTTTTAAATTGATAGACTTTAATTTTATGTTAAATTTTCCAATCATACTTTCTTTTCACAAATCTACACAATAAATGGCAATTATTCCACAAGTCAAATTCATTTTAAAAATGATCAGTTTACATTTCATTTAAATTAGATTAAATATTTATTAAAATAATAGGGCCAAAATCCAGGGTCGTCGCGAGTATCAACTCCTAGAATTTTAAAAGATCATCCAAAAGATAACATCATTAGAGATCTTAACTCTAGAGTAACTAGAAATCAACTTAACCAAATAAGTCATATAGCATTTGTGTCAAATTTTGAACCCAAAAATAATAAATAGGCTTCAAACGATAACTTTTGGATAATAGCTATGCAAAAAGGGTTAAATCAATTTGAACATAATAATGTTTAGGAACTACTACCAAGACCGAAAAATCAATAAGTTATAGGAACAAATGGGTATTTAAAAACAAAGCAGATGAAAATGGAAATATAGTTAGAAATAAAGCATGTCTAGTCGCTCAAGATTATAATCAAGAAGAAGGTATCGATTACGACGAAACCTTTACTCCAGCAGCAAGACTTGAGGCTATACGCACATTTCTCGCTTTTGCAAATCATCACAATTTTAAACTATTTTCAAATAGATGTCAAAAGTGCCTTTTTAAATAGTTTTATTAAAGAAAACGTAGATGTTGAACAACCTCCATTGTTTGTTCATGAAAAATATCCCAACAACGTTTTTAAATTTGAAAAAGCCTTTTATGGTTTAAAATAACCCCGTGCCTGGTATGAACGTCTTAAAAATCATTTAATTACATCTGGTTTTCAAATAGGTAAAATAGATACAACTTTATTTATTAAACGAGAAAATAACGATATTTTAGTTGTACAAATTTAGGTAGATCATATTATTTCTGGTTCAACTAATGAAAATCTTTGTAATCAATTTTCAAATATTATGAAAAATTAATTTGAAATGTCTCACATGGGAGAATTAAATTTCTTTTTAGGTTTACAAATAAAACAACTTGAAAATGATATCTTTATTCATCAAGAAAAATATTGTAACGATCTATTACATCGTTTTGAAATGGATAAAACTTCTAGTAAATCAACACTAATGAGTACTAGTGTTCACTTGGAAAAAGATGATAACGGAAAAGATTTTGATGAAAAATTATATCCTAGTATGATTGGCTCCTTACTTTATTTGACGGCTAGTCGACTCGACATTATGATTAGTGTATGTCTTTGTGCCCGATATCAAGCAAAACCAAAAGAATCTCGTCAAAGAGCTGTTAAACGTATCTTACAATATCTATCTAGTACTTGAGATTACGGTTTTTTTACCCTAAGGGATCATCGTCTGAACTAGTTTCATATAGTGATGCGGATTTCGGTGGATGTAAAACAGATCATAAGAGTACTAGCGAAACAGTCACTTTATCGGATAATCATTAGTTTCATGGTTTAGCAAAAAGAAAAATTGTGTCTTCTTATCTACTTGCAAAGCCGAATATATTTCACCAGCTCTATCATGTGCACAAGTGATATACATACAACAAACACTTACGTATTTCGCCAAAGTTATTAATAAATCACCAATAAATTGCGATAACACAAGTGCAATAAATCTATCAAAAAACCTTGTAAATAACTTGCATACTAAACATATAGATATACGACATCATTTTTTACGTAACAATGTAGAAAAGGAATTATTACATTAGAATATGTAAATACCGAGAATCAAATAGCAGATTGTCACAAAACCACTAAACGAACAAATATTTGTTAAACTGTGACACAATTTAGGAATATGCTCTCTTAATGATCTTCTAAACTAATACTACATCTTTATTTATTCTATGTTTAGCTAAAAGTTTTTATCCACAAATTAAAATTGATAACTCCTTCACCTTAAATTTTACAGGTGGTTGTTTTCTGAAATTACCTGTAAATAATTTTTAAAATCATATATAAATATCTTTACAAAATATAAAGTAAATAATATATAGATCTCATATTTTTTGCAACGACTGGGATTTTCGACGCACGAAAGTCGACATTAATACGTCCATTATATCAACTGCCTAACAATCGAATGCCGGAAAACCGTATCGTTGGGGTTAAAGAAGAGGTAGAAGAAGAAAGAAAGAAAAAGCAACAGAAACAATATCAGAATCTCATAAATGCAGCGGAACAACATATAATAGATAAATGAATAATCTTTAAATCAAAAGAACTATATCAGTTATTACATTACATCACATTGCATTACATTATCAGAGTTTACAACAACAAACAGCGGAAAAGAAATACTATATATTAATTGATACGGCCATCCAGCTTGCCTCCAGATCTATACAGCAGCTCCTGAATTCCGGAATGACCTGATAACCTGACTCTAGACTGCCCGTGTGGAAATTGGTGGGCACCCAGAGTTTAGAAAGGAAACAATAAACTCCAAGTCAGTCATGGGACTGGTGTGAGAACTTAAAACAGTTTATCTTTAAAAACAAACAAGAAATATTTTTAAAATAATTTCGCAATGCTTTTGGAAAATGTAACTACCATAAGGCCTCCCGCGCACACACAATGCAAACGCAGAATCGGAGAAGATTTCTCCTTATGATAGTCAAACATGCTTGACACCAGAAATTTTCTTTGATATTATTATTTTAAGTGCAAAGTGTAGGAAAATATTTCGAAAGTATGATATAAATCTTAGCCAACATACGACCATTATCGTATGCCTACTATAGCTACAATGTTCAATAGCAGGTTACCGCCACATTCCATGCCAGGTTATACAACTAAAACCGTACAGGGCTCGTATTGTATCTTTGAATTTTCCAACAAATGGTCTGGCCAAGGAACTACCCATTGCCACATGGGTACGCCTCTGGAAAGACGCCCCGAGAACCTAACCGGATCTCTACCAACACAAGGCCGGGTTACCCATAGATGGGTAACTACTGACACGTGTATGCCATCCCCCGGTCGTAACCGACCTAAATCCCGGGATTCACCAACAACCATAAAATAATAAGTTTGCAGCAACAACATAGGTTAAGTAACTGGGCTCCATACCATGATACCACCTCTATCCAGAAGGAAATGACATACACTAAGGGGGCCCTATCCCTTAATAACCTTGCCACATCTTTCCTGTTTTGACCATTACCGGGGTGTGAGGTCCGTCGAAGTCTCGTCCACAAAGCTACGCTTTTCACAAAAGCCACGCTTTGATCAACAAATGCTCAACCGCACTTCGTATGCCACATTACCATTTTGGGAGTATATTACTAGTAACCATCAACTACATAACCTCTGAGCTTGTACGTCTCAGAGAAGGGTGTTAGGCTAAGAGAATAAATTCTCCGCCACCAACAGAAATATATTTGACAGAAACCAGCTTTACATCTCAAATTGTAATGTCAGACACACATCCATACAAGTCCATTCTGGGTTCGAACAGAACCGAAGGCACTTCTAAAGAAGCCCTTGCAATCCGGATATTCACTAATCTCGACCGGACTTCCCATCACAAAGGGTGATAAAATCTCTATATCGGAGATCAGCCGATGCAGAAACATTCGACGGTAATCCTTCCGTTTTCGAAAATATCTGGTCTTCAACATCGGTCTTCAAATGCTATCCATTACGACATATCATTATTCGGAATGGGATTTATGACCCAAAGGTCCTCTCCCGGCTAAACCGAATAACGAGCGCTTATTTTTAAAATTAAGTGTAGCATTCAAATTCAAGCAATTCACTCTAAATACCCATTTAAAGGTAAATATTGATAGTCGGTTATTTAACTATCAATAGATATGCACAACATCACCAGATTCCAAATAATTTCCCAAATTATTTATTTTCCAAAAATATCTTTATAAGATATATTTTTCCACACTTCAACCGTTTGAAAACAAATTTCAAATCACTTTTCAATTTATCTTTAAAAGATATAATCTCAAAACATTTCACTTCATGTTGGAAAAACATTTCCATACTTATTTAATAATAAGTAATTCACAAACCTATTTATTTTCAATATTTAGAAAATATTCAATATACTTAAATCACAATTAAGTATATATTTCATTCTTTAAGAAAAACATTCTCTTAAACACATTTATTTGAGTCAAAACAAATGTTACGTAAAACATCGTTACAGCAACCCAAAATCACTAGTATAGGGATTCGAAATTTATATAGATATATAAATCCCAACACTATATAAAACATTTCCTTTAGATAAACATTTATATAACAACAGTGTTATAGTCCATCTTTTCCTTATTTCTCGAAAACGTCTATTTCAACAATGAATGTTGAAATCTATGGTTTTGATCCTTAACACATTTTAAAACAACTTCAAATCGTTTTAATTCTATTTAAAAGATCACTTCCCCAAAAACATTTCTTTAATATATTATTCACTATCAAAATCATGAATATACTTCCTTAACCAAATTCAACATTTCTACACATTTTATTTAAAAGGATTATCCACTGTCCAAAATTGTGGATATATCTTCTTTAATAAGCTATAATAATTAACTTATCAAATTTAATTGGTTTTGGATTTACAAAACAACGTTTATAAATTCACATTTATATAAATTTTATAAAAACTTCAACTTATAAAATCCCTTAATTAACAAATTCTATTTAAATCTCATTTAAATGCCAAAAATCCAATTTATAAGTTAATTACTTATAAATCTTTTATTTTACAAAATCTATTCCTTTTATAAATTCGCAATTTCATAAATCTATAAATTCCATTCACTTATGAAATCCATTTATACTTCATATTAACACTTATAAAAACTAGTTTTAAAATTCCAATATTTTTAATTTATAAATATCAATTTTATAAATCTTTTAAATAAACCATTTATAATAATTCAAAAATCCAATTTAAACCAATTTACAAATTAATCAACTACTTATTTCAAAAATACATTTCGGTTAATTTCACAAAAATTATAATTTTTATAACATAAAAATTATAACGTTTATTTATTTAAAATGAATCAATTCCAAAATTCAATAAAACGTATACTTTCAAAAATCACTTTAAAAATCCTTTTAAATTCGTAATCGTTACTTTAACATTTTTAAAACTCCAAAAATAGGCCCAATGCTGCAACAGCACCAATAAATCAACCACGGCATCCAAACATCATATATCAATATGATAACAGAATATATCGCAAATATCAATAAATAAATAAATACTGTTGAGGAATCCAGTTGGATCCTCCAACCTATTTCCCTGCATCCACAGATGTTAGCACAATACCAATCCCGTTTCAAGACGAAATATCGGGGTACATGGGTTATATAAAATATTATCCGTTATTATGCGGCGCAATAGGGTCTCATCCGCTATATAATGCGAGAAAATCAACTCCAAGTACATATATAATACCAATTCAACTTCGAGGTGAAATATCGCGGTATATGTTTTTAATAAATTACATCCGCTTAATATACGGCGTAAAGGGTCTATTTCAAAATAATAGATAATAATTTATCATTCAATCACACAATCAAGCAATTTTAAATCTAACTATTTAAAATTTAAATCGAAACAATTCGATTGAGTGAGAAGTTCTCACCTTGTTTCAAATACAGTTGAAGTGTTTTATTTCGAATAAAATTAAACGCGCGTTTAATTTTACCCAAAAATTTCACTAACTCCAATCAACTCCAATCCAGCTCCATCGCATAGTATTCATCAATACGAACCCAACGCAATTCGTTTCGTCCAAAATGGACCTCGTATGAAAGAGCTACAACAATTTAAAGATTGAACGATTAAATATAAATCAATTTACTAATTTCTTTATATTTTTATAACCTTAAATCATCATAGCCGTTCAATTCAAAGCAATAGATCACGACCACATACTCTATCTTCTTCCTCCCAGTAAAACATGCTACAACCCTACCCATAGCCGCCATCTTTCCTTCAATTTTCGCGGCCTAGTCTCTCCACTTGACGATGATCAGCGAGTGCCACGATGAAGCTCCCCTCCACCTCTACCTTCGGTCATGAGCACGGTAAGCTCGGTCGCAGGTGCATCTCGAAAAACATGAGAAGAAGTCTAACAAACGTGGCTGATTTTAGGGCTCCATGATGCTTCATTTCATATCTCGACCGTTGATATTGTAGATCGTGTTAAGCGCTACAAGTTTCATTCAGAAATCGAAGCTCGAAAATGTATGGATTAAGAAATAATTGAGGAAGAAGAATTGAACGATTTCGGCCATTGAAATACAATAAGCGGCGGCTCCATTTTCTGCTAGGGTTTGAGCTAAAAACGTGAATATATAAGTGTTTATAAATATTATTTTAATATTAAAACCATTATAAAGCAACTTTTACAAACGATCTCCAAACAACGCGTGCCGATAGGCGTTTATAATGTTTTACCCCTATTCCAAACGTAATGGAATATATATCGGGAGCCAATTCGATCAAATTTAGAAGATAAGTTTTTGAATCGACTATTTAAATTTAAAATTCACTCAAACCGATTTCTACGCGTTTTAGCTTGCCCCGGACAAACCGTAAATCCGATCGACACGAAATTTGAAACCATAGAATAATTTAACATTACGGATCCGATGAAACTGGTTTCATTGAAATCCTAGACTGTTTGAAAAATGGCTATTTTTACTCGTCAATTAAATATTAAAATATTCAATTTCCACAAATTAACTTTTAATTTAATTTTAAAAGTTCTATAACATCATTCTAACTCCAATATGATTTAATACAACTTTACAAATCATTTTTAAATCACATTAAACCCAATTTTCAATTATTTCTGTAATTTCAAATATTAAATTATCGATTTAATTATCCAATTAAATCTAGATATTTGAAATAAAATTTACTCGACTTACAAATTTTACTTGTTAATATTTAAAATCAATTAAATTTACGAATTTCAAATGACAAAAATTCTGGGTCGTTACATTTTTACAAAAGAAAATATAATCATGTCTTCCGACAATTCTCATATGTCCTTCTCGACACCAACAACAGATAGCTCAGCGGGTACACCTCACCGCCTTCCTACCCCTACACCAAGTCAAGAACCGTCGTATAGGTGGTCCTCCTACCACACGGGATTCACTCTCGATAAAAAAAAGTCCAAACGATCTCTATTTGTTTCTCCTAACACCAAGAAGAAAATCGATGAAATACATCACTATAAAAAGTAGTTACAACGAGAATTGTATTTCGAGCAAAAAGTCATGGCACGACGACTAAGTTTTCTGGAACAAGTAGCGATAAAATTTTGCAATTCACGGAAGAAGGATGTACATGAACCACTTCTGATTCCTTGCATTTCTTTGGATCCCCTTGCATCTTATCGTAATCCTTCAGATCCTTCACCTAGGCGACTGTGTGGTTCCCCGAGAACCCACAAACGTGGAAATATATGGTCTCCACTCAAGCCATGGAGGGATGACAAGTCTAAAGATCGCAATGCTCCATCGTCGTCTAATTAAAGTTAACTATTCTCATTGTATTTTTATTTACATATATTTGTATTATATCTCACAAATAATAATACTACGTTTTATTAAAATCAAGCTCACGAAAAATAAGCTTCGCACTTCAAAATTAGTCTATTTTAAGGCAAATTGGTTATTTCAGACGTCTGAATGTTGCCATCAAACGTCTGACATTCTGGTATCACACAACTTTTTAACCATCGTGCATATATCAGACGTCTTATATAACCCTCCAGACGTCTGAAAATCATCTCCACTTCATAAAAAATAGAAACCAGTCGATTTCAGACGTCCAAACTATTGACCAAACGTTTGAACAAAGTATTTGCCTCCATATTATAAAAAGTCACATCATTTCCAAATGTCTGATATTAACTATTTGTCCTACAAAAATAAAATTTTGACATACTCTAGACATTTGATAATACAAACAGATGTCCGATAATTCTCTCTGACTATCAAAATTAACAAATCGATCAAATCTAGACGTCTAACTCAACCAACCAGACGTTTGATTCTATTTATTGTCTTCAAATTAGGTTAAACCAGACGTCTGAATTATCTTCCAGACGTTTGAAATTCAATCGACACGCTTATATGCCCAGATAACGTCTATTTTTTACTTCTCTCACTTCGTTTCAATCTATTTCTACTACAAATCAATTTCTTATTTCTCAAAATACTTCCTCTACCAAACTTGATCAAATTCTATGGCTCCAAAAACAAAAATCCAAAGATCTCTAAATGAAAACAAGACCAAGCAACTTCCTCCAACCCCCAAGTTTGCTCAGACAATCAAATTAAACGATGGATGAATTATGTACCGCATTCACTCAAGAGATACGAAGATATTCAAAATAAGAAACTCCATACAGGTCCATTTTAGAATTTACTCAAGTTCCTAATGTACGATTTAGACAAAATGTGCGAAAGCGCTAGTTTAGAAACTTTGATATCGTTTAATCCGAATAACATCCAAATTGATCGGTTAGCAATATTTCTCTTCTACGCTAATTTGGATAGAGTTTGGAACAATAAAAACGATGATAATTGGCTATGGTCTAGTGTTTACGGCAATACAATTCGTCTTACTCCAGGGATCATTGGCAGAACTCTCGGATGTTCCGACATCGGAGAAGATTTACATAATATTCTGGATGTTCGTCTGAAACTGAGAGATAATATAACACATCAAATGTGGGAAGATGAAATGCCTAGATTCGCATCCAAATATCTATGACCTAAGGCGAGACTTCAAACTAGAATGATTATCAATACTATCATTCCTCGCCTTGGTAGTCATGAGCAGATCACGGAACTAGAGCACAAGGCCTTATATGCTATATTCAGTGGACAAGGGTCAATTGGGAAAAAAATTATATTTTACGAGCTCAAACACTTTTGGACTCGATCACCCCCTTCCATCGTCTACCCCACATACATCATGAGACTTCTACGTGCTCACAACATCCCCTCCTCTATATTCACTTTTGAAGAAATTTCTCTGAAATATGGGTCCACAAAATTTTTCTCTCTAATGCACCTACCGGAAAATCCTCCATAGTTTATATCATTTGAAGAGTGGACGCAACGTCGTCAAGCCAGACAAGTTGGGCCTCCACCTCAAACATAACCTGAACCATCATAAGAGGTGGAGCAATATCGTGAGACTACTCCTCCTCCTCCTGCACCATTTTATTATCCGTGCCAAGATGATATTTTGGGGACTCGCACAGAGATGAATCCAATGAGAGTATTCACGACCTTACACTTCAAAATCGGCTTATTTTATCTCAGAATCAAAAAGTATTGGCTAAGCGCATTGATAGTTTTGAAACATCTTTTGCTACACACTTGGTCACAGTTGAAACGTCACTTTCAACTGTATTATCGATTCTAAAAGAGGTTCTTCAAAGGGTTCATGGTCCTACATCACCTTCAGAAGATTGGCCAACCCTAATGCCATCTCCTCCTTCAAAACATTCTAAACTTTTTGAGGAGAACGAACCTCTAGAACAAACTCGGACATCTCCTAAAAAGCAACCTAGCTCTTCCAAAAATGAACATGAAGGATATGATCAAGAAAAAGTTTCCCCAAAAGACTCTTAGATTTTTAGGACTCCTTCTTATGTATAAAAATGTTAAAAAATCTATGATTGTAATCGATTAATATGATTAACGAAATTCCTCTTTTTGTTGTGTTATTTCTGTGTATATTTCTATCTTACAACAATTGGTAAATATTTAATGGATAATTTCTACATTTAAAAGGTTATGTATCCTTTTTGATAATGCCAAAGGGGGAGAAATAATAAAGATCACAATAAACTATGGAAAGCACATATTCAAGGGGAGATTTATAAAATTATAAATGGGGTGATTGTTAGTAAATCAAATATACGGTTTCGATGACAACAACTATACTATGGAGATCGAATATGTATATATATTTTTGTATATAGGTACTTGCTAAAGGAACGTTACAAGAGACTACAAGTCAATAGAATCAAAGAAGCAACAGAAAAGATGAAAAAAAAAGACATGCACAAGTTTCAGACGTCTAGGTGCATAAGCTAGACGTCTGGAAAATCTTCTGGAACAAACAAATAGACTAAACCAGACGTTTGGTAGTTGCAATCAGACGTCTGAAAATCTACTATATACAAAAAATATTTAGTATCAGATGTTTGATACAAATACCCAACGTCTGATTTCGAACTCGGATTTTAAATTTAAACTTCAATTGCTACATTCAAAAAGACATCTCCACTACTCTTCGCTGCAACTCCTCATCATTAACAGAAGCAACTGTAAAGCACTTGTTAATGGATGCAACTACTCAAGGAACCTCTCCACAACTATATATATCATCAAGAATCAAGAGAACAACTTCCACCATACTTACTTACGCTCTCCAATTACATACTCTATTATATTCTTGATCTCCAGCAGTCTATACTTGTATTTCATTCTTCAAAATATTCAGTTCTTCATAGAAAATACTCTCTAGATATATATTGGAAGCATTTGTACTAATTAGTCAATATCTGTGTTATATAACACACATTTGAAAAGAATAACTTATTATAATAAAGCCTATTCCTCCGGGCGAAGCGAGGTGTTTGATAGTCGAATTCCAAAGGGGACATTGGGACTGGACATAGAACCGAAGGTCTGAACCAGTATAAAATCTTGGTATGCTTATTCTATATTTAGTTAGATTAATATTGTTTTAGTTGCATCATATATTTTGTCACATATACTTGCATATACACTATACGATCCATCCTGTAGACTTTCATTACTCACATAACTTGCCACATCATGCTTCATGCCTTTCCAATAATAAAGGCGACTCATATCGGCATACATCTTACTATTGCCAGGATGGATGGTATAATCAGAACGGTGACAACCATTGAAAATGTCCTGCCTAAGTGTAAAATAAGAACGCACGACTAGACGGTTCTTCTTACGAAGACACCCATGAGAATCAATGCTGAAATCCCTCAACTCCTGGTTACGGGACACAGACTCACAAATTTGGATAAGGTGCACAAGATCGGGATCACGCCGCTGAGCATCGGCAATACGATCCAATAAACTAGTACGAGCTTCTCGTCGCCAAGCTCGATGAGTCCACTCTCTCTTGGACATAATTTAGGGAACGATTTGAGCTTAAATTCATTCCCGAATCAGAGAAAGCTTTATTGGCCCGCCGCTTTCTCGAGTTGAATCAAGGGAAGTCCTCAGTTTCTGATTATGTTTCTTCATTCGAAGCTTTATCTAAATATGGTCTTGATTATATCAGCACTCCCTATAAGAAGAATCTGAAGTTTGTCTCTAGTCTTAGAAAGTATTTGAAAAAGTCTTTGATGTTCTAGCTTAAGCTTTCTTTTGAGAAGTTAGTTGAGTCGGCGCTTCATCTCGAAGCCAATGATAAGGAGTGTGATAGTGGTGATGAGGCTGAGGTCCGCAAGAACTCCAATAAGAAGAAGTTCCCATTTCATAAGCAGAAGTCTTTTGCTCAAAAAAAGTAGAAGTTTGTTAGTCCTAGTTCTCAACCTAATGGAGCACCTCCTACTTGGAAGGGGTGTTTCAATTGTGGTTCTCCTGACCATATGATTCGAGATTGTCCTAAGCCTCTCTTTTCCCGCTATTGCAAGAAGGAAGGCTGTCGTATTTCCACTTATCCTATTGCTTCGAATAATTCTAAATCTGGCAAGCTTAATGTAGTGGATGCTTCTAGAGGTTCTTCTCAGCGTAGAGTTACATCTCCTTCTATCCTTGAAGGTTCCTTGTTGTTTCATGACCGATCTATTCGAGTCTTCTTTGATACAGGTGCATCGCATTCATTCGTATCGAAGGAGCTCGTTGATGTTGTTCCTTTGGATATTTCTTGTTTGGTTACTTCATTGAGGATTGCAAATCCTATCGGGGGATCCGCAACCTTTAGCATGCTTTGTGAGAATGTTGAGATTCTTTTTTTGTGTGGCTTTTCTTTCCGTGCGAATCTGCACGTTATTTCATTTTTGTGTTTTGATATGATTTTGGGAATGGACTGGCTAGTGCGATACAATGCAAGGATTATTTGTTCCGAGAGAGTTTTATATCTTCAACATCCAGATTCGTCTACTCGTCTAGCACTTGTTCTTCGAAATGAAGATAATTCCAAATCATCTTTATTTTCTCTCGACTCGCGAGAAGATGATGATATATCTCGTATTCCTATTGTTTGTGACTTTTCTGATGCGTTTGAGCCTGTTTTGGGTTTGCCACCCAAGTGGGCTATCGAGTTACGCATTGATCTTATTCTAGGCGTGCAGCCAGTTAATCGTCCTCCCACGAGGATGTCTACCAAGGAAAATGAGAAACTTAAGAAGCGGCTTTTAGAGCTTGAAGCTAAGCAATTTATCCAATCTAGTTATTCACCGTGGGGTGCCGCGGTTGTCTTGGTAAAGAAATCTGATGGTACTCCTAGACTTTATATCGATTATCGCAAGCTTAACAAGGTAACCATCAGGAATAAGTATCTGTTTCCTAGGATCGATGATATGTTCGATCAATTGAGTGGTGCTAAAGTCTTTTCTCAACTAGACCTTGCCAGTGGCTTTCATTAGCTCTAAGTGGTAGAAGATAGTATAACCCATACAGCTTTCCGCACTCGCTATGGATCTTACGAGTGGCTCGTCATGCATTTGGTTTGAGGAGATTACCTGTAAATATTAAATTATAACGGTAGTTATAATTTAATATTGTGAATTAAAATAAAATAGGAAATTTTAAACTGTTTATTTGGAATAAACAATGAATTTTGGAAAGAAAATGAGAAAATAAAGTTTGAAAAATTATTTTATTTTATTTGGGTTAATAATGAATGGAAAGTGGTATTTATTTGGAGAAAATGCAATAATTTTATTAGTTATTGCAAATTACTTCTTTTAATAATTTTTAAAGGAAGTATTTGCTTTTTACAGGTTGTTTATTTAAATAAAAACATGAAATTTGGTTTAAAAATAAGTTTTGATCATAAAATTGAAGGAAAATGGTGTGCTAAATTTTATTACACAAGAGAATAATTCTTTTTGTAGTTTTTGAAGTTAAAAAAGGTGTTTTATGCATTTATTTGTGTATATTGTTCGTTTATGTAAAAATAAGGGTTTTTAATAATAGAATTATTTTTATAACATTAATTATGTTTTTATTAAGTGTAAAATATTTTATATAACTTGTAGATAAGTTTACATAATTTATTTGAGAAAACTAGAAGAAAAATGTTGTTTTTATTATTACATAAGTATGTATACTTGTTTTAGTGTTAATTTGTTTACATAGGCTAATTAATTTTTTTTAATCTTGGGTCCAAAGCCCACTTTGCTAATTAAATCAGAAATGAGAACTTTCTTTCTGTACGTACTTTACATCTACATGTACTCCTATAAACGAAAATAGAGAAAAAGAAAAAAAAAACTCCACTCCTCTTTAAACCTAGAGCTAAAATCATCAATTTTCTTCAATAAATTGTTGTTTCTATCTAATTTAAAGAGAAATTCAAAGGTAACCAATTCCAAAACTGAATATATCTTTAAAATCTAATATTTTAAGTTGGATTTGTATGTAACAATCTCTTCTTTGTTTGCATGTTCCTCTTTTGCTCGTTTATAAGTTCTTGAAGCCAAATTTTGCTCAAAGCTTCTATCTTTCAGCGAAAAATCTGGTATTGCACTTCAGAAAAAAGGTCAATATCAAAACTCACAAATGGTAGCTGAAGCCAAGCTTCAAATTGCTATAAACTATGAAAAATTTGCTTTTGTATCTTGTTTTACACGCAATTTCATTTGTGCTAAAACTGTTCTGACCTCCACTTTGCATGTCAATTTCATGCAATTTCGAAAATGAAATGTTACTGGATTTTCTTCAGTTGATATATCTTGTGTTTTACTATAAGTGTGCAAAATTTTATAACAAAACTCTTTCGTTAGATACCTGAAATTTTTGCTGCAAAATCAATGCGCTGCTTGGAAATCATCTGTACACATTGTTTTTTAAGTTGCTGCAAACGTGACATGAGTCCATATTTGAGACATCATATCTCTTTCATTTCTTAATAGAATTCATCGATTCTTCTTTTGCTTGAAAGATGAAGTGTTTTAGTATGTGTGTACCAATTTTCAGCTCAATATGAAGTAGTTTGGTTCTCTATTTCAGGCTTGTAATTTGAACCCAAGATGGTTTTCAGGCCTGGGCGCACTTGTTTTTTTGAACTGTTGCAAACATGGTCTGAGTCCATATTTGAAACAGCGTAACTTTTTCATTTCAAGTTGGAATTCATTGATTTTTTTTTTGTTTGAAAGATGAAGTTTTGTGGTATGTGCTTACCAATTTTCAACTCAACTTATAGTCGTGTGTTCCCTAGTTTCAGGCCTATAATTTTAATGTAGGATGTTTTTCAGGCATGGATACTTATTTTTGAAATGTTGCAAACAAGGACACTATGGACACTACGGTTTAATGCCGTCAACTAGCGCGGAGAATCAGGCTGTTAAGGAGAGACCATCCGTGTAATTGCTTTGTGCGAGCACCGATATGTCAGATAGTACAACATGCATTTGGTTTCAGGAGGAAATCCGACATACCGATACAAAATCAAAGCTACTACACGGTGGCTATATATATTCTTCGAAAACAAATATAGAAATAAACATAACACAAATCAGTCATAGACATCCATATGATAAAGGCGGAAATAGATATGAATATAACACTTAAAAGTGTGTATCAGAGTAGTGGTCAAACAAGATCCACAATATCACAAAAGAATAGCTACAAGTGCTAGGCAAAAGAATATGGATACATCAATGAGTCTATATCTCAAATGTATACAACAAAAACTACTAATCTAAGTAGTTAGCCAAAAGTCAGGGTGGTAGTCCCAAATGTGAAGTCAAGCAGAAGCACCTGTAACATCTCGGTCTGACCCGAGTATTATTTAATAAGAAAATAATAAACGGATCAGTCTAGCTATAAATATCAGATGAAATGATATACAATAAGAGATATGACAAAAAGCATATGATAATCCATAAAACCATACTGTGATAAGTATGTAATTGAAAATCAACTAGAGATTAATCAATATCACAAGAATCTTCTCAAAGATCAAAAAGAATGTCATACTCTTTATTTTTATTCACTAAAACCATAAATATTGACAATAATATCAATGCCAATCACAAAAGTTAATGACATACAAATTCACCAATGCACAAATATTGATAAAACTTATCAATGTAAATCACAAAAATTGGTGAAACACAAATTCTAGAAATCATCAATGGAAATCCAGAAATCACAAAAAGGGGGAGGCCTATCGCAAAACAGGAGCATGAAAACTCACCAACACGTGTATCACAAAATGGAACGCTATTCCATGGTTGCTAACCATTAAATTTTAAGCCGAAGCTCTACAAAATGGCCCAAAGACCATGGGTCGCTACCCAACCAAATTGAGCCGAAGCTCCACAGAAACGGGGTTTAGGCTCCCTCGTAGACAAAGAGACATCGCACATTTGCTAGTCTAAATCACAAAAATGATCATCCACGATCATCAACAAGTGTCAATTACAGTAAGCTAGTAAATATATAAGCTTAGCTTCATTTCTCATAACCACTAGATTAATTTAATATTTACGAACAAATTGTAGATCTCCACTCGAAAATTGCCACAAGAGATTCAATCGAACAAGTCCAAGAATTAACCGGCAAAGTAAATGCAAGCGTTTTATACCACTTGTTTTACTAATCCGTTTAATTAGATTTCTCGTACGAGTGAGGTAAAGGTTTATATATACTAGTAGATTGGAAAACGGTTTAAGAAATAAGCTTTGTAATAAAATAGGGTTGAAATCATTTTGATGAAGGAGTTTTGATATTTACTACTAGTATTGAAACCTTTATATTTTTAAAATGACAAAGCACAAAAATGATTGTATAAACAATAAGTCACAAATATTCACGTTCGAAGACGTGAATAAAATCCCAAGAATTCGATTCCAAATCCATCAAAGTGGAAATACCCTTGCGACTTAACAGCCACGACTTACGACTTTGCATAATTCAACACAAGAAATTAGCGGCTCAACACATGCGACTCCACGGCACACGACCAAAGAGATCAGCGAGTTAAGAAATAGCATGCGGCCTAAGAGAGCAACTGAATATGGCGCGACCTATAACATGGCGCGACCTATAGCATGGCGCGACCTAAGTTGGTGCGACTTAAACCAGGACGAGCGACCTAAGTGGTCAGCGACCAATGCGACTAGCATCGGTATATCTAGTCTCGGCTGGCTTCAATTGCCTAGAAGAATAAGTAATAACACGTTCTCTTTGCATAAGAACGGCACCCAAACCAATGCGACTAGCATCGGTATAAACAATAAAATCTTGGTTTCCCTCGGGAATCACAAGAATAGGAGCATCGGAAAGGAGTTCTTTTAATTTCTGAAAAGAAGCTTCACATTTGTCCGACCAAATGTATTTAACTCCCTTCTTTGTCAAACTAGTAAGAGGCACGGAAATTTTGGAAAAGTCCATTATAAAACGACGGTAATAGCCCGCCAATCCAAGGAAGCTACGGATTTCCGTCACACTCTTCGGTCTCTTCCAATTTTGAATCGCTTCATTCTTTGAAGGATCCACTGATATTCTGGATTCGGAAATAATATGACCGAGAAACTTCACACGAGATTGCCAAAAGTGGCATTTAGAAAATTTTGCTTTTAATTGGTTACTCCTAAGAGTTTCCAACACAATCCTAAGATGCTTTTCATGCTCCTCCTCGGTTTTTGAATACACAAGAATATCATCAATGAAGATGAGAACAAATCAATCGAGGAAATCTTTGAAAACTCGATTCATAAGGTCAATGAAATAAGCCGGAGTATTCGTTAAACAAAATGGCATAACAAGCCATTCATAAGATCCATAACGAGTACGGAACGATGTCAAAAGAAAACTATCATCTGCAATACGAAGCTGATGAAAACCTGTTGCTAAGTCCAATTATGAAAAGACTTTAGCACCACAAAGTTGATCGAATAGATCATCGATCCGAGGTAAAGGATATTTATTCTTGATAGTAAGATCATTAAGCTTGCGGTAGTCAACGCAAAGCCTAAGTGTACCATCGGATTTCTTCACAAAAATAGCCGAAGCTTCCCAAGGCGAGGAACTAGAGCGAATAAATTGCTTCGTCTCCAATTCGGAAAATTGTTTGTGCATCTCCTCATTTTCCTTATTGGAAATGCGATAAGGAGGACGAGTGATAGGTTGAGATCTAGGATGAGATTAATTTTGAACTCAATTGCTCGCTTAGGTGGTAATCCTAAAACGGGCTCAAATATGTCAGAAAATTCACGAACAACGTGAATAAGAGAAATAATATCTTCCTCATCATCATTATCGTCATCGTGAGGATTTAAAGAATATAAAGATGCAGCCAAGCTAGAATTTGTATCTTTAAGATCAATGGAAATCTGCTTAACAGATTGGGGATGTCGAAGATGAATAGTCCGCTTAGGACATAGGATTTGGGCTTTATAGCAGTTAAGCCAATCCATTCACAAAATTATTCCAAAGCCAAGGTAACGCATAACATGCAAATCGACACGGAAAGAGTAATCACACAAAATAATTTCGACATCTTTGCACAATAAACTGATTGTTGCGGATCCACCAACCGGATTCGCAATTCTCAAAGAAGTCATTAAACACAAAACATCCAAAGAAAAAGTATCAACAAGTTCTTTTGATGTAAAAGAATGGGATGCACCCGTATCAAAAAGAACTCGAATAGGATGATCACGAAATAAAATAATGCCATCAAGGATAGAATGAGAAATACCTTGACCACGAGATGTGTTGCCAAGGGCTTGAGCAACATTAAGCTTTCCCTCCTTCTTGCCTTGAAGTTTGGGACAAGAAGAGAAATAATGATCCGGGCTTTTGCAATAGCGACAAGCATGGGGCTTTGAACACTTATTCGCATAATGGTCCTTAGAACCACAGTTGTAGCATTGCCCACTACTAGAGGTAGAAGTCTTTGCCACAGAAGTTGCTTGCTTCCCTTTCTTATTGGGATAAGGACCTTTGAACTTATTAGGCCTTTTCTTGTTGTTGAAGTTTGGTTTGGCACCCAAAACTTCAACATCACTCTCCTTATCTGCCTCTTCAAGTCGAAGAGCGAAATCAATGTGTTGATCAAAAGAAACTTCTAATTTTAGAAGTAATGGCTTCTTGAGATTTTTATTCAAGCCATAGACAAATCTTTGGTTTTTCTTCAATGGGGTGTTTATGTATTCAACCCTGTATTTAGAAAGTGACTCGAAGGATGCGACATAATCTGCCACATAGGATTCACCTTAAACAAGGTCAATGAAACGACGAGCCAATGTTACTTTCTCAGCTTCTGGCATAAACTTTAATTTGAATCATTCCCGGAATTTCTCCCAAGTAAGATCTGCTTCAACTATTTCAGAAGTAAGAAGCTCATACCAATCTAATGCTCTTTCTAAGAGCATACTAGAGGCCACCTGAACACGGTGATGATCAATAAGATTCATGCGAGAAAAGATTCGATCGCACGTTCTCAGCCAAGCCTGGACTTCAATAATAGTTTCAGATCCTTCGAATGGCTTCCCACCCAAATTGGTATAATCGTTGCACAAACGTGCAAATCCAGACTTAGAGTGAGTAGACTTCGGATTTGAACTGGCTGCCTGAGCATTCTTTACGAGATCAAAAACCTGCTGGGCAGACATAAATACTCCATCTTGGGGAGTAGCTCTAGATTGACCGGCGTTGGGACGGCCTGGTCTAACCATTTCTCTTCCTTTAGAAAGAAAGAAAGAGGAAGAAAAAGGTTATCCCCAAATGAATATCAAGCAATCGTGATAGATAAAACAAGAAATCATAAAGAAAATAGGATGAATTGGTACGAAGACTCAAATTAAATCCTAAAGCACGACTCCTAAGAAGGACTTAGGACGATGATAATTGTTAAATTGTTCTACATTCTTCCGAAGTTTGGCTCTGATACCAGGCTGTGACGCCCCACCTCTATACCCACTCTAGCCAAAGACACTACGGTGTAATGCCGTCAACTAGCGCGGAGAATAAGGCTGTTGAGGAGCGACCATCCGTGTAATTGCTTTGTGTGAGCACCGATATGTCAGATAGTACAACATGCATTTGGTTTCAGGAGGAAATCCGACATACCGATACAAAATCAAAGCTACTACACGGTGGCTATATATATTCTTCGAAAACAAATATAGAAATAAACATAACACAAATCAGTCATAGACATCCATATGACAAAGGCGGAAATAGATATGAATATAACACTTAAAAGTGTGTATCAGAGTAGTGGTCAAACAAGATCCACAATATCACAAAAGAATAGCTACAAGTGCTAGACAAAAGAATATGGATACATCAATGAGTCTATATCTCAAATGTATACAACAAAAACTACTAATCTAAGTAGTTAGCCAAAAGTCAGGGTGGTAGTCCCAGATGTGAAGTCAAGCAGAAGCACCTGTAACATCTCGGTCTGACCCGAGTATTATTTAATAAGAAAATAATAAACGGATCAGTCTAGCTATAAATATCAGATGAAATGATATACAATAAGAGATATGACAAAAAGCATATGATAATCCATAAAACCATACTGTGATAAGTATGTAATTGAAAATCAACTAGAGATTAATCAATATCACAAGAATCTTCTCAAAGATCAAAAAGAATGTCATACTCTTTATTTTTATTCACTAAAACCATAAATATTGACAATAATATCAATGCCAATCACAAAAGTTAATGACATACAAATTCACCAATGCACAAATATTGATAAAACTTATCAATGTAAATCACAAAAATTGGTGAAACACAAATTCTAGAAATCATCAATGGAAATCCAGAAATCACAAAAAGGGGGAGGCCTATCGCAAAACAGAAGCATGAAAACTCACCAACACGTGTATCACAAAATGGAACGCTATTCCATGGTTGCTAACCATTAAATTTTAAGCCGAAGCTCTACAAAATGGCCCAAAGACCATGGGTCGCTACCCAACCAAATTGAGCCGAAGCTCCACAGAAACGGGGTTTAGGCTCCCTCGTAGACAAAGAGACATCGCACATTTGCTAGTCTAAATCACAAAAATGATCATCCACGATCATCAACAAGTGTCAATTACAGTAAGCTAGTAAATATATAAGCTTAGCTTCATGTCCCATAACCACTAGATTAACTTAAATATTTACGAACAAATTGTAGATCTCCACTCGAAAATTGCCACAAGAGATTCAATCGAACAAGTCCAAGAATTAACCGGCAAAGTAAATGCAAGCGTTTTATACCACTTGTTTTACTAATCCGTTTAATTAGATTTCTCGTACGAGTGAGGTAAAGGTTTATATATACTAGTAGATTGGAAAAGGTTTAAGAAACAAGCTTTGTAATAAAATAGGGTTGAAATCATTTTGATGAAGGAGTTTTGATATTTACTACTAGTATTGAAACCTTTATATTTTTAAAATGACAAATCAAAAAAATGATTGTATAAACAATAAGTCACAAAAATTCACATTCAAAGATGTGAATAAAATCCAAAGAATTCGATTCCAAATCCATCAAAGTAGAAATACCCTTGCGACTTAACAGCCACGACTTACGACTTAGCATAATTCAACACAAGAAATCAGCGGCTCAACACTTGCGACTCCACGGCACATGACCAAAGAGATCAGCGACATAAGAAATAACATGCGGCCCAACAGAGCAACTGAACATGGCGCGACCTATAACATGGCGCGACCTATAGCATGGCGCGACCTATAGCATGGCGCGACCTAAGTTTGTGCGACCTAACATAGTCGACCTATGTTGATGCAAGCCGAGCGACCTAACATAGACGACCTATAGCATGGCGTGACTTAAAGCATGGAGCGACCAATGTTGGTGCGACCTATATGCAGACCGAGTGACCTAACTGGTAGAAGAGAAAACTGGGCGACCTATGTGGTCAGCGACCTAAAGGGTTGCAAGCGGGTCGACCTAAGAGGTTGCGACCTAACTTGGCGCGACCTAAGTTGGTTGCGAGATATAGCAGGTGCGACTTAACATGGCCGAGCGACCTAAGGTACTGGGGCAAGCCGAGCGACTTAACACATGGCCGAGCGACTTAAGCAATGGAATGACCTAACACATGGCACGACCTAAGCATGGCGCGACCTATGTTGGTGCGGCCTACATGCAGGCCGAGTGACTTAAATGTGCAGGCCGAGCGACCTAGGGGATAGAAGTGCAAAACTCCCTCAATTTGCAACCGGTCGAGCACGGACGCTAGGGGATTACGCCTATCGGCTACCCGGTCCTATCGGCTCCTCGATGCATCACCAAAACGTGTTCAAACATTAAAGTTAAGATTTTGAATGATTTGAACCCAAAACACTAAAAATTGCGATTTTCACCAATTCAATCCAAACCAAAAGCAAATGCACATGAATAAGTGTTAGGAATTCATACCCAACAATCAAAGATAGTTATAGACAAAGATGTGAGATAAAAATCTCACCTTTTCACAAAATCAATGAAGGAGAAGTTTAAAAGCAAAGGAAGAATCAACCACACTTCAATCTCAACACAAGAAGCTTGAATCAATGGCTTCTCTTTGGATTTGGAGTTAGATGTTGGATTTGCAAATGAACTAGGGCTTGGAGTTTTAATTTCCCATTCCTCTCTCCATTTTGGATGAAGCTTGAGTGTTAGAAAATGAAAGTGAAGGAATAAAGAGAAGAGGGGGTTGAGCTAGAGTTAATAGTTTAGGCTAATGGGCTAAACCAACCCCAAAGCCCAAAGTGAAAAAGTAGCAAAATTCCACTAACTCCAAACATATCAAAGTTTATACTCAAAAAGATCGCAAACGGTGTTTTGGACCCAATGGAAGTGGTCCCGAGTCCTAATTCGACCGTATGCAAAAAGTAACTTTTCGGACTAAAATCCGACTAACGATAAAATATTTAAATATTCAATCGTAAATATGTGGGATGTTACAGTTTTCAGGCCTGAATACTTATTTTTGAAATGTTGCAAACATGGCTTGAGTTCTTGTTTGAGACAGCGTAACTTTTTCATTTTCTGTCGGAATACATTGATTATTTTTTTCTTTGAAAGCTACTATGTGCACACCAATTAATAGTTCAATCAAAGGTCATTTGACCATCTGTTTCATGTCTGAAAGTTGAACCCGAAGAACATTTCAGACCTGGGCATTATTTTGCCTATGCGCGTTTTTATGTTCTTTTTTGTCCGACTTTTGACTTTTACTTAATGTTTTTGTGATATTTCTGAAATTTTTGAGGGCTAAGATGCCTATCAATAGGCTAGCCAAGTTTTGATGAATTTGAAATTCAAATTTGAATTTGAATTGAATTTGAATAACGGTTTTGAGTGATTTCTTCGATTTTGAGCATAGATTTCTACAAAAAAATTTAAAATAATTTTTAAAATAAATTGGCATTTAAAATAATTATTATGTAATATTCTAAAATTTATTTAAGCTATAAAATCTATTTATTCTCTTTAATAAGGGAATTTTCAAATATTGTCTTCAAAATTGATTTTAGAAAATGGTTTAAATGCTTATTTTCTCAGATAAATTATTTTATATAAAAAATACATGTTTTTACACTATCTGAACGAATGAGAAGGATAATTAAATGGTTTGGCAAAACACGTGGTATGAGACACGTGCTTTTATCTTATCGGTTAATTCCTAACTTGTCCGTTTGATCGTTTTGACTTACGGGTCGAGTTTACTGATGAGATGAGGTAAACTTTTTACTGCTTTGAGTGTGAAATTTACCGACAGTTAGTAAACCTTTTAGTGAGAATGTGTGGTATGGGATGCACATTAACACTATTCGAGTTCGTATTCGAGAGTTTGTGACACATTTACCATTGCGGCGTGCCAGTACCGGGCCTTCAGGTCATTGCTATTGCGGCGCTTGTCATTGTGGCATATTTGTTTTTGAGATGTTTACCATTGCGGCATATTTTCCATGGCGGCGTATTGGTCATTGAGACGTTTTTCCTTCGGGCGAGGTACCTATTTGAGATAACAGTATTTAGCAAGGATTCAGCCACATGCACGTGCAAACACTTTTGAGATGGTTTCTTTGACTATTTTCCCTAGTGTATCGCCCCTTTTGGGAATTAGTCCATTGAACATTTGATATATATTTGTGGCGATTACCTTTCGGGAATTTGAACTCTTGAGAGTTATATTTTTGCAATTTGAATTGCCAACACTAGGGTTATTTGAGATTTGCCTTTCGGCGACATTATATGAGATTTGCCTTTTGGAGTTTATTTGAGATTTTATTCTCCTCTTTGGAGATATATTTTCCGTATGGGGTGTTTGAGATGGGATCTCTTTGTGCATGTTTTAGGTTTGCCAAGATGGCGGGTTTAGGTTTTCCCCTAAACCATATTTGATGTTTTATGAAATGCAGATGATACGAGGCTCGCTACAATTAGCGTTTTATGGGTTATTCTATCACTCTTGAGATTGTACGTTGCGTAGTGATACTATTCATCACATGAAGTAACCATAGATACCATACTTATGCTCATGCTTACTTAGTATTTATTCTTCTTGCTTAGGAAGAACATCACTTATGTCATGTGCTTCTGTTATCGTTCTTTTCTTAAACTGGTTTGTTTAGCTAGACTGACCTGTGTATTTACACCCGGGTCAGATTGAGGTGTTTCAGGCTAGGTACATTGGACTTAGCCTATTCTGCTTCTGCGTAGACTCTTTTTTGCAAGCTCTTTTTGTTATAGCTTTTTGTGTGGTCCTTTTTGTTTTCTACTTTGATATGTATATTCTTTTGACCCGCTTGTATATTGTGGTTGCTATACCACTTGACATGTATCAGTTTGTATACTCTGTGATGTGTGTGTGTGTGTGTGTGTGTCTATATATATGTGTGTGTGTGTGTGTGTGTGTGTGATGGTCTGTTGTTCTGTGATATGTTTTACATTTGAGTTGTTGTATTTTGTTCTAATAGATCTTATAGCCACTTGTGGCTTTGTATTAAGTATTTATTGGACATGTAAATCCACTTGAGTTAAAGAGAAAAATACAGAGCATTTATCGACGTATTCAATAGATATTTAAGACAAGGCCATAGATGGTGCTCCTAACCAGCCATATTTTCCGCATTAGCAGACGGTATTGCCCAGTAACACTCTTTGTTAATGTGGATCTTGGGGTAGGGCGTCACAACATCCAGATCAGTCTGGTAAACCAGCGTGAGAAACACACTCAAGTGAATTTATTAGATTACCAAACCTTTTCTTTTCAAAACAAAAGTATCTCATAAGACACGCTCACACATAAACATGGATATCTTATAAAAACTTCCATTTATAAAATTCCTTTATTAACCAATCTCATTTATATCTTATTTATATCCCAAAATACAATTATAAGTTAATTCACTTATAAATCTCTTTATTTACAAATTCAATCCTTTTTATAACTTCATCAGCTCATAAATCTTATTTACTTATAAGATCCAATTATAACTTCATTTTAACTCCTATAAAACTCCTTAATAATTCCATCACTTTTTATTTATAAAATATCAATTTTGTAAATCTTATATATAAACCATTCATAATGAATCTAAAATTATCACTTTAAATTATTTTACAAAATAATAACTCCATATTTTAAAAATCACATTTTGATTCAATTTAAAATAAATTTCTTCTTTTAATAATTTAAGAATCATTATTAAAATTTATATAACTTCAAAAATCATATTTAAGTACATTTCACAAAAATCATAATTTTTCATAACATAAAACTTATAACTTCTTGTTTATTTAAAATAAATTCATTCCCTTAAAAATTAAAAAATTAATAAAACATCTATTTTCAAAATCACACTGAAATTCCTCTTTAATTTGAACATCACTTTAATATTTTTAAAATTCCAAAATATGGCCCATTGCACAACAACACTAAATAAGGTGATTCTCATCAATCGCGGCATCCAAACATCATTTATCACATGATAACAACATATATAACAATACCCGTAAATAAAAATCAACATTGGTGAGGAATCTAGTTGGATCCTCTAACCTGTCACCTATAACAAATATACATATGATAATATATGTACAATATCCTCTTCAAGGTAGACGCGTGTATAAAAGTTCATCCGCTCATACATGGGTACGTATAGGGTCTCATCTGCTTCAATAGGCAGGAATATATCCAGATACCAATCAATATATATAACATATCATATATCGTCCAAACAATTATCAAACAAATTACATAAATTTTATTCTCACTTAAATAAAAATATAAGCGAGTCGGAAAGAGTAAGTTGTACTCACTTTGATTCCAATTGACGTTGCAGCTTTTTGTTTCGAATATTTTTAACCAAAATTTTCACTAGCCCCAAATTAATCCAAACGAGATCCATAGTGTAATGTTTGTGAATACGAACCTAATGCAACTTGTTTCTTCCAATTTTGACCTCGTATGAAGAAGATATGAGTTTTATAAGTTTACACGAATTCATATATAAATTATTTACAACTCTCTTTTTTATTTTACCAAACCATCCTGGCGGTTGATTTCAAAAATTATATCATGGCCGTTGTTTCTTTCCCCCCTCATCTTCTTCATGCTGATCAAAGAATACCCATCGTTGCTTGTTAACGTCAAACGCCGCTCCCCCACGCTCGTTTTCCGGTCGATCGAACAACGCCATTAAAAAGCTTGAACCCCCATGCTCCAACGCCCACGATCTCACCAAGCTCGACACCATCTAATGGCAATGCAACCCCTAACTAACGGTGATGAACAAAAACGAATTATCGCTGACATGGTCCACCATTCTCGATCTCGACCGTTGGAAATACAAATCTCGGCATGCTCTACATTTTTCATTTAGGGGTCGAAGCTTGATATTAAATGGATGAAGAGATCGGATGAAGGGAAATTGACATGATTTTGGCCATTCGTTTGGAAATGGTGGCTAGGGTTAGGGTTTGACTAGGGTTTGTGAAAAAAGGAAATAATGAATCCCTTTTATAGAAAATTTCGTGAACTATTCATTCGAAAAATTTTCGAACTCTAATCGAAGCGTGTCGTCATGCGTTTATAATGTTTTACCATATTTCGAACACGATGGAATATATATCGGGAGCCAATTCCATCTTATTTGGAAGATAGGTTTTCGAATAGATTTATTTTAATTAAAATTTACTTAACCTAATTTCTAATCCTTTCATCTTCGTACGACCAAACCGTAAGTCTGATTGACACGAAATTTTAAATTCAACAATAATATAACATTATGGGTCCAATAAAACTTGTTTCTTCGAAATTCGAGACTATGTCAAAAATAACTATTTTTACACATTAATTAAATATTAATATATTCAATTTCTATAAATCAGATTTTCATTCAATTTCAAAAATTCCCTAACTCCATTCTAATCCAAATAGAATTTATATTAACTTTATAAATCATTTTTATTTGCATTAAATTCAAAATTATTTTGCAATTTCAAGTATTAAATTAACAATTTAATTATCCAAATAAATCAAGATATTTAAAATAAAAGTTATTCAACTTATAAAATTAATTGTGAATATTTAAAATAAATTAAATATCTGAATTTCAAATGACAGAAATAATGGGTTGTTACAGATTGATTTTTAGAATATAATATAAGGATTTTATTTTAATATGTGTAAAAATTTAGATTTTAAATTATATGTTTTAGATATTTTAAAATAATAAGTTAAGTTATGAAAATGTAAATATTAATATTTTACTTATATTTTTATTTTTTTAAATATATAAAGTAAGGTTTAAATAAATAAGATTTCATTTGATAAAATTTAATATAATTTAATTTAATAAAATTTTGTTTAATTAGTATATATAATATGTTTAAGTATTTATTTAAATTTATATTAATATTTTAAATAGATTAACTTTAATATATAGAGGTTGGAAAGATAAATTAAAGTTGACTTGAAATTAATAATTGAATTTAAATAAAACTAATTTAAAACTTATTGATTTGAGATTTTAAAGATATGAGTTTTATATAGAATTAACTTGATTTGATTAAAGGTGATTAAACAAATATTTTCAGATTTAAATAAAATTAAAATTGAATATTTAATTTTGATTTAAATTTGAATTTGAGATTTTATTTAAATTTTTATAAAAGGTGATTAAGTGAATAATTCAGAGTTAAATAAAATAGAGTTAGATATTTAATATTTTAATTTTGATTTGTAATCAGGGATTCTATTTAAATGGTTATTAAAGATGATTTAGTGGATATTTCAAATTTAAATAAAATTATAGTTGAATTTTGTAATATAAATGAAATTTATAAAATTGAATTATTGTAAATTGTTTGAATATTTAAGCTTTGAAACCTATTGAATTGAAAGTGGTTTAAATTTGAAATTGACATCAATTAAAATTGTGACGCCCCACCTCTATACCCACGCTAGCCAAGAACATTACGGTGAATGCTGTCAACTAGCACGGAGAATAAGGCTGTTGATGAGCGACCATCCGTGTAATTGCTTTGTGCGAGCATCGATATGTCAGATAGTATAACATGCTATACTTTATCAAGAGGAAATCCGACATACCGACACAAACTCAAAGCTACTACACAGTGGCTATAATATCTTCGGAAACAAATACAGAAATAAACATAACATAAATCAGTCACAGATAATTCATATCACAAAGGCGGAAGAAGATATGAATATATAATTAACACATGGAAGTGTATATCAGAGTAGTGGTCAAAAAGATCCACAATAATACAAAAGAATAGCAACATGTGCTATACAAAAGAATACAACTATGAGTCTATATCTCAAGTGTATACAACAAAATAAACTACTAATCTAAGTAGTTTGCCAAAAGTCAGAGTAATGAATCCCTGGGGAGAAGTCAAGCAGAAGCACCTGTAACATCTCGGTCTGACCCGAGTATTATTTAATAAGAAAATAATAAACGGATCAGTCTAACTATAAATATCAGATGAAACGATATAGAGTAAGAGATATGACTAAACACATAATAATCACAATGCCAAGCTGTGATATATATAAGTAGTTGAAAATCATCAAGGGATTAATCAATGTCACAAAATCTACACAAGAATCAAAGAAATGTCATACTCCTTATTTCGTTCATCAAACCACAATTATTGACAATTATATCAATGTCAATCACAAAAGTCAATGACACACAAATTCACCAATGCATAAATATTGATAAAACTTATCAATGGAAATCACGAAAATTGGTGAAGCATAAATTCTAGAAATCATCTCAAGAAATCCAGCCAATGACACACGAATTCACCTATGCACAAAATTTAATAAATCATATCAATAGAAATCACAAAAATAGGTGAAGAAGAAAATTCCAGAATTCGACACACGAAATCCAGAAGTCACAAGAAAAAGGAGGGAGGCCTATCACACGAACGAGAAGCTATCTCATGGTAGCTAGCCATTAATTTTTGACACACGAACGAGAAGCTATCTCATGGTAGCTAGCCATTAATTTTTGACACACGAACGAGAAGCTATCTCATGGTAGCTAGCCATTAATTTTTGACACACGAACGAGAAGCTATCTCATGGTAGCTAGCCATTAATTTTTGACACACGAACGGCCCAAAGGCCATGGGGAGCTACCCCAAAAAGAAATGAGACAAAGCTCAATAAAATGAGTTACTGTCCTCCACGTGGACAAAGAGACATCGCACAATTGCTAGTCTAAATCACAAAAATGATCGTCATGATCATCAAGAAGTGTCAATTACAGTAAGCTAGTAAATATATGAGCTTAGCTTCATGTCCCATAACCACTAGCTTAACTTAAATATTTACGAACAAATTGTAGATTTCCACTAGAAAATTGTCACAAGAGATTCAATCGAACAAGTCCAAGAATTAACCGACGAAGTAAACGCAAGCGTTTCATACCACTTGTTTTACTAAGCCGTTTAATTAGATTTCTCATACGAGTGAGGTAAAGGTTTGTATATACTAATAGATTGGAAAACGGTTTTATAAACGAATTTGGTATTAAAATAGAATTGAAATCGTTTGAGGAAAGAGTTTTGATATTTACTACTAGTATTGAAACCTTTATATTTTTAAAGTGACAAAGCACGAAAATGATTGTAGAACAATTAACCACCAAAATTCACATTCGAAGACGTGAATAAAAATCCAAAGAAATCGATCCGAATCCATCAAAATGGGTATTCCCAAAAATTCCAAGAATAGAAGTCATTAAAGTCGTAGCAACAACAAGTGGGAAATAACACGAATCGATGGAATTTGGAAACCAAGCAAAAATATGCACAATTAGGCAAATAGGTACAGGTCAGTCGACTGACTAAAAGGTCCAGTCGACTGGACCAGAGGCATGAAAAATAATTTCCTACAGTCAGTCGATTGACCTAAAAATTAAGTCGACTGAATGCAGGGAAAACAGAGGACCCGAGCCTCTGTTAGTTGCCTTCGGAATGCCTATGTGCTACAGCCAGTCGACTGACTCAAAGGTCCAGCCGACTGACTGGCATCAAGGCTGCTTTCCAGCCTATAAAATGAAGATGCAATCTTCTTCAAAATGCAATCGAGCGAGCACGGTCACTAGGGGTTTATGCAAATCGACTACCCGGCCCTATAAGCTCTTCGATGCATCACCAAAACAAGTTCAAACAACAAAGCTATGATTTTTGAAGATTTGAAATCAAAACACTAAAATTTGGAATGTTCACAAAACCTATCCAAATCAAAATCAAATACACATGAATAAGTATTCGGAATTCATACCTAACAATCAAAGATAATCATAGACCTAGATGTGAGATTAAAAATCTCACCTTTGAACCCAAACGATTGAAGAAGATGCTTGAAAGCAAAGGAGAATCAACCACTCTTCAAATGCAACTCAAGAAGCTTGATTCTAAGCTTTAAAAGAAGAACATTCCCAAAGTTAGGTTTAGGAATTTCTGAAATTGATAAGAGATTGAGTTGGAGAAGAAGAAGAGAAGCTTACCAATGAGTTCTTCTACTAGTTTGGAGCTAGAACTTGATTTGCAAAAGAAAACTAGGGCTTGAGTTTTAATTTCTCATCTCTCCCTCCATTGTTGCTAAAGCTTGAGTATTAGGAATTGGAAATGAAGTAAATGAGGGAGAGAGGGGTTGGGACTGAATACATAAGTGGGCTCAGCCCAAATCAAAACCCTAAGTGAAAAAGTAGCAAAAATCAACTTTCTCCAAACATATCGAAGCTTATACTCAAAAAGGTCGCAAACGGCATTTTAAACTCAATGGGAGTGGTCTCGAGTCCTAATTCGACCGTTTGAAAAAAGTAGCTTTTAGGACTAAACTCCGAGTATTAAAAAAATATTTAAATAAAATATTTAAATATAACATCAACAAATATGTGGGTTGTTACAGACTCCCCTCCTTAAAGAAATTGCGTCCTCGCAATATTTAAGAAGAAAATATAAAGTAACAACCATAAAAGCATATTCAACACAAAAGAAGTTTGAAATAAGAAGTTCACCTCAAAGAGCACGAGAAAGTAAGTCCGGATGTGTTCGCTCGATGAACTCTCTAGACTCCTAAGAACAATCCTTAGGATTTAAAGACCATTGAACTTTCACAAGCGGAACATCTTTATTTCGAATTCGTTTGACCTCCGAAGCAATAATTCGAATAGGATGCTGCTCATAAGTTAAATTAGGCGAAACTTCAATCTCTTCCACAATGCTGGACTCATGAATGGAATCGGAATCTCGAAGGCATTTCCGTAATTGAGAAACGTGAAACACGTCATGAATAGCAGAAAATTGAGCCGGTAATAAAAGGCGATATGCCATGGAACCAATACGTTCAGCGATAGGAAATGGCCCAATATATCGAGGCGCTAACTTTCCCAATCGACTGAAACGTACAACACCTTTCATAGGTGAAACACGAACAAGCACAAAATCTCCCGCAGAAAATTCTAACTTCCTTCTCCGGTTATCGGCATAGGATTTTTGTCTACTCTGGGCATCTTTCATCCTATGTCGAATAAGTTCAATTTTCTCTGCGGAATCCCGAATAAAATCTGGACCTAAAACCAGCTTCTCACCGCCCTCAAGCCAACAAGAAGGAGATCGGCATGGCCTTCCATAAAGTGCCTCGAAAGTGCCATACCAATACTAGATTGGAAGCTATTATTATAGGAAAATTCAACAAGCGAAATATGATCTTCCCAACTTCCACCAAAATCAAGAACACATGCACGAAGAAGATCTTCAAGAGTTTGATTCACACGCTCGGTTTGTCCATCGGACTGAGGATGATAAGCGGTGCTAAAATTAAGCTTCGTTCCCAAATCTTTTTGAAGACTCTTACAAAATCCACTAGTAAACAAAGGATCATGATCACTAACAATAGAAGTAGGAACTCCACGTAATTTAACAATCTCTTTAACAAAGAGCTTGGCCAAAAGAGGAACGGTTCGGTTAGACCGAACGGGAATAAAATGGGCGGATTTAGTAAGTCTATCAACAATCACCCATAAGCTATCACGACCCGAACGAGAACGGGGAAGGCCATCTATAAAATCCATGGAAATTTGGTCCCACTTCCAAATTGGAATTTCTAAAGGTTGCAATAACCCACTGGGCCTTTGATGTTCGGCCTTAACGAGTTGGCAAGTCATGCAATGCTTAACGAATTAGCGATGTCAAGTTTCATTCCCTCCCAATAATAAAGTCGCTTCATATCCGCGTACATTTTACTACTAACGGGATGAATGGTAAATTTAGAGCGATGGGAATCTTCTAAAATATCTTTACGAAGATCACTAATATTTGGCACGATAAGTCTACCAAATCTTCGAATGCCGCCACGAGAATCAATATCAAAGTCTTTCAAACCTTCAATATCAATTTTATCCTTAATATTTTGGCCAAGAAGAGCCAATTCAGGATCTAGCCCTTGAGCTTCAAGAATGCGGTCTAAAAGAGAAGGATGAGCCTCAAGGCTACATAAAACAAATGATGAGCATAAATCAGATACGCGGTCTCGAATCTCTCAAGTGGATAAGATCTCGAGATCGTTCTATTCAGATATCATCATAGAAACAACTGCTTGTTGCTTACGGCTAAGAGCATCTGCGACATGATTACCCTTACCGGGGGTATAAAGAATATCAAGATCATAAGGAGCAAGGAACTCGAGCCAACGTTGTTAACGTAAATTAAGTTCCTTTTGAGGAAATAAATATTTCAAAGACTATGATCCAGGTGGAGAACAAATTTCTCCCCCAAAAAGGATGATGCCAAACCCTAAAAGCGAAAACAATAGCCGCGAGCACTAGATCATGAGTGGCATACCTAGTCTCAATCGGCTTTTAATGATTTAGAAGCACAAGTGATAGCACGTTATCTTTTGCAAGAGAACGACATCCAAACCAATACGATAAGCATTGGTACAAAAGATAAAGTCTTGGTTCCCTTCGGGAATCACAAGAATAAGAGTATCGAAAAGAAAGAACTTCTTTTAAATAATTTTCTTTCCCGAA
Source organism: Allium cepa (assembly GCA_030765085.1). Taxonomy (NCBI): domain Eukaryota; kingdom Viridiplantae; phylum Streptophyta; class Magnoliopsida; order Asparagales; family Amaryllidaceae; genus Allium; species Allium cepa. The sequence continues at coordinate 586,023,393 of CM060941.1, read as the reverse complement.
AAGCTAAAAATTTCAAAATTACATTTATCTTTATGTAATAATCTTTTTAGAAAATTTTACATAAGTCATTTTATTGTGTCTGACTGTCACATCTAAGCGTTTAGGAAACTCCTATCGATAACGTTGACCAGGCGCATCGACCAGAATTCTTAAAGCACTCAACGGACAATACAATCACAAAATCATCTTCTATATGACAAAAATATCTCTTAAAAAGTTTAAGAATATTCTTTGCTCGTTTAAGAAAAAAATCAAATCGTACTTGTAAATAAATCTTGCGAAAAAGATTTACAAAATTTTAAATTTCTATTTTCATCCAAAATCAATAAATACAAAAATGAAATCATCGAGATATTCATAGAACACTCGATTTATAAAATGGATGAAACAAGATGGGCAAACTGAATGACAAAATAAGTCATTCATAAGAATCGTAACGAGTGCGGAATGCGATAAGTAGAATGCTAACTCCCGCAACTTGTAGCCAAATGAAAATCGGTGGCAAGGTCGAACTAGAAAGACCTTAACACCACACAAAAGATTTCTTACGTGATAATCCTAAGACAAGCTCAAAAATTACCGGAAAATTCTCAAACTACATGAATGAGAGAAATAACACTTTCCCCATCATGTGAGCTTAAAGAATAAAATGATACCTTCAGAAATATGAAATCAGAATCTCAAGAAAATAGAAATCTGATTAACAGATAGAAAACGTCGAAGATGAATAGTCCACACGGAAAAAAGGATATGGGCTTCACAACGAGTAAGCCAATCCTTACAAAAAAATCAATTCCGAAGCCTAAGTAGAAATCGGCTCGGAAAGAAAAATCACATAAAATAATTTCGACATCAATAGAAAGCAAATTGAGTGTTGTGGACCTACCATACGGATTCGCAACTCTCAAAGAAGTCATCAAGCCCAAAATATTTTCAAAGAAAAAGAATCATCAAGTTCTTTTGATATAAAAATAATGAGATGAAACCCATACCAACAAGAACTTGAATAAGAAGATCACGAAATAAAACAATGCCATCAAGGATTGAGTGAAAAATACCTTGACCAAGAGTAGTGTCGCTAGGGGTTTGCACAATATTTATCTTTCTCATGTCCTTGTTCAAAAGTTTGGGACAAGCAGATAAAAGATGCCCCGAGTCTTTGCAATAGCGACAATAAAGGGGTTTTGGGCACTTAATTACATAATGGTCCGTGGAACCACAATTGTAGCATTTTTACGACTTAGGGTAGGAGCCTTGTCTACCGAAGTTTCTTGTTCCACCCTCCTCTTGCTTTGACGTATGGGGCAGGCAGAAATATGATGACATGTATTTTTGCAATAACGACAAAAGAGTGGTTCCGAACACTCCTTTGCATAGTGGTCCATAGAATTACAGTTGTAGCATCCTCCACGATTAGGGACTGGAGTCTTTACTACCAAAATAGTTTGTTTCACTTTCTTATTGGGATTAGGGATTTTGAACATAATATGTCTCTTCTTGGAAATCCCAATATCACTATCACTTCCTTTACCAACCTCTTCATATCGAAGAGTGATGCCCACAAGCTGATTGAAAGAAACTTCAAGTTTCAAAGGTAGAACCATTTCGGGGTTCTTATTCAAAGCACGGATAAACTCTTGATTCTTTACAAGATCCAAAAGTTGTTGGGAAGACATGAATGCGCCATCCAGAGAAAGGCTACTGGATTGACCATCGCTAGGACTGCTAGAACTAACCATTTCTCTTCCTTAAGAAAGAAAGATAGAAAGAAGAAGAAAAGGTTATTCACCAAATGAATATCAAGCAATCTTGATAGATATAACAAGGAATCATAAAGAAAATAGGATGAATCGGTACGAAGACTTGAATTAAATCCTAAAGCACGACTAAGAAAGACTTAGGACGATGATCCTTGTTATAATATTCCATATTGTTCCGAAGTTTGGCTTTGATACCAAGCTGTGACGCCCCACCTCTATACCCACGCTAGCCAAGAACATTACGGTGAATGCTGTCAACTAGCACGGAGAATAAGGCTGTTAAGGAGCGACCATCCGTGTAATTGCTTTGTGCGAGCATCGATATGTCAGATTGTATAACATGCAATACTTTATCAAGAGGAAATTCGACATACCGACACAAACTCAAAGCTACTACACAGTGGCTATAATATCTTCGGAAACAAATACAGAAATAAACATAACATAAATCAGTCACAAATAATTCATATCACAAAGGCGGAAGAAGATATGAATATATAATTAACACATGGAAGTGTATATCAGAGTAGTGGTCAAAAAGATCCACAATAATACAAAAGAATAGCAACGTGTGCTATACAAAAGAATACAACTATGAGTCTATATCTCAAGTGTATACAACAAAATAAACTACTAATCTAAGTAGTTTTCCAAAAGTCAGAGTAATGAATCCCTGGGGAGAAGTCAAGCAGAAGCACCTGTAACATCTCGGTCTGACCCGAGTATTATTTAATAAGAAAATAATAAACGGATTAGTCTAACTATAAATATCAGATGAAACGATATAGAGTAAGAGATATGACTAAACACATAATAATCACAATGCCAAGCTGTGATATATATAAGTAGTTGAAAATCATCAAGGGATTAATCAATGTCACAAAATCTACACAAGAATCAAAGAAATGTCATACTCCTTATTTCGTTCATCAAACCACAATTATTGATGATTATATCAATGTCAATCACAAAAGTCAATGACACACAAATTCACCAATGCACAAATATTGATAAAACTTATCAATGGAAATCACGAAAATTGGTGAAGCATAAATTCTAGAAATCATCTCAAGAAATCCAGCCAATGACACACGAATTCACATATGCACAAAAATTAATAAATCATATCAATAGAAATCACAAAAATAGGTGAAGAAGAAAATTCCAGAATTCGACACACGAAATCCAGAAGTCACAAGAAAAAGGGGTGAGGCCTATCACACGAACGAGAAGCTATCTCATGGTAGCTAGCCATTAATTTTTGACACACTAACGAGAAGCTATCTCATGGTAGCTAGCCATTAATTTTTGACACACGAACGGCCCAAAGGCCATGTGGAGCTACCCCAAAAAGAAATGAGACGAAGCTCAATAAAATGAGTTACTGTCCTCCACGTGGACAAAGAGACATCGCACAATTGCTAGTCTAAATCACAAAAATGATCGTCATGATCATCAAGAAGTGTCAATTATTGTAAGCTAGTAAATATATGAGCTTAGCTTCATGTCCCATAACCACTAGCTTAACTTAAATATTTACGAACAAATTGTAGATTTCCACTAGAAAATTGTCACAAGAGATTCAATCGAACAAGTCCAAGAATTAACCGACGAAGTAAACGCAAGCGTTTCATACCACTTGTTTTACTAAGCCGTTTAATTAGATTTCTCATACGAGTGAGGTAAAGGTTTGTATATACTAATAGATTGGAAAACGGTTTTATAAACGAATTTGGTATTAAAATAGAATTGAAATCGTTTGAGGAAAGAGTTTTGATATTTACTACTAGTATTGAAACCTTTATATTTTTAAAGTGACAAAGCACGAAAATGATTGTAGAACAATCAACCACCAAAATTCACATTCGAAGACGTGAATAAAAATCCAAAGAAATCGATCCGAATCCATCAAAATGGGTATTCCCAAAAATTCCAAGAATAGAAGTCATTAAAGTCGTAGCAACAACAAGTGGGAAATAACACGAATCGATGGAATTTGGAAACCAAGCAAAAATATGCACAAATATGCACAATTAGGCAAATAGGTGCAGGTCAGTCGACTGACTAAAAGGTCCAGTCGACTGGACCAGAGGCATGAAAAATAATTTCCTGCAGTCAGTCGATTGACCTAAAAATTAAGTCGACTGAATGCAGGGAAAACAGAGGACCCGAGCCTCTGTTAGTTGCCTTCGGAATGCCTATGTGCTACAGCCAGTCGACTGACTCAAAGGTCCAGCCGACTGACTGGCATCAAGGCTGCTTTCCAGCCTATAAAATGAAGATGCAATCTTCTTCAAAATGCAATCGAGCGAGCACGGTCACTAGGGGTTTATGCAAATCGACTACCCGGCCCTATAAGCTCTTCGATGCATCACCAAAACAAGTTCAAACAACAAAGCTATGATTTTTGAAGATTTGAACTCAAAACACTAAAATTTGGAATGTTCACAAAACCTATCCAAATCAAAATCAAATACACATGAATAAGTATTAGGAATTCATACCTAACAATCAAAGATAATCATAGACCTAGATGTGAGATTAAAAATATCACCTTTGAACCCAAACGATTGAAGAAGATGCTTGAAAGCAAAGGAGAATCAACCACTCTTCAAATGCAACTCAAGAAGCTTGATTCTAAGCTTTAAAAGAAGAACATTCCCAAAGTTAGGTTTAGGAATTTATGAAATTGATAAGAGATTGAGTTGGAGAAGAAGAAGAGAAGCTTACCAATGAGTTCTTCTACTAGTTTGGAGCTAGAACTTGATTTGCAAAAGAAAACTAGGGCTTGAGTTTTAATTTCTCATCTCTCCCTCCATTGTTGCTAAAGCTTGAGTATTAGGAATTGGAAATGAAGTAAATGAGGAGGAGAGGGGTTGGGACTGAATACATAAGTGGGCTCAGCCCAAATCAAAACCCTAAGTGAAAAAGTAGCAAAAATCAACTTTCCCCAAACATATCGAAGCTTATACTCAAAAAGGTCGCAAACGGCATTTTAAACTCAATGGGAGTGGTCCCGAGCATAATTCGACCGTTTGCAAAAAGTAGCTTTTCGGACTAAACTCCGAGCATTAAAAAAATATTTAAATAAAATATTTAAATATAACATCAACAAATATGCGGGTTGTTACAAAAATGGTGTTAATAAAAATTTGAATTGAATTGTAATTGATAAACTGAGATTGATTTAAATTAAATCTTGGAACTAAAGTTGATTTGTACTGATTTGTGAAATATGAAGAAACAATTCTAATTTGAAACTATTTCGATGTGAAATTTTTAATATATAAACTATTTTATTCTATAACCTATTTTTAAAAATAAACTAATATTAATTTATAAATATTCAATATATATATATAAACTATTTTCAATAATTAAACTGTTTAAGTTGGAACTGTTATGATTTAGATTTAATGGATTTAAATTCAAATATTTTGATATGATGGTTTAGACTACTTTGTGATTATAATTTAAAGTGAATGTAATTTTGAAAGTGATATGATTTCAAGTGATATGAATTTGAAATGAATATGGTATTTTGATATGAAGTATGAACTATTTGAAATATAAAATGACTACGGTGTGAAATAAGCGTTTGGTTGTTAAAGAGATCGGGATCAGATATTGTCATACTCTCTGCCAATACCGAAAAGTATTTTAACAACTGTATGGAGAATCCATAATGAAGTAGGATGGTTTGGCAACATCTGTAAGAGATATGAACGTAGCCCTGACTCCTACGAGTCATCGTGATGTGGATAAAACAGGAGCTATACTGGGCCAAGTGAGGTTGCGCCAACAATCGAGCATGCTTCTTCGATACCATTCTATTACTTTTCGATTTGATCGGGTGCACTTTTGATTCAAGAGCGTGTCTCGAGGTGGGCGGTAGCAGCTGCTGTTAGTCCCTGAGAAGATGGTTTTGATGACAACAACCTTAGAACAAGATTATAAAATAAATACTAACATTATAGTTCAGATATATATGTATATGCAGGATTTAACCATGCAGGTATCAAGAATGAAGACTATACAGTATAGAGATTCAAGACTGAGGATATCAAGATTGAAGACTCATGAATATCAAGATTATCAAGTGTTCAAGATTTCAATAATAAGTAATTAATTAGGAATTTTGTTAAAACTCCTAGAAAAGCACTGGCATCTTAAAATCCAATTTATTCGTGGAATGGAATCCACTTCGAGCTCATTAAAGGAATGGAACCTTAAGTAGGATGGAATCAATGAAAAATCTAGTGGAGCATTGTTTTGTATCCACTAACTTTTATTCAAATGTTTTTACAAAATTATATCTTGTTTTCAAATGATTTCAAAACCTTCCTTTTAAAAGAATCAAAAACATCTATCATGGTTTTAAAATACTTTTAGCCTCAAAATAATCTTTATCTTTAAAGTCAAATTATCCTTGGTTTTAAATTATCTTTTAATTATGATATATTTAACTTTTAATATTCATACTTAGATTTAAATATACAGTAAAAATTTATATCTACCAAAGTATTATTCTTTATATTTATTTATGTATTTTAACTATAGTTAAATATATTTGTAAAGTTTAAAAATAGTTTTAATATAAGATGAAAGTTATTTTTAAAGAAAAACAAATTATCAAAAAATATAGGCATGTCGACAACCCCAATCTACCCTTGTCGACAAGGTGGCAGTTGATTTCAAAATTTTGAATTTCAAAGGAAGTGCTATTCGTCATATCCTTTCACGAATGGACATGGCTGTTGTTCTACTATAAATAGAGGCAGTTTTAAATGAATTTATATACATATTTTCTCCGATTTCATTCCTCTTCTTCTTCCACAATTCTTTATATATATTTTTGCCATTACTCTACCGAAATCACCATTGAATCTAACTAGATCATCTCTTGTTTGATTCTCTATCACTATCTCAACAAGATCTCAGTGCTATTCAGAGTTATTGGCTTCTTTGTAATAAATTAAGCGAGAAAAGGTGTGATTGTAGCCTGTGAAATCAATAAAGCGAGAAGAGGTGTGATTGTAGCCTATGAAATCAATTGGGTGAACTTGTTACCCGTAAAATCAAATATCTCTACCCAGAGCATTGTAAATCTGGGGTGGTGTACCTCGTGGCCTTGAAATCGAGGGTGTAATTGAAAAAATTGATTTTGCAAGGAAATCCGTACTTGTGAGCGAGACTGGATGTAGGGTAACTCTGAACCATTATAAAATCCGGCGTGTTCTTTCCTTTATTGCTTTTACTTTATTTCTGCATCTGTGCTTGATTCTGTGATCATAGCTGTGTCTGAATATTGCATACATTTGTGTTCAGATGAACATAAACTCAAAAATATTTAGTAATTCCTTAAAACACTATTCACCCCCCCCCCCCTCTATCGTTAATTCTAGCCTTAAGATCCGTAATCCGCATTTCTCACATTTGGTATCAGAGCAGGGTTTTCAAAGTTTCATAATAAGATTTTTGAAAAAGCTTTTAGAATGGCTATGTTTAAAAAACTTTTTAATATTGGTTTAGAAATATTCAAATCATCATTGTCTCTTGAGTATGCATATAATCAATATTCAAATTCAAATTGTCTACCAAAATTGTATGCTATGCAGGAAACATGCTTTATGGGTGTTGAGGAATCAATCCACAATGAAAAAACTGTGCAGATCAAAAAGAATAAATGGATACTCGATAGTCGATGCTCAAGACACATGACTGGTAATCCGGATATGTTGAATGATATAATATACAAAGACGGAGGACTGGTTAACTTTGGAGACAACTCAAAATGATATGTCATTGGCATCGGCAAAGTCCGTAACTCTGAAACTCCTATTATTACTAATCTTTTGCTAGTTAAAAATCTGAAACATAATCTGCTAAGTATTAGTCAACTTTGCGATAAAGGATATAAAATTAAATTTGAAAAAGATAAGTGTCACATTGAAGATAATAATTCAACCATAATATTTGAGGGAATTAGGAAAAAGAATACTTATATTCTTAGTATGAAAATTTCAAATGATAACCTGTGCCTTTTGGCAAATACAAGTGATCCTTGGATTTGACATAAAAGATTTGGGCATTTGACTTTCAAACTCTTATCTAGACTGTCAAAACATGATCTAGTAAGAGCTCTCCCTAAAATGAACTTTAAAGTAGGTAGTTTATGTGTAACGTCCTAATAATTTTTAATAATTTTTTTATTTTGTTTTATTTATTTAATTAGTTGAATTTTTGTGAAATTTTAAATAATATAATTTTGAAATAAAAATTTTATATTTAGAATACGCCTATTTGAACATAGCCACTGTTAAATTCTCATCAGAAAATATGAAAGTTTATTTTTCTAGTGTTATTTTATTTAAATCAATATCAGTTAATATTTGTTGATAATAAAATATTTTCAAAACCTGAATATTTTTACATAGAAAAATTCTAAATCATCTTCTGACTGAGACGTCATTTGTCGTTTTTCCAAATTTGGACTTCTTTAGCTCTGTCGATCTTATTTTTCTACGTTTTTCCCACATTTTCCGCTAGTAGAAAATTTGAATTTTTATAATTTAATCATACCACTGATATCTGTATATCGCTTTGATCATCTCGAGGTGCCGATCTCTTCGGTATATTTATTTCTGTATTTTAAGGTCCGGTACGCGACGAAAACGGGAAAACAGTGCATCGTACCGTATCGAGATTTGTGACCATTAGTTTTCTTGCTATCCAAACTTTGAACCGTGCAACCCAAGCATTGCAATAAATTGCATTAGTAACCTTTTCATTTTTCCAAGAAATCCAGCTGTTAGCTTTTTCTATTCCCACTGCATATTATTTATTTTGGTCGGTTCATTTTCTTCACTTCGTTCTGACTATTGCTTTTGAAAATAATACAACTAGGCTTGTTACTATTGGTCCCTTAACCTTCTCAACCTCTCCCTTCCCACCGTTTTGTCAATACCATCATGAGAATATAAAAGAAACAAAGTTAATATAAAGTTTCTTTTGGATTATAAACAACATGTACACATTTTATTTCTTCTCTCCAATAAACCTGCGCATCTCATAGTTTATTTTTGGCTAAGCTCTGCCACCTTGTTGCCCATGAAAGCACGCACTCAAGTCGCCTCCCTCTCTCTCTTCCATTCGAGCTTGGTTGCAAACCACTCCACTTTCACACCTCAGACCGGCAACTCACCCACCAGAACCGCCACGACAGCCAACATAACTGAGCGACCTCATCTCCACTCATCCCGCTCACGCCGCCTCACCGCTTGCCTTCCACGTCGGTTCCGCCTTGCTTCGGCCACCTAAGCTCGAAGCTCTGTCCTCCATCACGGCTGCTACCTCAGCCTTTACCTACGCCAAGCTCGCTTATGCCACCCTCCACCGCCCCATCAACCACACACGCACGCTATACGACTTCCTTCCACCTCCATGCACGTGCGTAGCCTCCTCCACTACTTCTTCGTATAGGTATAAAATCCATAGGACTAAAATATATTTACATTGTTTTGTTTTGGGGTACTGTATATGTGCGTTTGTTTTTAGCGATTAAGATTATGGCTTTGTTATATTAAAAAGCATGTTTATATTGGATTCATTTTTTTTAATACAGATTTCACCATATAATATGTACTTATGTTTATAAATATATTTTGTCTATTATATCATAAAGTTCTGACATGTTTATCTAAGTACTGCAGGCCTTTTTTCTTCTATTTGTTTTATTCGTATATTTAAAGTAAGTAATGATGTATACAATAGGTATGTATATGACGTTTGCATTATATTAGTATATATAGATTTTAAAATTTTGTTAGCTATATATGTTGCTGAATATAATGTTTACTATATGTTATGCATATATTTTAAAATAAAATGAGTTACTGTAAGAGTTGTTACTATATAAATAATGTTGCTGGTCATATTACAAGTTATTTTATTAATAGCCATTTTTTTAATATGTTAGTTATATGTAGTCTATACATAAGTTACATAGGTATGCAGAAGAATTGACTTTAAGAAATGTTGGGCTGGTAGTGTACATAGATATTTCAAATTTTTTGAATATCGGGTTTTAATTATATTATATAAGGGTCCTTACTTCTTTGATGTGGAAATATATATGCGACCGAGCTATTTTTGATATATATATATTTTGCACTTTGAATGTATACTGCCTCGTACACATATACTTACTTTGGCTCAGCAACTTATGCTTTGTATATGGATAGTTGTTCATACGTGTACATATATTAGGTTCAAAAGGATATTTATTTGCACTTATGATTTTATTTTAAACTAGATCTTTGTAATGGCATAACATATATATATTTTTGGATTTTGTTTTTTTTCTTGCGTTTTAAAATTTAGTAATGACTTGGTAATATAACATGTACGGATTTTATATTAATTGGTATTTTATTTGGACATTGATATTTTATTTATGATATATATATATATATAAAGTTTATTTTAAACATGTGTTTTCAAATGATTTTAGAGAAAAAGTTGAATCATAATATATGTGCATTCAGTTCCAGTTATGTAAAGTTAGTTTTGATTCGTCTTCATTATTTTCATCCTAGATCGTCGAATTCGTGCCAATCTAGCTTTACTATGGAATTTGTGCTTGGATTCGTAATTCGATTTCAGTGCCAGTATCAGTGTGTGTATCTGTGTCATCTCTTATTCTCTCTAGCCTCGAAAGATGAGCAATCACTCACGGTTAATGTTCTTTTATTTATTAAATTTGATTTCAATTGAAACGACAATTGAAATATGCTACTGCTAGCTATTTACACTGTTATATATGCTAGTACCTATATCAGTTCACCTGTGACATATGACACTATTATCTGTTATTTATATTGGTGATGTATACCCAATATATTATTATCATATCTATTATCACTCTGCAAGTTCCATGTTAGTATAGAATTCACTATTGGTTGAAATGATACATACCCGAACGGACTTTAGAGTAGGAGAAAATCCTTATGGGTTGAAATGATAAACCCAAGCAATTTTCATTGAATTGAATATGGGATTACGGGTTGAAATGATATATATATATATATATATATATATATATATACCCATATATATTTAAATTGCAGATTGAAATGATAAATATCTGTATCACTTGACATATGATAGAAAATCATATAAAGACACCGTTGGTCTATATATAAATAAATTTGAAATGATTACTATGGTTTTGGAAGGAAATATATGGTTTTATATAAATATTGATTTAGATATTATATAAATGTTATTTTATATATAGTTAAATTCTTGATTTCAAGCTATGCATAAATTTGTTTTAATATAAAATATGCTTAATAATAAAGTTTGATTTTATTAAAATATAACGTGGTTAAGTATTTATTTAAATTATATTTTAATATAGAGTCTATAATGATTTAATAAATTAAGGTTGAGAGGACAGATTTGAAATTGATTAGAAACTGTATTTAGTTAAGAAATATATTTAATTAGAAATCGATTTAAAACTTATGAAATTTGAGATTTGAAAGGATAGGATTTTTACTTGAGTTGATTTAAGGTGATTTAATGAATATAAGTTTAAATTAATTGGAGGAAATATTTAGTCATTTGGAATTTGGGGTTTTATTTAAAATGATAATGGATTTAGTAAGTAAATATTTCAAAATAAATAATAGTAAAGTGAATCCGATGTGTATATATATATATATATATATCTGTGTGTGTGTGTGTGTGGAATTATCAAATCTAGTTTTGAAATGTTTGAATATTTAAAGTTTTGAAAATATTGGAATTGAAATGGTTTATTTTATGGTTAAAAATCTGTATTTGAAATCGATATAATTTGAAATGGTTTATTGAGAAACTGAAATAAATTAAAATTGATGATTTGAGATTTGATTAAATTTGAATTTTGGAATTTGATTTGATTTGTATCAATTTATGAAATTTGAGGAAGCTATTTTATTATATAAAGTATTTTTAAATTTTATTTAGAACTATTTATATATGTTACTTTGTAAATGTATTTCATAAAAACTATTTAATATAAATTATTTTAATATAAACTGTTTTATATTATAACTATTTTTAATATAAACTATTTCAAATTATAACTATTTTTATATAAACTTTTTTAAATTATAAACTATTTTATTATATATACTATTATTTCTATTTAAAATAGTTTAATGGGAAGTGTTATGATTCCAAAGCATTATGATTTCAAAATTTTGATTTCCAAAGTAATATGATTTCCACGTGTTTGATTTAGAAAGTGTTATAACTTTGAAGTACTAATATTTTGTAAATGGATATATTTAAAATGGAAATGATATCGTATTTGGTTTTGAAATGGAAGTGATATCGTATTGATATGGTTTTAAAACGGCAATGATATTTTGGTTTTGAAATATAAACTATTTTGGAAGTTTATTAATGACCAATCGGTGTAATAATTACGTAGTTATTGAAGAGTCCGGGATCGGTTAGGGACATACTCTCTGTCTAAACCGAAAACCACTTTTATAACTATTATACGCGGAGTGTGATCCAGAATAAAGTGGTTGGAATGATGACGTTACTGGATTTGAAGAAAGAGAACGATAATGGATAGCCTTGACACTTGTGTCAAATTTGAAATGACTTAAACAGGAGCCGTGCCGAGCCAATGAGGTTAGCTGCCTCTAGCGAACACACTTCTTTGTTAACTACTCATTACTTGTTTTTGATTGGTGCGCACCCTTGAATTGGGAGTGTTGTTTCGCTGTGTTGCGATCGTTGCGGCGATGCGTTCTCACCAGTCCGGATAAGGCAAACGGTAGTTTCACTACCTTGGGTATTGCCTCATGTGCCTTGTCATACTCGCATCCCTATGCGCGACCACTATGGTTTGTTTTGTGTTATACCTATGGAGTACTCCCCGATATCCCACTAGTTTACGGTGGAGTTTACAGTGCTGTATAGACTATAACGCTTATATAAATTGTATTAAAGGGGATAATGGTAAAGCCTTAATGCTATTTTGATACTTTATATTACTGATAGGCATTATCTACTTAGCGTACATATAAATAGTTTAACGGATGCTTAGGATGGTTATCCCAAACATCTTTTGAGTTACTTGTATTTTCAGTTGTTATTTCGCTTGAGTTGGATTTATTGATATAAGAATGTTAATCCTGACTCGAATCTTTTGTATTTTTCTTTACGCTCGGGTCAGACTGAATGGTTCAGCTTTTGAGACTCACCTTTGGAGTTGGAGCTTCACTTCGAGATTCGGCTATCTATCTAGATTTCAGATATTCAGTTGATTCTATTGATTTATTCTGATATTGTATTTGACTATTGTATTCGAGACTTTTATTGTATCTTATTTAACTCTGATATATATATATATATATAACAGCTTCATGAACTACTATTCATTTGTTTCCGCTGCATATTGTTATATTACTCTGTGTCTGTGATTCTGTGATTATTTATTTATTGTATATGCTGAGTTTTGCCAAGTATAAACTTACAATCTGGTATTTTAAGCAATTCAATTCCGGCATGTTTGGATGCGAATGGTTGAAAATATCAGGTCGTTACATTATGGGATGCATGTCAATTATGAAAACTTAGAGAAAGTTCCTTTAAATTAAAAGATATGATTTCGACCTCAAAACCTCTTGAATTAGTTCATCTAGATTTATTTGGTCCATCCCAAATTCTGTCAATAAATCATAGTAAATATGTTTTTGTAATTGTAGATGATTATTCTAGATTTACATGGACAATATTTTTGAAACATAAAAGTGATACTTTTGAATGTTTTACGAACTTTACAAAAAGGATTCAAAATCAACTTTCTCTAAAAATTATAACCATCCATAATGATCACGGTGATGAATTTGAAAATGAAAAGTTTGAGGAATTCTGCAACAAAAAGGGAATAACTCATAATTTTTCATTTCCCAAAACTCCACAACAAAACGGAGTAGTAGAACGTAAAAATAGGACGATTCAAGAGTGTGTGAGAACTATGCTTTCATATAGTAAATTACCAAAGTATTTTTGGGCAGAAGCAGTTGCTACCGCCTATTATATTTTAAATAGAATTTTAATTGGACCTTTAACTGATAAGACATCTTATGAACTTCTTCACTCAAAGAAACCTATGTTATCTTATTTCATAATTTTTGGAAGTAAATGTTTTATTTTAAATACAAAAGATAACTTAGATAAATTTGATCCTAAATCCGACAAAGGTATCTTTATCGTATATTCTAATAGAAGTAAAGCGTACAGAGTGTTTAATTTAAGAACTAACACAATCGAAGAAACAATGCATGTTTCATTCGATGAAAGTTTCAAAAATTTTGAAGATACAAATGATGAAGAGGATTTAATCACTCAAAATCAAGAGTCAACTGAAACTAATAATGAAATTAATCATCTTAATAAAAAGATTAAACATTTAAAAGATCATCCTATAGAAAATATACTAGGAGATATGCAATCTGTTGTTACAACTAGAAATCAACTAAGTAAAATGAGCAATGTAGCCTTTATATCAACTATTGAACCTAAAATACAAAAGAACATCAACTGGTGATTCATGGATTTTCGCTATGCAAAAAGAACTAAATCAATTCACAAGAAATGATGTTTGGGAACTTGTTCCTAGACCCGAAAATAAAACTATAATTGGAACTAAATGGTTCTATAAAAATAAAATGAATGAATAAGGAGTGGTTGTTAGAAATAAAGCCCGATTAGTCGCTCAAGGTTATTGTTAAGAAGAAGGAATAGATTTTGATGAAACCTTTGCTCCCGTAGCAAGATTAGAAGCCATTAGGATTCTACTTGCTTTCGCAAATCATAATAATTTCAAATTATATCAAATGGATGTTAAAAGTGCCTTTTTAAAAGGTTTTGTAAAAGAGGAAGTATATGTTGAACAACCACCACTTTTTGAAAATGAAAAAATTACCGAATCAGGTTTACAAACTTAAGAATGCTCCATATGGTCTAAAACAAGCTCCTAGAGCCTGGTATTATAGGCTAAGATCTTACTTATTAAAATCAAACTTTGAAATTGGTAAAGTAGATGATACACTTTTAATTAAAAGAAATAAAAATGATATTCAACTAGTACAAGTTTACGTAGATGATATCATTTTTGGATCAACTAATTTTGAAATGAATAAAGAATTTTCTGAAATAATGACAAAAGAGTTTGAGATGAGTCATATGGGTGAATTAAACTTCTTTCTATGATTGCAAATAAAACAATTAGATAATGGTATCTTTATTAGTCAAGAAAAATATGCTAAAGACCTAGTTAGTAAATTTGGTTTGACTACTGCAAGTGGAAAACCAACTCCTATGGCAACCAATGAGTACCTAAGTAAAGAAGATCACTCGAAAGATGTAGATCAAAAATTATATAGAGTAATGATTGGATCACTACTCTATATCACTACTAGTAGACCTGATATCATGCATAGTGTTTGTCTTTGTGCAAGATATCAATCCCAACCTAAAGACATCCACTTAAAAGTTGTAAAAAATATCATTAGATATGTTAAACACACCTTTGATTATGGCTTATTTTATCCTAAACTTGATTCTTTTGAATTAATATCTTACTCTGATGTTGATTATGCTGGTTGTAAATCAGACCGAAAAAGTACAAGTGGAACTTGTCACTTTTTGGGGCATTCTCCGATTTCCTTGTAACAATCGTGATTTTATTACCGTCGTAATAAAAAATATTTAAAATGGAAATTTTAAATAGAAATTTGAAAATTTATAATTTGCATAGTCAGTTGCAAATAGCTTGGCTGTGTTGAATAATAACCAAGTTATATTTTCATTTTCTTTCATGTGTGAATATAGTCTAATTCAAAACAAATTGGAACACATTTTTTCCTTGCTGTTAACACATGCATTTATAAAAAAACAAATTGAAACTTTGGTTGTCACTAAAGTTATAAAGCATAGTGAACACTTTTATCAGCCATCATCATTTTGCAGCAAAGTACTTTCTTTTCCACATATGAACGTCTATCTTAAATGCCTTTGTACCTTGCTTGCATATTCCATTGACTTATACACAAATAGTGAAAGAAGAGATAGCTATAAGATTTTTCATTTTGTTTGAAAAGCTTCAGTAGCTGCGAGAAACGCATTAATGGCAGTTTGATTTGCTGTTCTCTTTTGGATCTAGATTGTTTATTGGTTCTGGAACAATTACTAGTGAGTGTAAAAAATCACGTTGCTAATTTATACATTACTTCATTTTCGTTAGCATTTCGACCTGCTAGACTCTTACTTGCTATTCTATGTAGATAAATGCTCCATTGTCCATAATTTAGTGATACTATAATGTTGCATACTGGTTCAGTTTCATTTGCATTCTGTTTCACTGACTTGAGCTCGAGTGCATCAGTATGTATTGATGTTGTGTTGCTGCCATTCACTGGAGCACTGCTTCATCGATATATACATATACATACATACATACATATATGTGTGTTTGTGCGTGTGTGTTTTGTAGAATGGTTACATGCACTTGCATCCACATTGTCACTATCCATTAGACCTTTGGGTTTAAGTATAGCTTTTAGTTTGGTTTTGTGACATTGCTTGCATTTTGCCTGACATTTGAACCATTGAATTATAGTAGTAATGTACAGTGAACATTGAAGATGAATTGATGCATTTGAATATGCAGTGTTCATGCGTACATTGTTAATCATCGCCGTTGAAATCATGTCGCATGCGTGTCCTTCTCTAGGCGCTCTGGTCCTTTAATTCACGTAGCCTTGCTATTTGATTTGAGATAGTGAATTTACTGTATGATAGTTTGCATTACAATTAAAAATATTTTGTAAATTCATTGGAGTGGTCATCTCAAGCTTGTGTGCGTGTATCATAGTGGTGTACGTGTAGCAGTGTTGTGTTAACATGGGTCCAGGCTTAAAGAAAAAAAATAAATTATGTAGTTGCAGTCCAGAGCATTTTAAATATCACTTGCGTGCATCATTTCCATGCGTCAATTTCATATTGTATACTATTGTGTGCATACATTCAATTGCATGCGATAGTGTTGAAAATGTGTTCAGGTCATAAAGCATTAAATTTTGCAACTGGGATAATAATTTGGCCTCTTCAACGTGTACATAGCAACAAGTGAGTGGCTGGCTAGGTGGTTCCGTAGCTGAAGCATCCATACTTATTGTAGTAATATATAGTAGGAGACCAGGAATCATCGTGCTTATATTCTTTCAAAATTTCCATATAGTTTTTTGTCGATTACGTTGCGTATACTCCATTGTGCATTGCCAGGTGATGCATGAATTACTCAAAAATTAGCTAGGTCACATATTATCTTTCTTCATTTACATGCATGCAACTTTAGTGTGCATGAAAAGGAATTGCCTCACTTTATATTTAGGCCATTTTGTTACGTGAGCATAAAGAAAATTAAATCCAAGTCATGAATTCTTATACACCTGTTGACGTGTCAGTATGTGGGAAAATGTTTTTGTACATTTCAATTTTTGGTACAAACGTGTACACTAGAATCAAGTTCCAGGTCAATTTCATTTCTTCATTTCTGCATGCAAAAATATATGCGTGCAAGAAGTTAGTGGCAACCAGTGCAATATTTTGAAGAAATTATAGTGGTGCAGTCCACTATTTAATTTACGTTGAACCGGTGTTTGGTTTTAAAACGTATTTTGTTGCCGTTATTTTTATAACAGATTTTTACTCTGGTGCTATATTTTTGAAGCGTGTTGTTTTGATGAGATTTTTTACGAATAAAAAATACTGTTGTTTTGATTTCAGTAACCGTCAATTTTAAAGTGAAATTTTTAGCGGTTATCCCGCAACGCTGATTTGGTATCCGTTTTTATGGTGTTTTTTGAAGCGCAATTTCCTCGTCGAAATTGCTATAGTTGTTGCTATTTTCATCACGTGTTTTAAAAATCATTCTAAAATAAAATTGTTTTCAAAAGTTTTACAGTTTGCGCTTTCAAAAGAATGAGGAAGCGATTTAAGTGCTTCAGCAAAATTGAGGACTATGAACTCTCGCTTTTACTGATTCGCTTAATTTCAGAACTGTCCGTTTGAGAATGTAAAATGTTATTTATATAAAATACACAATTTTTCACTTTCTAAATTTTGTGAATGCTGATTTTCTAGTTATCTTAATTGAATTCTAGATTTTTGTGTACTGCTGTTTCGAATTCAATTGTGAACTTGGAAATTTATTTTGATGATGTTTAATGGGTTTCTTCCTTTAAACTATGTTGATTACTATGTTGTATAGTCTCACCTGAGACTATAATTTTGTGTATAGTCTCATCCGAGGTTATAAATTTGTGTGTTGCTGTTTTGAAATCAATTGGGAATTTAAAAGCTGATTTTGATGGAGTTTAAATTGAGATTTCTTTATTTGAACTATGTTGATTATTTATGTTGTATAATCTCATTCGAGATTATGATTATTTGCTTAAGTGTTGTTTATCATACACTTATTTCTGAATTTTAAATTTGATCCGTTTATTATTTTCTTTTAAATAATATTCGGGTCAGACCGAGTTATTTCAGGATAATCGCTATCTCTGATTCTGTTGCCGCTTCAGCTTTTGGGATTGCACATCATCTTTTGTCTAGACTTCGAGGTGTTTCTTTTTGGTACATTGACTCTCGTCTCATGTATGTTGATGACATGTAAATGTACATTTGGTTTATGTGAACTATCGATTGTTGTAGCATGTATCCAGACTTGTCTTCCGCTATATATCTAATATTTCTATTCTGATGTGATTATACTTATCTGCGTTGTTGTTATTATGGGTTGTTCTGAATTTTTCTTAAGCCACAGTAGTTTCGTCTTAGATTTGGATTGAATATACATCTTTGGGGGTAATTTACACAACTACCATCGATGTAATCAATACTCGTCTAAGGCAAAACTTATGGATGGTCGCTTCTAACAAGCCTTATTCTTCGCAATAGTAGATGTTATTCCTTATAATAACCTTTGTTGCTGTGAGCATAGAGGTGGGGCGTCACAGCTGGGTATTAGAGCTGTGATTCAGAACAAATTATAATAAACACAGAACAGAAGTAGAATGGTACATTCGTTACTACTATTCGAGGGTTTATTCGTGCATTTCTAATATATTCCTCCGTTGTTCTTAAACTTTTATCCTCTCTAACAAGTTGGAATATGTCTAGGAATATATCTCATATATCCTTAGCATTTCATTTGTTAAATTCCTTTTCAATCTTAGATTTGTAGAGGGTCATTGGGTTTCTGATTGTCCTACTGCTCCTAAGGGTTTCAAATCGGGGAAGCTTAATGTTGCTAAAGCTTCTGGTGATTCTTCTAAGCCCAAAATTATTACTCCTTCTGTTTTAAAAGGTTTTATTTTATTTCACGGCCGTTCTATTAGAGTTCTTTTCGATACGGGTGCATCGCATTCATTCGTATCAAAGGAGTTTGTTGATGTTATTCCTTTAGATGTTGTTAGTCTTTGCGACCCTTTGAGGATTGAGAATCCTATTGGTGGATCCGCTACTCTTGGTTTGTTTTGTGTTGATGTAGAGATTATTCCTTGTGGCTTTTCCTTTCATGCGAATCTGCGTGTTAAGGATCATCTTGGTTTTGATTTGATTTTGGGAATGGATTGGCTCATCCGTTATGAAGTACAAATCCTATGTCCCGAAAAAACTTTATATCTCAAGCATCCCGATGCTATCGAGGAATTATCTATTATATTCCGAAGCATGGAACATACTTCTAATGCCATTATTTCTTCCTTCGAATCGGAGGATGTCTTAGCTAATATTCCGGTTGTTTTTTATTTTTCGGATGTCTTTGTAGCGGCCCTGAGCCGACCTTCGAAAATTGGCGCCGAATACGATACTCATATTCAAATGCCGTAGATCCAGACATCGAATCTGATTCGCCAGAGCTTATAACACCATTAATTATGACAACACAGCGGAAGAAAAAGAATATCAATATATACAACATTGATACAATGACAGATACAACATCTGGTATAATATGATACAACAGAACGATACAATAGATATCAATACTATGAGAGATACAAGACAATAGCAGCGGAAAGAAAAGATAACATCTGCAGCAGAAAGAATATCTTCAATAGAATGCATTCCCAAATCCAATCTTTAATCCAAAGCTAGCTCGAACCAACATCACGTTTCACCTAGATAAGTAAGTTCCGTCTAGATCCGAAGACTGAACTAACTCCAGATAATCTACTAAACCTGACTATCTGAAACCCCAAATCTAGACTGCCCGTGTGGAAAATTGTGGGCACCCAGAGTTTAGGAAAGGAACAATAAACTCCGAGTCAGTCGTGGGACTGGTGTGAGTAACAAAAACAATTTATCCTTAAAACAGACAACAAGAGAATTTAAAATAAATTTGCAATGCTTTTGGAAAATGAAACTACCATAAGGCCTCCCACCGCACACACCATGCAAACGCAGAATTGGAGGAGATTTCTCCTTATGATAGTCAAACATGCTTGATACGAGAAAACTTCTTTTGAATATTATTATTAGTGCATAGTGGAGAAAACATTTCGAAAGTATAATATAAATCTTAGCGTGCATACAACCATTATTGTATGCCTACTATGGCTACCATGTTCAGTAGCAGGTTACCACCACATTCCATGGTAGGTTATACAACTAAAACCATACAAGGCGCGTATTGTTTTGTTTGGATTTCCAACAAATGGTCGGGCTAACGAACTTCCCACTGTCCATGGGTATGCCTCTGGCGGGACGTCCCGAGAACCTAACCGGATCTCTGCCAACACAAGGCCGAGTTACCTCTGTAACTAGGTAACTACTACTCGAGCATGCCACCCCCCGGTCCTTTGGGACCTTTATCCAAGGCGCCTCTAAACCACAAAGCAACAACCACACAGTAAATGAGATTGAAGCCTACCACATAGGTCAATATCTGGGCTCCATACCATGATATCACCCTTTACCAGAAGGGAATGACACACCCTAAAGGGCGCGACCCTCGTAACCTTGCCGCATCTTTCCTGTTTCGACCATTTCCGGGGTGTGAGTTCTTGATGCAGTCTCGTTCACAAAGCTACGCTTTATACAAAACCCATGCTTTGATCACAAATGATCAACAAATGATCATCAACACACAACAGCACTCAGCATGCCACACTACAAATTGGGAGTATATCACAGATAACCTTCAACTACATAACCTCTGAGCTCGTATGTCTCAGAGAAGGGTGTTAAGCTAAGAGAATAAATTCTTTGCCACCAACAGATATGTATTTGAAAGAAATCATCTTTATATCTCAAAGTGTAGTGTCAGATATACAATCATACAAGTCTGTTCCGAGTTCGAACAGAACCGAAGGCACATCGTAGGAAGCCCTTGCAAATCCGGGTATTCACAATCCTGATCGGACTTCCCATCACTTAGGGAGAACTCTATACTGGAGCAACTCAGTGCAGAGTCAATCGATAGGTTATCCTATCGTTCCCACAAATACCCAGTCTTCAATGCAATCCATAACGACGTATTACTATTCGGAATGGGTTATATGGCACAAGGTCCTCTCTCGGCTAAACCAAATAATGAGCGCAATATTAAAATATATGGATATGGGATTTCAGTTAAGTAAACAACTTATAAATCGAAAACTTTTCTTTTGAATGGTTAAACAAGTTACCATTTCAAAACTTTAGACAAAAAGATTTATTTCACAAAGTCCACCCAGTTTCACGAAGATCCATTTACAGATTTCAAAACAATTCCCATTTCGATTGGATTCACTCATTAAATCTTTAAATCAAGATTTAACTTATAGCTTTCAAACCGTTTCTAAAGATTTGTTCATAACCTGGAAAACCATTTTCATTTCAAACTTGGAATTCTTTTAACACAAATTGGACGTTCATTTTCATATGTGAAAGCTTTGATTATTTGAAAACAAACAGTTTTCGTTTCGAAAGAATCCAATTTTATTTGCACGAGTTAAAGCCTTTGAATTTAAATTCAAATTCCCAAATCAATATGTTTAAAATGGTTTAACCCATATATAACTTGTATAACATCTTAAATCCCTAGTTTTAAATCATAGGATTCAGTTTCAAATTTTAAATTTAAATTTAAATCAAATTATTTAAATTTCAAGTTTAATCAAATTATTCAAAAATATATTTTTATCTTTGAAATTCCTTTTCAAAAACTCTTTATATTAAACCCAATCCATTTCCAAACTATTTGAATTCAAAATTCAGATTCAAAACAATTTTCAAAAATTTGTGACTTAACCCATTTCCACGTGCAACCCATATTTGTGTGTGTATAAATGTAGTCCAGGGGTTTTACACAATAGTGCAACATCATTCAATTATGACAGATTAAAATACAACAATATATTTGATAAGCGGTATAAACTATAACGCTTATCTTTCATATACAAATCACAGATATAAATATCACATATAATAAATTACATCACAGATAATTAATTACATTACAGATCACAACATAAATCAGGATATATCACAAAACATCACATATCAGAAATACCAAACAATTCAACATCCAATATAATCCAAACATCCATAAGTAGGATCAATTTAATTATCTGATTAATTTAAATCATATTAATTTCTATGAATGAATTTGCTAGTCATGGAAAATTATATAATCAGTTAACTACAAAACATTTAAATTATCCTTTAATTAATCATTAATCGAGCCTTAATTAATTATTCTTAATTAATTACAATAACTAATTAATTACTCCTTAATTTACAAATTAATTATTCCCTATTGAATTAATCTTTAAACCTTAATTAATTAATTTAAACCTTTAATTACTTATTTAATTAATCCAAATCATTAATTAATTAAATAAATAAATTATCCATTCTAATTAACGTAATAATTAATGAATTATAATTATTAAATATTCATTAACTTGAGATAAAGCTCATTCTTATTAATGGTTTTGTCACTTACAAGTATGTTTGATAACATATATTTCCAAATTTACTTTTAAATTTCATTTTTGATTTAAGGTTTAAAATGAGTCCTTATTTATCTTTAATAAAGTTTAAAACTAAATTTTAAACCCTTTGAATTAACATGATAAAGTAACATTTTTTTATAAAGAAATGTAAAAGAGTTCAACATCAATTTCTCTTTGAATTCACATATCAATGAATTCTTTACATTTAAACTTATTTAAAAATTTAAATTTATACAACTTTATTTAACTTCAAAATCTGGAATTCAAAGTTAGATTTAAACCCAGGTTTCAAATTTTTTTTGATTTAAAATCTTATTTCAGTTGCTTCCTTTACATTTTTCAAACTCAATTTTAAATCCAAAACTTTTAAAACCACTTAATTGCTTAAACATTTTTAAGTTATTAAACAATTTGAATTTTAAAAATGTATTTCCAAACTAAGTTTCAAAACTGAACTTGAGTTATGTTAAACTTTAATTTTAACTCAGTTAAACTTTTGCTTTGAACTTTAAAAGTTCAGTTTTAAATTAAAAAAAACAACAGGAACAGGTTTGTGGAAATCTGTATATAACATTACTCGAGCCACTCAAATCTTTGCATCGAGTTCAACATTTAAAGCCTTCGAGAAAACTATTCAAATTACCCATGACCAACGTGAGAGCCATCCCTACTCTTTCCAGACCAAAAAAACACCCAGATCACAAATGCTCGTGCACGTGTACGGCTCGGACCATCGTCTCCGGTCAACGCTACATCGACGAGCAAGTCGACGATCGATCACCAACCATTCTCCGACCATCTGAATCCCCATCCTCTCGCGAATTCAAATTTGAGTATAAACTCGAAACCTGATAACTTAAATTGGTCTCATCATCAAAACCTGGAAGTTACGTCGTTCTCCAATCTCCGACCACCAGAACACGTGAAATTCCGACCACTCACGCATCGACACTTCCTCCACCATTACCCCAAAACTTATCGCACTCGATCACACACAGACGACAAACGAATCGAAACATCTAACCTCGACAAAAACTAGGTTTACAACCTTCACGAGTTCCCCGCCGCCACCACGATCAACTTCACCCCATCACCATATTTTTCTCCAAACCCCCGATCACTCCTCCACCTCCAGGAGGAACTCGACCCCCTCCGAACATCAAGATCATCAGAAACAACTCGAAATGCACAACTCGAACAAACCCAGACTGCTCTTAATTCTTAACTCTAAAAATTTTGATTTTTTCTTTAAAAATCATATTTTAGTATAAGAATTCAGGTTATAAACCTGAATTCAAGAATTAAGAAATTTAAATTTCGACTTATCTCAAGTTTGCTCAGCTATTTTGGGTTTCCAAAGACAATTATAAGTTGTTTTAACTTAAATGAATTTTTAAACTTTAGTTGATGATCAAACAAACAATATTTGTTTATATTGTACATTCTAACTGTTATTAGATCAAGAGAAATAGATTTGTTTGCATATTTGGGTCTGGGAAAAACAAGAACAGGGCCATCTTAAATTTTGCACAGGTATACACACATTCACATATTCACACAGGAACAATTTCAACATATATGTTTTCCAGATATAAACTTGCTACTGATTCAGATATTTAAGTTTCAAAAGTGAATGTTACTCACAGTAATTAAGAGATGAACAGAGCTGCTTCTTTTAGAACCAGACTTTGAAATTGCTAGCTGAAGCCTTCAATTTGGTCTCTGGTTGTAGTTGAGTTAGATTGTTGTTTAAGTTGAATTTTGTTTTAAGTTGAAGATAAAGCTTACTTCAGATTCTCATTGAATAATGGACGAAACTGAAATGAGAAGTTTATGAAAGAAGTTGATATATAAGAAGGAGTTTGCAGGTGATTGTATATTTGTACAGGGTAATTATATTGTTTGTACAATATCAAGATATTTTTCTTCATTTGGTTCAGCAAGATTTCGGCTGATAATATTGTTTCAGTGGCTGATAAGAAATTTATGTGTGCTAAGATATCCAAACATTAATTGATATTGTCTTGTCTTGTTTTCTTATATCTTCTTATACAAGCCTTTCATATACATGTTCACTTGTTTCTTTTATTTGTTTGTACATTAATACTTAGATATATTTTTTTTCTTTTGTTTGTTCATACTTGCATATACACATTAGTGTCTTCTTTGTTTTGTTTTAGTACTTGTGTTTTATTATTATTTATTATTTATTATTTTATCTCTTTCCTTTTGCTTTGTCTTAGTATGGTATAAATAAATTTCTATTTTTAACATATTGTTTAAATTTTAACTAATGTGTTTACTTTATATTTAACTTATATATATCTATTCCTATTTCTAATTTAAATATATATTTTTAACTTTAGTACTTATTGCCTTATTTTACATTTGCATACATTCATTATTTTCACAGCTTATAAAAGTCCATTTTATTAAATTCAAATATCTTTACATTATTTATTTTCAAATATCCAAATTAATTCTCAATTAATTCATAATTTAACTAGAATCTTATATTAATTACCAATTAATTTCACCATTTTTATTCGAAAATTAAATTAATTAGAAATTTAAACTCAGCAAAAATCCGGGATCATTACTGTCTTCGAGCCTATTCGTGTTTGCCGCCGAATAGGGCAATTGAGTTCCGTATTAATCTTATCTCTGGTGCTCATCCTATCAGTCATCCTCCCACAAGGATGTCTACTAAGGAAAATGAGGAACTCAAGCAACAATTATCTGAATTGGAAGCCAAGCGACTTATTCGTTCAAGCTCATCTCCTTTGGGTGTCGTCGTTTGTCTTTGTTAAGAAGCCAGATGGTCCTCTTAGGCTTTGTATTGATTATGGCAAGCTTAACGAGCTCGCTATCAAAAAATAGGTATCCATTACCTAAGATCGACGACATGTTCGATCAATTAAGTGGCGCTAGGCTCTTTTCCCAACTCGACCTTACCACCGGTTTTCATTTGGCTATGAGTTGTGGAAGTTAGCATTCCGCTTACCGCATTCAGCACTCGTTATGATTCTGATGAATGACTTATTATGTCATTCAGTTTGCCCAGCTTATTTCATCCATTTTATGAATCGAGTATTCTACGAATATCTCAATGACTCCATTTGTGTATTTATTGATTTTGGATGAAAACAGCAATTTAAAAATTTTGCAAATCTTTTTCATAAGAATTATTTACAAGTATAATTGGATTTGTATTTATCATATAGAAGATGATTTTGTGATTGTATTGCCCATTGAGTGCTTTAAGAATTCTGGTCGATGCGCTTGATCAACGTTATTGATAGGAATCTCCTAAACACTTTGATGAGACAATTTGACACAATAAATTGACCTATAAAAAGTAAATTTTCTAGAAAATGATTTCATAAAGATAATTGTAATTTTGGAAGTTTTAGCTTTTTAGGAAAGAAGGTTAATTTAAAGAACTATTTTCCGATACTCTTATCCTTGTGATCCCTGAAGGGAACCAAGACTTCATTATTTGTACCAATACTAGCCGTATTGGTTTCGGTGCTGTTTTTATGCAAAGGATAGAGTAGTTGCCTATGCTTCTAGACAACTATAGCCTAACGAGATTCATTATGCTACCCATGATTTGGATTTGGCCGCTATAGTCTTTGCTCTAAAGATTTAGCGACATTATTTTTGGGCGAGCGTTTTATTCTCTTCACCGATCACATATCTCAGAAGTATCTACTTACTCAAAAAGAACTTAATTTGAGACAACAGCATTGGCTCGAATTTCTAGCTTCATATGACTTCAGTATTCAGTATACCCCTGGTAAGGGTAATCGGGTTGCTGATGCGCTTAGTCGCAAGCAGCAAGTTGTTGTTCCCATGATGCTAGCAGAGTGGAATATGTTGGAAGCTTTATCTCTTTGGGATAATAGAGACCGTCCTTCAGTTTTTGATTCTCTCGTGCTTTTATTTAGCATGGAAACTCGCCCTAGTTTGTTGGATCGTGTTGCCGATGCCCAAAAACAAAATCCAAAATCTCTTATCTTATTCAGTGTTGTAATCGGAATCCCGAAATGATAATCTAAAGGATTTCGATATTGATGTTCATGGTTGTTTTTGGAAGAAGGGAAAGATGATCGTGCCTAATGTTCCTAATCTTAGAAATGACATTCTTGAGGACTGTCATCGTTCTAAGTATACTATTCATCCGGGTAGTAGTAAGATGTATGCTGATATGTAACGCTTAAACTTTTGGGAAGGTATGAAGCGTGATGTTGCAAGTTATGTGAGTCGTTGCATGACTTGTCAACTTGTCAAAGCAGGACACCATTGTCCTAGTGGTCTTTTGCAGCCTCATAAGATTCCATTATGGAAATGGGATCAAATTTCTTTGGACTTCATTGATGGTCTACATCGTTCGAGGTCGGGCCATACTAGTGTTTGGTTGATTGTGGATCGATTGACCAAATCAGCCTATTTTATTCCTATCAAGTCCAATCGAACTGCTTCTTGATTTTGGTGGTTGTTGGGAAGACCACATATCTCTTGTTGAATTTTCTTACAACAACAGTTTCCAATCCAGTGTCGGTATGGCTCCTTTCGAAGCTCTTTACGGAAGGCCGTGTCGATCACCATCTTGTTGGTTGGTATCAGGGGAAAAGTTAGTTCTCGGCCCCAATTATATTCGTGAATCTTCTGAGAAGATTGATATTATTAGATAGAGAATGAAAGAGGCTCAGATTAGGCATAAATCTTATGCCGACCATTGTAAGAAGCCTTAGGAATTTTCTATTGGCGATCGCGTATTCATTCGTGTTTCCCCGATGAAGGGTGTGGTGCGTTTTAGTAGCTCCGGAAAATTGGCTCCTCGGTATATTGGACCGTTTCCTATTACGGAACGCATTGGCCTTGTTGCTTATCGTGTATCACTACCTATTCAGTTTTCAGGAATTCATGACGTATTTCATGTATCCCAGCTTCGTCGATGCCTTCGAGATTCAGATTCTATTATTGATCCCTATATGCTGTAGATCTTGAGATCTCACCCGACTTGTCTATTGGGCAAAATCCTATTCGTGTGCTAGCTTCGGAGGTTAAACGCCTTCGGAATAAAGAAGTACCGCTTGTGAAAATTCTATGGTCCTAAAACCCCAAAGATTGCACTTGGGAAACCAAAGAATTCATCTAGCGTTCTTATCCGGGTTTTATCTCCTCTTTGGGTGGGAAACCAAAGAATAAACGACTTCTGGCACGAAATCCTTTAGGGACGCAATTTTTATAAGGGGGGAGTTTGTAACAACCGTGATTTTATTACCGTCGTAATAAAAAAAATTGAAAATAGAAATTTTAAATAGAAATTTGAAAATTTATAATTTGCAAAGTCAGTTGCAAATAGCTTGGCTGTGTTGAATAATAACCAAGTTAAATTTTCATTTTCTTTCACATGTGAATATGGTCTAATTCAAAAAAATTGGAACACATTTTTTCCTTGCTGTAAATACATGCATTTATAAAAAAAACAAATTGAAACTTTGGCTGTCACTAAAGTTATAAAGCATAGTGAACGTTTTTATCAGCCATCATCATTTTGCAGCCAAGTACTTTCTTTTCCACATATGCACGTCTATCTTACCTGCCTTTGTACCTTGCTTATATATTCCATTGACTTATACACAAATAGTGAAAGAAGAGATAGCTGCAACATTTTTTATTTTGTTTGAAAAGCTTCAGTTGCTGTGAGAAACGCATTAATGGCAGTTTGATTTGCTGTTCTCTTTTGGATCTATGTTGTTTATTGGTTCTGGAACAATTACTAGTGAGTGTAAAAACTCACGTTGTTAATTTATACATTACTCCATTTTCGTTAGCATTTCGACCTGCTTGACTCTTACTTGCTGTTCTATGTAGATATATGCTCCATTGTCCATAATTTAGTGATACTATAATGTTGCTTACTTGTTCAGTTTCATTTGCACTCTGGTTTCACTGACTTGAGCTCGAGTGCATCAGTATGTATTGATGTTGTGTTGCTGCCATTCACTGGTGCACTACTTCATTGATATATACATACATATATATATATATACATACATATATATATATATATATATGTATATGTTTTGTAGAAAGGTTACACGCACTTGCATCCACATTGTCACTGTCCATTAGACCTTTGGGTTTCAGTATAGCTTTTAGTTTGGTTTTGTGACATTACTTGCATTTTGCCTAACATTTGAACCATTGAATTATAGTAGTAGTGTACAATGAACATTGAAGATGAAGTGATGCATTTGAACATGCAGTTTTCATGCGTACGTTATTTATCATTGTCTGTTGAAGTCATGTCGCATGCGTGTCCTTGTGCTCTGGTCCTTTAATTCATGTAGCCTTGCTATTTGATTTGAGATAGTGAATTTACTGTATGATAGTTTTCGTTACAGTTAAAAATATTTTGAAAATTCATTGGAGTGGTCATCTCGAGCTTGTGTGCATGTATCATAGTGGTGTACGTGTATCGGTGTGTGTTAACATGGGTCCATGCATAAAGAAAAAAAAATTATGAAGTTGCAGTCCAGAGATTTTTTAATATCACTTGCGTGCATCATTTCCATACATCAATTTCATATTGTAAACTGTTGTATGCATACATTCAATTGCATGCGGTAGTGTTGAAAATGTGTTCAGGTCATAAAGCATTAAATTTTGCAACTGGGATAATAATTTGACCTCTTCAACGTGTACATAGCAACAGGTAAGTGGCTGGCTAGGTGGTTCCATAGCTGAAGCATCCATACTTATTATAGTAATATATAGTAGGAGACCAGGAATCATTGTGCTTATATTCTTTCAAAATTTCCATATAGTTTATTGTCGATTACGTTGCGTATACTCCATTGTGCATTGCCAGGTCATGCATGAATTACTCAAAAATTGGCCAGGTCACATATTATCTTTCTTCATTTACATGCAACTTTAGTGTGCGTGAAAAGGAATTGCCTCACTTTATATTTAGGCCATTTTGTTACGTGAGCATAAAGAAAATTAAATCCAAGTCATGAATTCTTATACACCTGTTGACGTGTCAGTATGTGGGAAAATGTTTTTGTACATTTCAATTTTTGGTACAAACGTGTACACTAGAATCAAGTTCCAGGTCAATTTCATTTCTTCATTTCTGCATGCAAAAATATATGCGTGCAAGAAGTTAGTGGCAAGCAGTGCAATATTTTAAAGAAAATATAGTGGTGCGATCCATTATTTAATTTACGTTGAACCGATGTTTGGTTTTAAAACATATTTTGCTGCCGTTATTTTTATGACGGAATTTTACTCCGGTGCTATATTTTTGAAGCGTGTTTTTTTGATGAGATTTTTGATGAATAAAAATTACTGTTGTTTTGATTTCAATAACCGTCAATTTTAAAGTGAAACTTTAGCGGTTATCCCGCAACGCTGATTTGGTATCCGTTTTTACGGTGTTTTTTGAAGCGCAATTTCCTCGTCGAAATTGCTATAGTTGTTGTTGTTTTAATCACTTAAGAATATAGTTGTTTTGATTTAAGAGTTTTATTTTATTTATTAAAATGAATAAGTTGTGTTATTTTAAATATAAATGTTGATTTTTATGTGAATTATAGTTTCAAACTCGTATAAATTGGATATTTTACTAAAAAGTGAAAAATGAATAAGTTGTGTTATTTTAAATATACAGTATCTATATACATACAGATAGATAACTCACATATCAATAACTGATAATCAGCATTATCAAATAACAGGTAATGCACATTATCAATATCATAACAGATAATCCATATACCAACATCCAAATTGATAATCTATATCACAATCAAATCAAACATCCATACCACACAACCATACTTATCTCATTACTGAGATCATAAAGCATTCAAGATAATCAATGTCATCCAATCATTCATAAGCAATGATTAACTCAAACCACAATATAATTAATTTAAACTGAATTAAATTAACTATCTCTAACTCTAATTAATTTAAAGTGAATTAAATTAATTACCTAATCACTTAATTAATTTAAAATAAATTAAATTAATTACCCTCATCAAAATAAATCTTGCTTAAATTAACATTAGTTAAATCAATTAATTAATCCTAATCAACCTTGATTAATTAACTCTTAATAAAGTAATTAATCCTTAATTATCTTCATTAATCATATCAATTAATGAACCTTAATTAATTAATCATGCTTAGACTAATTGCTTAAATTTAATCAACTTAAATAAAGTAATTAATTGTTCTTAATTACTTCTTAATTACTTTATAAATCCTTTGATTTATTACCCAAGTATTAAATCTTTAATTACTTTAACAAGTAATTACCCATTTAAAATTACTTCCCAATCAGAAATTTTACCTATCTCAATTACCTCTGTAATTTATTAATTACTTATCTTAACTAATTAGCCTTACCAAAACTTATTAAGTAAAAATACTTAATCTTTCATCAAGTGACTATTATTAATTAATTAACAAATTAATTAACTTACTTGATTCCACTCATCTCATTAATTATAATTGAGTAATTCATCCCTAATTACTCATTAACCCAAATTAATCCTCAATTATCAGATTCATTATCTCCAACTATTAATTAATAAACCTTAATTATTAATCAATCCTTTAATACAAAGTAATTAATTACTAATTACTTTTATTAATTAATTAATTAAACTAAATTAACTAATTAATCAACTCTTAATCATTAATTAATAAACTTAATTTTTAATTAACAATCTTAATTACCAATTAATTAATCCATAAATGTAATTAATTAATCCTTAATTAAAATTAATTAATCTTAAATAAAAATAGTTAATTAATTCTTAATTAACTAGCATTATATTTTAATAATTCTTTAATTATTAATTAAGAAAACCCAATTAAAACTTAATAAAACCTTTATTAATTTATTACTATTTTAATTAACCCTTAATTACTTAATAAGTAATTATAATTTAATTAATCGTTTGTTATTAATTAAATCATCATCTTAATTAATACTTAATTAAATAATTAATTATACTTAATTAATTACTTAATTAACCCCCTTAAAAAAAATTAAATGAATTAACTTAAACTTCCTTAATTAACTAACTAATTACAAATTATAAATACTTAATTATTTTCAAAATAAGTTTGAAAACAACATTAGCTAAAACATTTAAACAAATCATATAAATTTCATTTATAAAACAATTAAATTTCCAAAACAAGAATTTTACTTTAATTTAAACAATTTAAAGTTTAAAATTTATTCATTTAAATTTGAAAATTTTGTTAACACTTAATTTGGGTTCACCTCTTATTTACTGGAAACTAAGGAAACAAAGCACATGGATTTTGATCTTTAAAATCTGTTTAAAATAAAACTTAAAAAAAATAAAACGGTTTAAATTTAAAATGTTAAAACTGTTAAAATCAAACAGTTTAACACTGTACAAAAATTGCCCAGATCAACACGGGTATAACCCCGAGCCACATCCAAAAATGCGCGAGTTTTCCCCCGAGTCTTCTTCCCTTCTTCCCGAGCTAACTCCAGAAACACTGACCAAAACAAAACCCAAAATACCTTGACACCATCCACCTCTCGTGCACCTACACCGGTGCCTGAGCCACCTCCGGCCAACTTTGACTTCGCCGACAAGTCACTCTACCCCCCTACAACCCTCCACGACCAACCAAACTCCAACATCTACCCCTAATCAAAATCGAGCATCCATGGGAATACAGAACCCCAAACCCATCATCAGCAGAACCACATTTCCACGACTCCGATCAACTACAACGGCCATAACTCCGTCCATGGTCCACTGACTCACCGCACTCCCTTCTCCCAGAATCAGACCTAGCTCGATGCTGATTTGAATATACAGCGACCCCAAATTTCAGCTCAAACCAAACTAGGTTAAAAAGTAAATCTCAGGCAAAATCAAACCCCACACTGGTTTAAAAATTCTACTACTATTTTTGCCACAATCCTCGAACATGATTCTAACTCCAACAACAATCACGTGCATTCCAGATTCACTGATCAACATAGATCGCCAAAATCCCATTTACAGATAAAACTTAAATTACTCACTCAATACATTCTTATAAACTTGGATTTTTATCTTAAAAATCTTTATTTTCAAAATGTATTCGAATTTGAATCCTGAAACAACAAACCATGATGATTAAATTTTAATATGTTTGGAATTTTATCTGTAAATCAAATTTTCCAGATACTTTGCTTAGCTTAACTCTAAATTATATATATATTTTTAAAATCTCGCTAAAATTCACATCTTTTATTTAGAAACAATTTTATAAAATAAATCATTGAAATGGGAAGGGAATTATGACCATCTCTGATGCCTGTAAGCTTGGAAAGTTTCATTTGTCTGATTTCCAGACATGCAAAATCAATACACATCATTTTACACATATAAATATGTTTCCAGAAATTTAAAGACATCATGCAAGCACATTTTCAATCTTACACCACAAAATTACTTCAACCATATGATAAAGCATCAAATTTGAAGTGGTTCTTGATTTCAGTTTTAAGAACAGAGGCTTATGAATTGGAACAGAGATGTTTTTAAATCAACAGATAAGCACACACAGAAGTTCACATATATGCATTCATGCAGATCAATTATCAAACCCAGTAATTCATAAGCAACACATATTTGTTACTAAATTTTTTTTAAAAAAAAAGTTTACTCACCTCATTAAAAAGATGACAGTGCAGAATTTTGAAGGTGACAGGAAATTTGCAAAGCATTTTGGACTTGAAGCTTTATTGAAACTGAAGTCTTGATACTTGCATGCATTAAAAGCTTGAGGCAGACATGAATCGGAGGCTTGCACTTGTTTTTGTTTTGAGAATAAACTGTAAATGTGCAGTTTTGATTTGGAACAAATATTGCAGGCATCTACACTTGAGTTTTTGAGGAATTTGTTTGAACTTTTCCAAACAGAATGTTGCAGGCTTGTTGAGATTATAGATATTGATTTGAGGAAATTAAATGCAGATTTTGATTTAAGAAAAACTGCAGGCTTTTATTTTACTGAATGTGTTTGAGTTTGAAGGATTTCAGATATTTGATTTGTTTTGAGGATTGATTTTTGGTTTTCTGGTTTTGGGTAATGAATGAAGATTGCATGAAGATTTTAGGTTTTCTTTTAGAAATGAACAAAGGTTTAAGAAAATGATAAAGAGGGTTTTTATAGGATAAATTTCAGATTTAATAAATTAAAAAGAAATTAGAAAAACAAAGGACACTTGTCTCTATTTACACAAATGGTTTAACACTTGTTATCAAGGTGTTTTAGAATTAAACATTTGTCACTATTAAGTTTATTTTTAATTATAAAGAAATTTAAAAGCTTTTAAAATTATTT
This sequence comes from Allium cepa, assembly GCA_030765085.1. Classification (NCBI taxonomy): domain Eukaryota; kingdom Viridiplantae; phylum Streptophyta; class Magnoliopsida; order Asparagales; family Amaryllidaceae; genus Allium; species Allium cepa. Next base: position 585,989,147 of record CM060941.1, on the reverse strand, counting down.
TTCCTAATTACTAATGTGTTTTCTAAATTTAAAAAAATGCTTTTCTTATTAAATAAACAAATACATTTACACATTTACACAAATATGCTTAATTTATATATATACAATTTTTTTTAAAAAGAAATGATAAAATTTAAAATAAAATTATATACAACATTTCAAACTTATTTTAAATACTATTTTAAAAAGCCCTTTTTGTATTTATTCTTTATTAAATAAACACAAATCAAATTTGTTTAGATAAACTTTTATAAAAGAAAAATAAAACAAAATCTTATTTCTAATAAAAATATTACCTATGTATTTTTAAAACCAAATTATATTTTTATTTTATTTTAAAATGTATGTATACTCTTGAATTCAAATTTATATTCATTTTCAAAGTTAAATTTAAAAACCAAATCTAAAATAAATTTAAATGAATAGAAACAACTATTTTAAAATAAGCTTATTATTATTTTCAAATAATATATCCTATTTTAAAATCAATTTAAATTACACAAATCTAAATACACTTTAAACACACTTATAAATTTGGAAAACAATATATCAATTTAGAATTTATTTATACAATAAAATAATTATTCTTATTATAAAACCAATTTATAACCATAATTAAAATATTACTTGGTTTAATTATCTTTGAAAATAACAATTTAATCAATTCAAATAATTAAATTAAGCGATTATCAGCATTTTAAACTCCTGGAAATTCCGGGATATTACACTGTTGGTCGGAGGCTTTGGTTTAACGGAAGCTTTGAAGAGTTTGAATAGTTCGAGGCGGTGCCGAATGTCTGATGTCTTGGCCGCCTTACCTGTTCCTGGAATAAAAACCAAGTGTTACAAGCATACATGGGACTATAATCCAAGAAACATGTGAAGTTAAAAAAGGAGTCAAAAATTCACCTTGAATCGCCGGGGCTGCCCTAGCTGAAATGCTCTCGGAAGATGGACCAGCCCCAGTCCCTGCCTTATCAGTTTTCTTTGGCTTCTCCACCAAGGCCGATCCTTCCTCCAACCCCTCAAAAGCCTGGCGGAAAGCATCATCTGTCCACTCTTGGATCTCCCTTGCTTGCCCAGAAGACAAAGCCCCGGCGCCATCACCGCTCTGTCCTTCGCCACCATCGCCACCATCACCATCTCCATCACCTCCGCTCTCCTCCTCGCCTCTTTCCTCGTCTACATTCTCCTCCGGAACATCTGGACATGTGCTAGGGGAGGGTCCATCGGATTTCTTGAGCTTCTTTCCCCCGGCGACTGGAGGTATCGAGAAGGGTTTCCTCCTGCTGCTCTTTGTCGTGGACCCTCCTTTGGCTTTGGCAGCCCTCTCCTCAGCTGTGTCTCTCTTCTTGACCACAGACTGACGTGGTAGAATCAAGTTGTGTTGTAGAAGAGTAGCATTTCTGATCAGGTAAGAAGCTGACCTCTCCCTTCCCGAAATGGCTTCTATCTCCGCAGCCATCTGAACCAGGTGATCGTTCTCCACGACCGCAAAGCCACCTGTCGCTAGCAAGAAATGAAAACACATAAGGAAAAGCATTGCAGTCAGAACGGAAATTATAAATAAGCTTCAACTTACATCTGGAGGTGAAGCGACAGATAGAAACAGAGTCATCCTTGTCGAAAAACCATTCTTTCTTGAACATGCTGAACTTCTAATATAAGTCCATGACCGGCTTGAAGGATACGTTCGATTCCAAACTGATGTATGGAGACCCCTTCTTATAGCCCCTCAAGTTGTACAAATGCCGGATCTCTCGGTTGGAAAGGGGACGCCCATATCTTCTCTGGAAAATGATGAATAGGCTCACCAAGATAGCATAAGAATTGGGCTGAAGTTGGAAAGGGGCCACCTTCAAATAGGTAATGAAGCTGACTATCCAAGCATTGATCGGGGGAATGGCCCCGCACATGCAATGGTACCTGCTGTAAGCAAAATACCCTTCAGGAGGGTCATACGGCATAACTCCATTCCCTGGCAGCACCATGTGTGTTCTATCAATCCCGAAAGAACGAGATATAACATCAAGCTGCTCCTCCTTGAGGGAGCTAGGAAAGCAGTCAGGAGGAGAGTTCAAGAGCTCCTAAGGGCCATATCCATCCACTAGTGATCTCGGGGTGGGTCCCTCTCGTCCCGGTCCTTACTGGGCTGGGGGCACAACGGGGGACTCTCTTCTGTCCGTAGATTTCCTCTTATTTGATCGAGTTTCGACTTTATGAGACATTTATCTGCAAACACAAAAAGTGCGTCGTTAGAATGAGGGAAGTAAACAAGCAAGTGCATGAAGTCTAGAATTTCATTTGTAGTTCAAAACATAAAAGCGCGATCAGTAGTTCGAGACTAAAATCCATTCGGACTCGTACTTCTCAAATTCATTCGGTAAATAGAAGACTTCAAGTTCATTCGGTAATTCAAAGACATCAAGTTCATTCGGTAAATCAAAGACTTCAAGTTCATTCGGTAAATCAAAGACTTCAAGTTCATTCGGTAAATCAAAGACATCAAGTACATTAGGTAAATCAAAGACTTCAAGTTCATTCGGTAAATCAAAGACTTCAAGTTCATTCGGTAAATCAAAGACTTCAAGTTCATTCAGTAAATAAAAGACTTTGAGTTCATTCGGTAAATCAAAGACTTTGAGTTCATTTGGTAAATCAAAGACTTTGAGTTCATTCGGTAGTTCAATCATAAAAATCGTTCGGCAGAAGAAAACTCACCTGGTCCGGCAGTCAAGTTGATTCAGTAGTTGATTGGTTCGGCTATTTCAAACAGTCAAGTTTGGTTCGGTGCTCAATTGATTCGGCTGTCTCAAACGGTGAAGGGTGAACAGAGACGCGGAACCCATACTTATAGGCAAACATGGACGACCGAACCAACCGGTTCGACACTTGAAACCGAATGAGAATTCCCCAAGCTAACTGATCTAAAACAAAGCGCGACATATGCTGGCATATGCCTCACTTTGTGGGGCAAATGTTGGGTGCATTTCCACCACTACCGAACCAAGGAGAAGGAAGGCACTGCCGAACCAACTCACCCCTAAGGCACTGCCGAACCAACTCACCCCTAAGGCACTGCCGAACCAACTCACCCCTAAGGCATTGCCGAGCCAACTCACCTCTAGTCACTGCCGAACCATTCACCACCGGACCAAGCTACGCCCTCACCACCGAACCAACTCCTTTCCCAAGCACCACCGGTCCAGCACACTTCCTATACATAGCCGAATCAAACTCCAACCAACCATCACCGGATCACTCACCACCGGACCAAGTCCCACCGAATCAAGCATTCTGGACCAACTTTGTCATGCCAGATTGCATCAGCACAGGCCCACCAGCTGCTATATACATCCAAGACCCCTGCCCCAGGCCTCACTCTATAAATAGAGGGGCAGAGGTACAACAATGAAAAAAAAAGTTTGAGAGCTCAAGCACGGATAGAACTTTCAAAAATCTTTCAGATACTTGTAATCAAAGTTTTGTATTTGTAATCTGAACAGAAAAGGAGAATAACATATAAAGTGGACGTAGGCACATTCTGGCCGAACCACTATAAATCCGTGTGTCTTTTACAGTTTAGTCCCTGCTTTTTACATATTTGCGTAAATCATCCAAATCGCTAAGAACAACATAAAATTGACTAAATTATACGACTTGGAGGTGTTTGCCCAATTTTTGTGAAAACATTGTGTATTCATATTGCTTTTCAATTCAAAGTTATTCCTATTCAATGTTGTATTGAATTGTAATTTTTTTTTTTTGTTTTGGGTTGTAACACAAGTTCTATAGCTTGGATTTGCTCTCCACTCAAATAAAAAATTGTGCTATTGTCTTCTGGAATTCGTTCTGTCATTTGAGTTGATATCTCCAGCCATAAATGTGAGTAAACCTCACCAGACTAATATGTACTTATATAACTGATAAAGTGACACCATTTAAATCTGTAACTGTTTATCATCATGCTATATCTGCTATATTATTATCATATGATGTTCACACCTGTTATTACACTTTTTATATCATATGTTATTGTTATTTCATGCTATTCTGTCATTTATATCAGTTATCACCATTGCAAGTTCCCTGTAGACTACAATCGCTATGGGTTGAAATGATACATACCCGAACGGACTTTAGAATAGGGGAAAAACGTAATGGGCTGAAATGATAGGCCTGAGCGGTTTCCAAAATCATTCATTTTACTTGGGACTATGGGTTTTAAATGATAGAACCCGGTTCTTCTTTGTAAACTGCGGATTGAAATGATATATATTTGTATCACTTGACCTAGGCTAGAAAACTATATATGGACCCATGCTTTATGTAATATTTTTGAAAATGTTTTAAAATATTTTAAAACTTATAATTTATAATATTTTGATTTAAATTTAATTAAAAATGATTTTGTAGAAATATTAGTGATTTTCTATAAATTAAATAATGAATTAAGTAAACGGTAAAGTAAAATTTGAACTATAAGTAAATTTTGGAATTTATGTTTTGTTTTAAAAAGGAAATTATGTAAAGTAAGAAAAAAAAATATTTTGATTTAAAAATGTATTTTAAATGATTTTGTAAAAATAATAATGATTTTTTAATAAGTTAAAATGTTAAACAAATGAATGTTTAAGTAAATTTTGAAATATAACTTAAATGTGAAATTTTAAATTTTGTTTTAAAACAGTGAAATTTTAATTAAGTCAAATTTATGGAAATAAGTTATATTTTGTAAATTTAAACCTAATTGTTAAGTCAATAATTTAATTAAAGAAATGGAAGTTAATACTTGAATTTAAATAAGAAATTATGTAAAAAATTGATTTTTGGATGAGATTTAACTTTATAAAAATCATAAAAATAAGAGTATTGAAATGATGATTTTAAAATGTAAAATTTACGATGTTTATAAGTTAAATGATTTAAATTAAAGATTAATTGTTGGTGAAATTTTTATTTAAACCCTGAATTTGATTTAACGGCATTTTTGAAGTGTAATGTGAAGGATATTACAACATTTTGTAAATGCTGTAGTTTTTTTAAATGAACTAAAAAGTTAATTTGAAATAAAGGCTATTATAGCACATTGTAAGTGCTGTAGTGGTTAAACTTAAATTTAAAGTTTATTTGAAATTTAAAGAAAATCTATTACAACACCTAAATGTTGCATTTTGTTAAATGAACTGTTTTAAACTATACCTTTACGTAGCATTTTTAAGTGCTACGGAAGCTGAATTTTATTATTTTGCTAAATTTTAATGAGATTAATCTTTGGAACAAGATTTAAATTTTTGGAAATTAAATATTTAACTATTAAATATAAGGAATTGACTTTATTTTTTTATGAAAAGATTTAATCTTTAAATATAAACTCCTTTGAAATGTAAGTTTGAAATGGTGATTAATTTCTAAATAAAATGAATGGTTTTAAATGGTATTTAAATGAATTAAAAATGAATGATGTTTTGAATAATACTTTGATATTTTGAAATGATATTTGTTGATTTATTTAAGTTATTTGATAGATGGATATTTAAAATGTATATGTTATTTGAGTTTATTTAAATAATATTGGATTTATGAAATGAGAGATATTAAAGCTTTGAAATAAAATGGTTTTGGTTTTGAAGTATAAACTATCATTGAAATGATATTTTGATATATTGAAATGATTTGAAACGAAGTTTTGGAAAGATATGATATTTTGATATTAAAAATGTTTTGAAATGAAGTTTTGGAAAGATATGATATTTTGATATTAAAAATGTTTTGAAATGAAGTTTTGAAAAATATGATATTTTGATAATAAAATGATTTAAAAATGAAGTTTTGAAAGATATGATATTTTGATACAAAGTGATTTGAAAGGAAGTTTTGAAAAGATATGATATTTTAATATATTAAATTGATTTGAAAGGGGTTTTTGAAAGGATATGATAATTTAATATATTGAAATAGTTAGAAATGACTTGATATTTATTTTGATAAATATTTGAATTTGAAAGATATGGTATGTTGATATATTGAAATGGTTTTGGAAATGATTTAATCTTTATTTTGATAAAGATTTGGATTGAAAAGGATATTTTATTTTGAAGTATAAAATATTGTTTTAAAGTTATAACCACGGGTTATAATAATGATTGGTTGGCAAGGAGACCGGGATCGGATATCTGGCATACTCTCCGTCGATACGGAAAACCACTTTGACAATTGTGTACGCGGTGGAGATTCCAGAACGAAGTAGGTTGGTTGATGAACGCTACTGGAATGAAGTAAGTGAACGCTGATGGATGGCCTAATTATGACTAAAACAGGAGCTATACCGGGCTACACAAAGGGTCGCACCCTTTCATCGAGCATGCTTCTTCGGAAACCATTCTATTACTTTTGTGATTCGATATGCTGGCGCCACTTTGATTCGGGGTATGTCTCGAGGTGGGCGGAAGCTGCTGGCTTACCGTCACCACCGGTCCGGGAGTGCAAACGGTGTATCCACCCTAGCATTGCCTCGCGTGTCTTCTCATATGTTCCTTATATTGAGCCCACTACGATTTTGGTTTAAAGATCCGACCGCGTTAAGGTTCACCATCCCCTTAACGCTATTTTCTATATGATTATACTTTACTGATTATACACTACTGTGTATAGCGCGATATACTGCATAGTAAATAATTTAACGGATCCTTAGAGGATGGGCGGTCCCAAGCATCTTCTAAGTTACATGTACTTTTACTACAGTTCACTTGAGTTGGTTTACATTGTATAAGTATGCATGTCCTGACTCGAGTGTTTGTATTTTTATTTACGCTCGGGTCAGCCTGAGTTATTCACAGATTTGGATTCCACTTACTAGAGATTAGAATCGCTGGAGATTATCTGCTTATGTAGTCTTATCTATTTTAGTTCGGTTGTTCCATTCAGCTTGTACTTGGTTATCATATTGAAACTTTTGTTGTACTTTATTTCTTCTGTTGTATCTTGTTTAACTCTGATATATTCATATAGTAGCTTCATGAACTACTATCTCTTTTACCTTCGCTGCATTATTAAATACTCTGTGTCTGTGATCTGTGATTATTATTTACTGTATATTCTAAGATTTGTCAAATTTTTATTTACAACACGGTATTTTGAGCAATTCAATTCCGGCATGAGTGTCTACCTATACACTTATAATGGATGCGAATGGTTGAAAATATCAGGTTGTTACATATTTTTACCATTACTCTGCCAAAATCACTATTGAATCTAACTAGATCATCTCTAGTTTGATTCTCTATCACTATCTCAACAAGATCTCAATGCTATTCAGAGTTATAGGCTTCTTTGTAATAAATTAAGCAAGAAAATGTGTGATTGTAGCCTGTGAAATCAATTGGGTGAACTTATTGCCCGTAAAATCAAGTATCTCTACCTAGAGTACTGTGAATCTGGAGTGGTGTACCTCGTGGCCTTGAAATCGAGGGTGTAATTGTAAAAATTGATTTTGAAAGGAAATCCGTACTTGTGTGCGGGACTGGATGTAGGGTGACTCCAAACCAGTAATCTAGTGTGTTCTTTCCTTTATTGCTTTCACTTTATTTCTGCATCTGTGTTTGATTCTATGATCATATCTGTGTCAGAATATTGCATACAATTGTGATCAAATTAAAATAAACTCAAAAGGATTTAGTAATTCCTTAAAACACTATTCACCCCCCCCCCCTCTAGTTTTAATTCTAGCCTTAAGACCCGCAATCCGCATTTCTCACAGCTGCTATGCGTTACCACCAGTCCGGGAGTGCAAACGGTAGAATGCTACCTTGGCATTGCCTTGCGTGCCTTTTCACATGCATTATCACGCCTTCTACTAGTTGCCTACGGAATGCCCTCTGATAAACCTCCAGTTTACGAAGAAATTAGGTACCATATAGACTATAAGAGTATATAAAAATGTGTTAAGGGGGATATGGGCAACGCTTTAACGCTATTTTAATAGTTTACTTTACTATAGACATTATCTATGTAGCATATTGTACTATGTATGTAGATAGTTTAATGGATCCTTAAAGGATGGAATTCCAACGTCCTTTGAGTGATTTGCATTTTACTTGACATTTCATATGAGTTGATTTACTTGTATAAGAATGTTAATCCTGACTAGAGTGTTTTGTGTTTTGCTTTATGCTCGGGTCAGACTGAGTGTCACATCATTTGAGACTCACCTTTGGAGCTTTGCTTTAAGATCTATCATATCTATTCAACTTCCACTTATTTCCAGTTGTTTATGTTCAGACTTTTAATCGATTTTGTATTAGTGACTTCTTTGTATTTGATATTTCTATTGTATCTTGTTTAGACTCTGATATTCTGTAATAGCTTCATGAACTACTATTTATCTATTACGCTGCTTATTGTTGTATTACTCTGTGTCTATGATTCTGTGATTGATTTATTTACTGTATATGCTAAGTTTTTCCAAAAATAAATTAACAATCTGTTGTTTTGAGCAATTCAAGTCTGACATGTTTGGATTATTGTCGATTTGAATGGTTCAAAGTAGCATGTCATTACAGAATTCATAAGAAAATTGCTCCCAAGAGTAGACGGTCTTTTCTTGGTAATTCCTATACCATTTGGCAACTACTTCATGAAAAGTTACGGGGAAGAGATTACGGCAAACTATCCCAGAGACATTGTATAAATCCATTTTACTTTCAAAAGCTAAGAGCTGATCATTAGGATTAGTAGTTCCATTATGCCTTAATGAAGGAATTTTGATGTAAGGGGGAATCCTAACAACCATTATTTCTTCTATAAAAGAAGCTTTCGAAAGCTATTATTTTTTCTTTGGTCAAGGGTTCCTTTCTCCTTAAGCATATTTTTGTCATTTGGTGGCGAATATCTCTTTGGTTGGTTTCATTATTGTAGTAGTTTATATTATATCCTTTACGTGGGATTAAGCTATCCAATTGTTCGAGGGGCTTTCTTTCTTTACTTTCTTGATTTTCGTTTTTTTGATTTATCCCGGCCATTTTGCTTTCTTTTGTTTGTAAACTTCGAGGATATGTTTTCGGTTCCTCTTCTTGGGTTTTACTTAGAGACTCCACTTTATTTCTTTCTTCCGTAAGCTTTTTCATTTTAGAAGATTTTAGAGATAAAATTTTCTCAAAAGGTTCTTGCACATCTATTAGTTTCCATGGTAAATTCTAAATCTTAGCTTCACTGCTTGCAAGCTTTGTTGAAGTCGAAGTTTGTCCAACCTCTATGTTCTCTAAATTGAAATTTGACATGATATTATTCTCCAAATTCGTTTTTCATGTAAGTTCCTCACTTGGGATGTTATCTTTGTTTCTCTCCATTATAAGAAAAGGAAATTGGTATTGGAGGTTAAGGCCCTCCTTCTAGTGTCTAAATATTAACGAATTTCTTTATTGACTCTAAAAGTATTAGGAAGTGAGTTTGGTCACGAAAATGCTAAGGAGATCCTAAGCCAATAGGCTAGGATGACATAGGCCCCATGTCGAATCCATGAATGTCTTGTGCATGTTCAATATCAAGGTCGAAGTCATGTTGCATGTCATGTATGGATCAATAGCTCCAACTATATAGAGCAATCGAACTTGAGATTATGAGCGCTTTTGGAATTCAATGAAAATTATGATGTAGGAATCACAAATACTTTGGAACTCAAAAACAAGCCTTAATTCAAGTCGTTTTATTCATATTCCATGTAATAGTTGAATGTACAAGGTCCTATATGCAAAAAGTACAACCGACACCAAATTGCCAAATCAATCTAGGGTTACTGAGTTTAAAATGTTAGAAGTTGAGGAAAGAATTATCAGCCACTTCTATAATGTCCCTAGGTCCATATATATAAGGGAGAGTTGCGGCAAAGCGGCTTGATTTCAGCATTCATGAGCTTCGACATTAATACCATATGGAGTTAGCTTCATTTAATGATGTCCTTTAGAATTCTTGGATGTGTTGTTGAGCTTCGCAGCTATTCCAATAGAGGTGACACTCGGCACCAACAAGGAGCAATATTAGATTAAAATTATTCCAGCATGAATCAGCATCGATATGGAGCAGCATTACTATGGTGCGATAATAACATGCAGAGGCATCATTCTGTAGGACATCAGCCTTGATATACCTTGTGAAAGTTGATGTCTTTCAGCATCAACATCGCATGTATAGATGTTAGGCATCGGTTTGAAGTGATATTAGTGTGAAGTAGTAGTCATATGGGGGTGGCATTGAGAATGAGTGGCATTATAACCTTTGTGGATGTTATGGCTTTCGGCGTCAATACCGCATTTGTTGATGTGCGGTGTCTTCACATGGTTGAAGAGATGCGACATCCACAGGAACGACGTTGATAAGAAGCAATAGTATTTGAAGGTCAACTCAATCATAAGGCAACATTAATAAAAGTGCGACGTCGATGGTGGACGATATTGATAAGGAGTGGTATTGATGAGGTGTGACATTATTTGAAGGATAGCACCAGGATGAGGCAGTATTCGAAAGATGCGAAATTGATTCTTCTCCATACTTCGGCATTGGCTCATCTTCATACCATCAACATTTTTTTATACATTAACATTAATATATTCTAATATCTTCGACATTGGCTTATACTGTAACAACCCGCATATTTTATGATTGAATATTTAAATATTTTATTTAAATATTTTATTGTTATTCAGATTTTAGTCCGAAAAGTTACTTTTTTCATACGGTCAAATTAAAACTCAAAACCACTTCCATTGGGTCCAAAATACTGTTTGCGATCTTTTTGAGTATAAACTTTGATATGTTTGGAGTTAGTGGAATTTTGCCGCTTTTTCACTTTGGGCTTTGGGTTTGGTTTAGCCCATTAGCCTAAGCTATTAATTCTAACATAACCCCCTTCCCTTCATAACTTTACTTTCATTTTCCTAACACTCAAACTTCATCAAAAATGGAGGACGGAATGGTAAATTAAAACTCCAAGCCCTAGTTCATTTGCAAATCCAACATCCAACTCCAAATTCAAAGAGAACCCATTGATTCTTCCTTGCTTTCAAGCTTCTTCTTCATTGATTTTTTGTAAAGGTGAGATTTTTATCTCACATCTTTGTCTATAACTATCTTTGATTGTTGGGTATGGATTCCTAACACTTTTACATATGCCATTGATTTGGATTGAATTGGTGAAAATCCCAATTTTTAGTGTTTTGGGTTCATATCTTTAAAAATCAAATCTTTGATGTTTGAACACGTTTTGGTGATGCAACGAGTAGCCAATATGACCGGGTACCCGATAGGCGTAATCCCTTAGCGTTCGTGCTCGATCGGTTGCAAGTTGAGAGAGTTTTTGCATTTCAGTTCCTTAGGTCGTTCGGCCTGCACACAAATCCCTCGGCCTGCAGTTATTTCGTGCGCCATGCTAGGTCGTCCCCATTGAGTCACTCAGCCATGGGTTGTAACCCATAGGTCTCTAGGTCGCTCGGTCTTCTTATATGCATTAGGTCGTTGTTCGGCCTTGTTTCGTTAGGTCGCTCGGCCTTGTTTAGCTGCTAGGTCGCTCGGCCTACAACCCCAAAGACACTCGGCCTTCTGCGCATAGGTCGTTTCACCACTAGGTCGCTCGGCTAGGTCGTTTCAACCACTTAGTCGCACGGACTTTCTACAGTTAGGTCGCTCCGTGTTAGCTCGCAACCACTGGGTCGCGCCATATTCTTAGGTCGCTTGCATCTTAGGTCGCACACCTTAGGCCGCATGATGCTCATATGTCGCTACCTCCTTAGGTCGCGTACTCCTTATGTCGCGTTCTCCTTAGGTCGCGTACCCCTTAGGTCGCGCAACCTTCCGCATCCATTAGGTCGTTCCACCTCATAGCTCGCAACCATGTTAGGTCGCTTGCTCCATTAGGTCGCACCATTCCTTAGGTCGTTCGCCCCTGCACTTATGCGCTACCTCTTAGGTCGCTCCTCTGCTAGGTCGCGCCGTGTCGAGTAGCAAGGGTATTTCCACTTTGATTGTGAAGCTTCTTTTCAGAAATGTGAAGCTTCTTTTCAGAAATTAAAAGAACTCCTTTCTGATGCTCCTATTCTTATGATTCCCGAAGGAAACCAAGATTTCATTATTTATACCGATGCTAGTCGCATTGGTTTGGGTGCCGTTCTTATGCAAATAGAACGTGTTATTGCTTATGCTTCTAGGCAATTGAAGCCAGCCGAGACTAGATATGCCACTCATGATTTAGAGCTCGCGGCCATTGTTTTCGCCCTTCGTATTTGGCGTCATTATCTTTTAGGAGAGAAATTTGTTCTCTATACCGATCATAAATCTTTGAAGTGTCTATTTTCCCAAAAGGAACTTAATTTGCGTCAACAACATTGGCTTGAATTTCTTGCAGCTTATGATCTTGATATTCCTTATACTCCTGGAAATAGAAATCGTGTTGTTGATGCACTTAGTCGTAAGCAACAAGCGGTTGTTTCTATGATGATATCCGAATGGAATGATCTCGGAATTTTATCCACTTGTGAGATTAGAGATCGTGTATCCGATTTATGTTCATCTCTTGTTTTATGTAGCCTTGAGGCTCATCCTTCTCTTATAGACCGCATTCTTGAAGCTCAAAAGCTAGATCCCGAATTGGCTCTTCTTGGCCAAAATTTTAGGGCTAAAATTGATATTGAAGGTTTGAAAGACTTTGATATTGATTCTCGTGGCGGTATTCGAAAATTTGGTAGACTTATCGTGCCAAATATTAATAATCTTCGTAAAGACATTTTAGAAGATTCACATCATTCTAAATTTACCATTCATCCCGGTAGTAGTAAAATGTACGCGGATATGAAGCGACTTTACTATTAGGAGGGAATGAAATCTGATATTGCTAACTTCGTTAAGCGTTTCATGACTTGCCAACTCATTAAGGCCGAACATCAAAGGCCCGGCGGGTTATTACAACCTTTAGAAATTCCAATTTGGAAGTGGGATCAAATTTCAATGGATTTTATAGACGGCCTTCCCCGTTCTCGTTCGGGTCATGATAGCTTATGGGTGATAGTTGATAGACTTACTAAATCCGCCCATTTTATTCCCATTCGGTCCAATCGAACCGTTCCTCTCTTAGCCAAACTTTTTATCAAAGAGATTGTTAAATTACATGGAGTTCCTACTTCTATTGTTAGTGATCGTGATCCATTGTTTACTAGTGAATTTTGGAAGAGTCTTCAAAAAGCTTTGGGAACGAAGCTTAATTTTAGCACCGCTTATCATCCTCAATCCGATGGACAAACTAAGCGAGTGAATCAAACTCTTGAAGATCTTCTTCGTGCATGTGTTCTTGATTTTGGTGGAAGTTGGGAAGATCATATTTCTCTTGTTGAGTTTTCCTATAATAATAGCTTCCAATCTAATATTGGTATGGCTCCTTTCGAGGCACTCTATGGAAGGCCATGCCGATCTCCTTTTTGTTGGCTTGAGGCCGGTGAGAGGCTGGTTTTAGTTCTAGATTTTATTCGTGATTCCACATAAAAGATTGATCTTATTCGTCATAGGATGAAAGAAGCCCAAATTAGACAAAAGTCCTATGCCGGTAACCGGAGAAGGAAACTAGAATTTTCTGTGGGAGATCTTGTGTTTATTCGTGTTTCACCTATGAAGGGTGTTGTACGTTTCAGTCGATCGGGAAAATTAGCGTCTCGATATATTGGGCCATTTCCTATCACCGAACGCATTGGTTCTGTGGCTTATCGCCTTTTATTACCGGCTCAGTTTTCTGCTATTCATGATGTGTTTCACATTTCTCAATTACGTAAGTGCCTTCGAAATTCCGATTCTATTCTTGAGCCCGGTGTTGTGGAAGAAATTGAAGTTTCACCTAATTTAACTTATGAGCAACATCTTATTCGTATTATTGCTTCGGAGGTCAAGCGCCTTCGAAATAAGGATGTTCCGCTTGTTAAAGTTCAATGGTCCTCAAATCCTAAGGATTGATCTTGGGAATCTAGAGAGTTCATCGAGCGAACACATCCTAACTTACTTTCTCGTGCTCTTTGAGGTGAATTTCTTATTTCAAATTCCTTTTGTGTTGATATGCTTTCATGGTTGTTACCTCGTATTTTCTTCTTAAATATTGCGAGGACGCAATTTCTTTAAGGATGGGAGTCTGTAATAACCCGCATATTTTATGATTGAATATTTAAATATTTTATTTAAATATTTTATCGTTAGTCGGATTTTAGTCCGAAAAGTTACTTTTTGCATACGGTCGAATTAGGACTCGGAACCACTTCCATTGGGCCCAAAACACCGTTTGCGATCTTTTTGAGTATAAACTTTGATATGTTTGGAGTTAGTGAAATTTTGCCACTTTTTCACATTGGACTTTGGGTTTGGTTTAGCCCATTAGCCTAAGCTATTAATTCTAACATAACCCCCTTCCCTTCATAACTTTACTTTCATTTTCCTAACACTCAAGCTTCATCAAAAATGGAGGAAGGAATGGGAAATTAAAACTCCAAGCCCTTGTTCATTTGCAAATCCAACATCCAACTCCAAATTCAAAGAGAACCCATTGATTCTTCCTTGCTTTCAAGCTTCTTCTTCATTGATTTTGTGTAAAGGTGAGATTTTTATCTCACATCTTTGTCTATAACTATCTTTGATTGTTGGGTATGAATTCCTAACACTTTTACATATGCATTTGTCATTGATTTGGATTGAATTGGTGAAAATCCCAATTTTTAGTGTTTTGGGTTCATATCTTTAAAAATCCAACCTTTGATGTTTGAACACGTTTTTGGTGATGCAACGAGTAGCCAATATGACCGGGTAGCCGATAGGCGTAATCCCTTAGCGTTCGTGCACGATCGGTTGCAAATTGAGAGAGTTTTTGCATTTCAGCTCCTTAGATCGTTCGGCCTGCATATAAATCCCTCGGCCTGCAGTTAGCTCGCACGCCATGCTAGGTCGTTCGGCCTGCATACAAATCCCTCGGCCTACAGTTAGCTCGCGCGCCACGCTAGGTCGTCCCCATTGAGTCGCTCGGCCATGGGTCGTAACCCATAGGTCGCTAGGTCGCTCGGTCTTCTTATATGCGTTAGGTCGTTTGTTCGGCCTTGTTTCGTTAGGTCGCTCGGCTTTAGTCGTTAGGTCGCTCGGCCTGGTTTAGCTGCTAGGTCGCACGACCTACAACCCCAAAGACACTCGGCCTTCTACGCATAGGTCGTTTCACCGCTAGGCCGCTCGGCTAGGTCGTTTCAACCACTTAGTCGCACGGACTTTCTGCAGTTAGGTCGCTCCGTGTTAGCTCGCAACCACTGGGTCGCGCCATGTTCTTAGGTCGCTTGCGTCTTAGTCGCACTCCTTAGGCCGCATGATGCTCATATGCCGCTACCTCCTTAGGTCGCGTACTCGTTAGGTTGCGTTCTACTTAGGTCTCGCACCCCTTAGGTCGCGCAACCTTCCGCATCCATTAGGTCATTCCACCCCATAGCTCGCAACCATGTTAGGTCGCTTGCTCCATTAGGTCGCACCATTCCTTAGGTCGTTCGCCCCTGCACTTATGCCGCTACCTCTTAGGTCGCTCCTCTGCTAGGTCGCACCGTGTCGAGTAGCAAGGGTATTTCCACTTTGAAGAAAAAGTGGAATCGAATTTCTTTGGATTTTATTCACATCTTCGTATGTGAATTTTTGTGATCGATCGTTTCTACGATCATTTTTGTGATTTGTCATTTTAAAAATATACAACCCTTTACCTCACTCGTACGTGAAATCTAATTAAACGGCGTAGTAAAAAAAATGGTATAAAATGCTTGCGTTTACTTCGTCGGTTAATTTTTGGACTTGTTCGATTGAATCTCTTATGACAATTTTTGAGTGGAGATCTACAATTTGTTCATAAATATTCAAGTTAAGTTAGTGGTTATAGGACATGAAGCTAAGCTTTTATATTTACTAGCTTACTATAATTGACACTTCGTGATGATCGTTGATGATCATTTTTGTGATTTAGACTAGCAAATGTGCGATGTCTCTTTGTCTACGAGAGAGACTAAACCCCGTTTCTGTGGAGCTTCGGCTCAATTTGGTGGGGTTGCGACCCATGGTCTTCGGGTCGTTTTGTGGAGCTTCGGCCCAAAATTAATGGTTAGCAACCATGGAATAGCGTTCCATTTTGTGATACACATGTTGGTGAGTTTTCATGCTCCCGTTTTGTGATAGGCCTCCCCCCTTTTTGTGATTTCTGGATTTCCATTGATGATTTCTAGAATTTGTGTTTCACCAATTTTCGTGATTTTCATTAATATGTATTATCAATTTTTGTGCATTGGTGAATTTGTGTGTCATTAACTTTTGTGATTGGCATTGATATTATTGTCAATATTCATGGTTTTGATGAATGAAAATATAGAGTATGACATTCCTTTTGATCTTTGAGAAGATTCTTGTGAGGTTGATTAATCTCTTGTTGATTTTCAATTACTTATTTATCACAGCTTGGCATTGTGATTATTATACGTTTAGTCATATCTCTTATTCTATATCATTTCATCTGATATTTATAGCTAGACTGATCCGTTTATTATTTTCTTATTAAATAATACTCGGGTCAGACCGAGATGTTACAGGTGCTTCTGCTTGACTTCACATCTGAGATTATCATCCTGACTTTTGGCTAACTACTTAGATTAGTAGTTTTTGTTGTATACATTTAAGATATAGACTCATTGATGTATCCATATTCTTTTGTGTAGCACTTGTAGTTATTCTTTTGTGATATTGTGGATCTTGTTAGACCACTACTCTGATGTACACTTTCGAGTGTTATATTCATACCTTTTTTCGCCTTTGTGATATGGATATCTGTGACTGATTTGTGTTATGTTTATTTCTTTGTTTGTTTTCGGAGAATTTATATAGCCACTGTGTAGTAGCTTTGAGTTTGTATCGATATGTCGGACTTCCTAGTGAGCATGTTACACTATCTAACATATCGGTGCTCGCACAAAGAAATTACACGGATGGTCGCTCCTCAACAGCCTTATTCTCCGCGCTAGTTGACGGCATTACACCGTAGTGTCCTTGGCTAGATTGGGTATAGGGGTGGGGCGTCACATATACTTTCGGCACTACTTGCTGGTACGATATCATGACTATATCGCATATCTTTGGGATCATTAATAATAGTAGTAATGTTTGTTATCTTAATGGTGCCTTTATATGCTTTATAATGATGGCTATTATAAAGGCACCAACACTTCTTCTTGTGATGAGGTTCAAAATAATCTTTTTGAGGTTTTGAGTTCGACATCATAAAACCCTTAGAAATTATGTGGATGACGGGGGAGTTCCATTTTATCCACTCATTTTTATTGATGGCAAGGGGGAGAAAAATATAAAGTATACACATGCATATATTTAGAAGTTATAAAACTAAGGGGGAGTTATATGTAATTTATATGCAGAAATACTTAATGACTATCATCATCAAAAGTAGGAGATTGTTAATACCTAAATTATTGATTTTGACGACAACAACCAAATAAAATATAAATACTAATGTTTTTCCAAGTTATATAATATATAGTATGGAATATTACATAGGTGCCGAATCGAGGACTGAATAATATAAAGACTCAAGATAAAGACTTGAAGATTCATGAGTTCAAAAACAAAGTTATGAAGAGCTCAAATTATAATTTAGTGTTTAGAGTCATTAGAATATATTGTAAAGTCCTTGATAGCAATTTTTGATCTTTGTCTTCAATTTCCGATATTTGATATTTTGCATAAAAATAAATTATTTTAATTTTAAAATATTTTTTAAATGTTCTTTAAGAGTTAAAAAATATTTAAAGACTTTGTTGATGTTATTTTACAAAGTATATGATTTCGAAACAATTTAAAAAGAAAAAATATTTTCAAATTTAAATAGCATATGCCAACATACATATTTTGATATATCGACATAGAGGCCATTAATTTGTTTTTAAATTTTGCATGGAAGTGTTTTTTAGACACAACTTTTCATGAATAGATACATCTACTCATTTACCATTTAAATGGGAGCGCAAAAGAATTTTTAATGAATTAATAACTTACTTTTTTCTTTTTCCTTACTCACTTGAAGATTCTCTTGAAAAATATAATATGTACTCTCCAAAATCATACAAAATCAGTTCATACTCTATTGTGTTGATTCTCTACTACTTACTTACTATTTTACAAGCATCTCTCTCTTTTCTAAGATCAAAGTGCTATTGAAGTAGCTATAGGATCCATTGAATCCAAAGTACAACTATTTGTCTTTGGAAACACCGCTCCTACAACGGACTATAAGCAAGTCCATATAAACAAGAGTAGAGTTGATGTTTATCCAAAGTAGTTATAGTAGCGGTGTTTCCATATTGAGTAGCTCTAGTAGCGATGCTTCCATATTGAGTAGCTTTAGGAGTGGTGTTTCCATATTGAGCAGTTGTAGGAGCGGTGCTCAATCGTTAGTTATTTAGGTTCGATCTGTAGTTCGATTAATTAATAGAATTAGCCATATAGCTCGATCTAACCCCTTGACTTTCATAAACTAATTCAACAATTAATTTAAAATTACAAATAATCAATAAAAGTTCAATTTTATTTTTTGGCCGAAATGATGAATAAAATGTATACCATGAATGAAAATAAATAGACAAAAATAATAAAATTTTACTTTATTTCAAACAAGATTCATTGTATAGTTAAATTACATAATCAATTAATTTCCATTACTACTCTCCTCAATATTGCATATCAATTCATCAATCAATTATTTTTTCTACTTTGCATGTTTATTGAATCAAGTAATTAATTTTTTGATTTAAGGTACATTTTTGAATTATATAATTTCAACACCTTGCGCATGGAAGCGGAAATAGTTAGCGTTTGGAGGTGCCAAAATTCAACACCCTTAGTCCCCACGGCTTGTGCACCTTGTTGGTTAGACAAAAGCAGATAATTATTTCAACAATACAAAGACTCAAATATGTTGTTCTTTTCTTCAGTTCCCCTTCTTTGCTTCTCTTCACTTGTTCATCCAACTTCACTAGTTGTACTTGTTCAACGCCCATGCCCGTGCCTTTTTTTTATAAGTTTTTTTTGTACCATGATGGTTTTAAACTTAATACATGTTTCATATTAAGAAACTATATCATATTTTTGATTGGTGAATTTGTGACTAGGAGTTAACAAATTCATGTCCTGTTGCATATTTTAAAACTATTCTCCAATACTAAAAAAAATAACTCAGTTTAGTTTAAACTGTTTAGAACCGGCAGGTGCTTTCTATTCAATGTCTGCTGTGTACTTAGTTTATTCCCCTAAAATCCATATGACTAGGAATTTTTTCGATTTTTTTACCATGATACCTACACATCTGAATTTGAGTAAATCTAGCAACACACAGTAATGATTACCATTGATATTCAATTTCTAAACCTGGTAGCATTTGTTGTTCTCAGTAAAACCAAGATGAACTAATAGAAGGTTTAGCTAACCCAATGTAAACATCTGAAAAAATGAAACATACGTACACGCATATACTTATCCCACTATTGAACCTGATTCAATCTAACAACTGACCCTAACCTCCCACCTTCCATCTTCAGCATCTCCAACAAAAAATCATTCCAAACATCAATAGGCCCAGGCAAGCACCAATGCACGCAATCATTAGGCATCGCAACCTTCTCCTCCTTCCTGTGTCCATACCTACTCGGATGTCCATCCGGCCTCATCAACATCACCTCTGTGCTATCTATCATCATATACTTCAACCCTCTCTTCCTCCCTTCATTCTCCGCCTTCTCAAACTCCTCCACCTGTACCATATACATCTCCAAATTAATCCCTTCTAATCTCGTTTCATTACTCCTAAATGGTTTTCTCCTAACACAGTCTCCTCCTTTGTTCCATTCTCCATTCTCAAAATGCGATGGTGCATACGTACGTAAAATGGTTGTGCCTCTATAGTTCTTCATGCTGTTAATTGCATGGAACGTAGTGCGAAATGCGTGCCTGTACCCGTGGTACAGTGTTAAGTCTTTGACTTGGGGTAGCAAGCAGTAGTGGCAGCCTTTAAGGACACTGTTATGGTAGTACATGGTGGGTCGAAAGAACCAGTGACCGGCTGACACTATGACATAGTCGAACGGTTCTATGTGCTTGGTCCAGTTCAGGTCGGCCTGGTCCAGTTGTAAATTGAAGACTCCGGTCAGGGTAGGCCCATTTGGGTCCAATTCATGGGCTTCGACTAGGTAGGGTGACCAGAAGTTTGCTAGGGTGAAGTTGTGGGTTGGGTATGACCAGGTTTTCGACTTTTCGTCTGCTGTTTGTGATATGTCCACTGCATATGTCACCTGTAAATACATTTAATTAGTGTCAATAAAAATCATTGCTTTATCGGAAATTATTTTGAAAATTGGTGGAATAAGATTAGAAAAGATGCAGAAATGTAGATTGATATTTGTTTTTGGTCCTACTTGCAGGTAGAATTGAGCAATCATTTGGATAATAAGACAATAGATATGTACTGTAGGTTCACTAACTGTTATCTTATGTCACATTTAGCATTTGCCCAAATAATTGAAGTTTGGATTGGATTTTCGTACAGAATAATTAGGAATATATATGTGCGCGTGCTTAATCATTTGTAGCTATTTAACCTACCTTTTACAATCTTGTTCTGGAAAGGTGATCAAGGAGAAGATTGTTTGATTATTTAGCTTTCTAAAGTTAACCAAATATATGTATGATTAAATATATAGTGAATAGGTAGAAAGAACCGAGCACTAAGCGGTTCATAAAGAAGAGAATATCTATGCCAATATTAAAAAACTATTTCTGAGAAATCAAAAGAGTTTCCAGTATTTTTGTCAAACGGTCTGAAGAGTAAAACATGTGACGCAATTAAAACCTGACAAGAGCAAAGATTTAGTAGATATTAAAAGCTAATTATTTTCAGTTCCTTCAAAAATCATTAGAGTTTGGTTAGTAAGTCAAAATAGTACATATTTAAGTTTAATCCAGCATCCTATATATATATATATATATATATATATATATATATATATATATATATATATATATATATATATATATATATGTATGTATGTATGTATGTATATGTGTGTGTGTATGTATATGTATATGTGTGTGTGTATATACATATACATACATACATACATATATATGTATGTATGTATGTATGTATATGTATATACACACACACATATACATACACACACACATATATATACATATATATACATATACATACACACACATATATATATACATATACATACATATATATATATATATATTATATATATATTACATATATATGTGTGTATGTATATGTATATATATGTGTGTGTGTGTATGTGTGTGTATATATACATATACATACATACATACATACACACACACACACATATATATATATATATATAGATAGATAGATAGATAGATGTGTGTATGTGTGTGTATGTATATCTATATGCAAAACTGACATCAATAATTATAAACTTCAAAAAAGATAGTGCCGTCCATATATATTTGAAACACTACTATGATCATCCTCCTATACTAAAACAGTAGTGAAGTAGTTTACTCGGTTATACTAGCCATTGGAATTAACGTCTATGAAAATCGAAATATTGTTTTATCAACCCTTGTAAACTTAAACATATTGTATATGTGTTTTGATTTAGGTCATCAGATTCTCTGATCCAGTGGTCATGATGTATTTTCCTTAGCATATGTTGTCCAAATTATGTGTGGTACTTAAATATTCAAAATATAAATTTAACTAATAGTCCATACTCTGTTTAATAGGCACATCAAGGACTGCATTTGATTTCTACCAACCGAGTCACCAACAAAAGCAAGTGACTTCCCTCTCATGATCTCCAAAAACTGTGCAGGATTAAACACCATGAGCTCACAGTCATTAGGCTTCCATCTCCATTTCATAAACTCGCTGTCAGGCCTTCCGAACTTCATGCAATTCTGATTCTCGTGTATCATCGAACATGTTTCATTCGTGTAGTACGGTGCATTTGGGTTTGGCACCCATTCACCTCTAAATATGTCGCATTTCTTTGCTTCTTTGATGATTTTTATTGGATTGTTGATGATAATATTATGTGATGATTTTGGAGAAGTGGAAGGTGTTGATGCTATGTATAGGATTGAATGAGTCCCTAGCAAAGAGTAGTAGTATAGAGAGTATATGGTGAGGAATACTAATGTTAGTGTTAGTGGAAGTAGTAGTTTCGGTTTATTATTTTTTGATGGAGGATGATCGGAAGAGAACATTGCGTGTATGTTTATAGTTTGAAGTGTGTTTTTGTGCATGTTTTTATAAGTATGTCGCTTGTTCATCTTATAGCATTTTTGGTTGGCAAATACTAATAAAAAATTGATGTATTATTATTATATGTATTGTTGCATGAACGTAGGCCATAAACCGAGCTTCGAAAAGTTAGGTATAGTGGTCAAAACTACACTAAATTAAACCAATGTGTTGTATATGAAAATCGTGGATCAAGTTTTTAAAATTACCATTTCAATATAAGACGAATGCTGATTTTAGAGCATATTTGTTAGACCTATGCATAGTGAAATCTCATATGATGTTTCCATAATTTAGTATATTTCAACTCAAATTTTACCCACTTTAGTAAACCAACAAGTTTCTAGAAGAAACAATTTGACTCTTATCATCTAAAGCTGCTTTCTTCATTTTTTTGATATTGCTTTTGGGAACGAACTAATCGCCTAGATATCTAATATTAAAAAGAAAAATAAATAAATAATTGACCAAACAACACAGATGACAGAAGGTCGATATATTCCACCATACAGCAAGTAGGATGTTTCCTCCATTTTTCAGTGTGAAAATTTTACAACATTAAATAAACATACGACATCATGCAACTTGTAATTAAGAAGATTATACAACCATTATCAATGAGTTATATTCATAAATTAAAGTTGATCATACACACAAAATTCCAAATTCAGGAACCTTTTGATCTGTAATAAAAGTTCATCAAACCTTTATTAGAATAAATAAAAATAAATTGATTAAAAATATTAATGAGATAAACTGAAAGATCAGTAACTAGATTACAGTGTTATTCCAACTCATCATATTGATTGATCGCACTTGATACATGAATGATTGCATATAAACTTTAATATTTGGTTGTTGCGCCATGCTAATCCTTCCAGTATTATCACTATCTTTGTTGGAGGGTCTACGTCAAAAAGCAAATTCCAAAAGCTTTTTGGTTGTTAGAAATAAGAAAACATTAGTATTACTTGCACACTTAATGATGAATTTTTCTGTTCTACAAAATTGTCTCCTTTTTCTTCCACATGTGATGAAAGGACTGGCATAGAAATAATGAATTGTTTCAAAATGTGTACGATTTGGTCATTTTACCAACGAAGGAAAATACTGCAAATACATTGTTAGCCAATGTAGCAAGAAACAAGTACGCGGACTTGGTCACCGGTTGGTAGCATAACAGTGTTAATATGTGACACCATTGAATAGTACATGTAAACTAACCAATCTTTTTTTTGTCCACGTATGTAGGTCTATTCACATTATGAATATTATGATTATTTTTAAGGGCCACATATTTAGTTTTTTGGTCGTTTCTGTGCCTAAATTGGACCTGCAAATGATTTAAAAAATGTTTACAGTTTATGTACTATGATGCTTAAAATACTTGCATAAAAAATATTGAATAAATATATCATTTGCTTAATGAATGATGGACACATATAAACTAAGCTTTATTTTTTAAAACATATAATTTCGTGAAGTTGTTGATATCAAATAAGCAACAACCGAACATCGCAAAACATTTTTATGGAACAGGAAAATAGATACAAAGAAGAAGTTGTGAAAAAATTTAGTTTTAGGGACAGCAAATTTGTTTTTTGTCGAAATGTTATTTTTTAGTGTAAATTGAAAATGATAGTTACAATTATCATTCTGTGATTTACGCTAAAAACTGTTCTTAAGCCTAAAAACCAATTTTCTTTTCCCTAAAATTAAATTTTTCTCCAACTTTTTCATTTAGCCTAAAACCCCTCACTACAACAAAGCAATCATATTACAACCTTCCTTTTACAACTGTTCATTTTTAACAGTTGTAATAAGTAGTTTGTAACAACTGTTCATCTTTAACAGTTGTAGAATAGATATTTTAACAACTCTATTTGTATAGCAGTTGTAATATGCCTTTATAACAACTGCTTATTTACGCCAGTTGTAAAAAACTATTTATAATAACTGTTTTTGTCACTTGTCCTCTAACGTTACTTTCCTACCCTAAAAGTTACAACTTCCCTCTCCCATTTTCGTTGGCCGCTCAATTCATTAATTAGGGAAAAAGTTTCCAAAACTAAACTTACTGCCGATTCAATTCGCAAAACCCTAACTTTCAAAAAAAACCTAATCTGATCCTCAAAACCGCTGCTGATATCGTTTGCTATTTTCATATTCTTCCTCGCGTTAACGTGCTCGGTCCTCAAAACCGCTACTGATATCGTACGCTTAAGGTATATTCATTTCGTTCTATTTGTTCTAATTGAGTGTTCTAATTGCATCTCTGTGTGTGTTCAAGGAGTCTCAAGATTCGTGATTTGGGTTTTGGGTTTTGCGATTTCCAGAATTTTTGATCTATGTCAGATTTGGGTTTTGAATTCATTTTTTATATTTGCAATGACTTGTTTTGGTCTATGTAAGACGATACATGGTTGATCAGATTATTTTCAACTTTAGATTTTCAAAATCCTAACTTTTCTAAGTCAGATTTTACAAATCAAATAATTCTAAAATTCAGTCTTTTCTACATCAAAAAACTTTACACTTCAAATTCAAAGGAAAAGGGGATCAATTTTTGGTAATTATTTTCATTAGAAAAATAATAATAATTATTTTCATCAAATTTTTTTGGTAATTATTATTTTTCAGAATTAAAATATTCCCAAAAATCATAATTTTTCAAATATTACTTAGCAAACCCTACAATCTTTAACTATCTGATGCGGTTAGCTAGCAAAGTATTCAAGTTATGCTTACTGGCAGAGATATTACTCAGCAAAGTTAACACTAACACTTAAGTACTGACTTGTGGTAGAAAATAATATGTATATGTAGAATATATTAGAAATGAAATAATATAGGGACCTTTTTCTTGAGAAGGTGCACAAGAGAAATTTTATGAAAAAATTTATGTAGAACCAAATATGTGTGTGTATATAAAAATTGTATATGCTCACACTTAAGCATGATGTTATATTGAGCAGGCCGAAGCTTTGGTTGTTTGGTAGGTTGTAGAAAAGAGAATGGCCAATCTGTAGGGAAACATGTATTTGAGAAAAGTGTAGGCGATGTGCAGGCGAAAGGAATGTCCCATGTGCAGGCAACGTGCAGGTAATGTTCAAGTACAAGTCAGCTAGAATACACTTCAACAACCTAATTAATTTGATCGCATCCATGCCTTTTGTTGTTGATCAACCCCTATGGATCCAGAACATGCATCGGTAAGTTTTATAGCTCAAATAATCCTCTGTGTTGGTTTTGTCTATCTTGACTACATCGTTTTTATATTAAAATGCAAGTACCATGAGTCTGATTATATGGAATCATAATATGCATTTAAGCTATCACTGAGTTCAGTTAGATCTGAATAATGGTACATTGATTTTAGTCCTATATGCTCTGAAAAAATATAAAATGAATCACTTGCTCTTCTAATTGAAAAATAAAATAGAGATAAATCTAAAACTAAGAGCCTTTGTATACAAAATTTATGACTTTTTAACAACTAATATAGTTTAATAAAATTACTTCAGTTAAAGTGTACATGTAATCTACGTCATTAAGATGTTAAACTATTGGCGACACTAGCATCATTGATTATTAGCAAATTCATTTATATTTGATGACAAAAGCTTCGAAATCATTATTCCTTTTGCTGAAGTCACCACAATCGAAGCTTATAGGTACTCCAGTTTTGAATTTTCTAATTCAACCGACACACCTTTGGCTGTATAGATCTTTACCTAAACACAAATCTCTGAGTTAAATTTTAATATTAAAAAGTTTGTAAACTAACAGTGGTAATCTTTCACACAACCTATAATAGAATAATCAATATTACACCTACGGAAGGAGATGATGTTATGCCACAACATGGAGCAAACACAGTGTTGAGCTCTGATTTTTCTAAGCCATGTAAATTTCAAACAATGTCAATCTTTTCAACCTGCAAAACTTTTTTTCTTCCATTTTTTCTTTTGTCCTGTTCAAGAAAGGTACACATACACAAATATAGGCATGTATATAAAACCAGTAGTCAAGTGGTGACATCTTTCAAT
This sequence comes from Allium cepa, assembly GCA_030765085.1. NCBI lineage: Eukaryota > Viridiplantae > Streptophyta > Magnoliopsida > Asparagales > Amaryllidaceae > Allium > Allium cepa. Next base: position 585,962,714 of record CM060941.1, on the reverse strand, counting down.
AACCACTAGATATGGTTTAGGTATCTTATATTTATAAATATTTTTCACACAATATAATGACCAGTCCCACAGTGTTCATCTTATGCTAAGAAATATGAATTATTATTACAAGTTGATGTTTTGATTTAGCATTACATAACTAAAATTTGTTCATCAACTCTTACAAATGCCTAAATTTCTGCTAATATAGTCTCTCCTTGATATTTTTGGCAACATATGGGATTTTTGAAGGATTTATGTGATTGAAATTGGGATTTTTGAAGGATAATAAGAGATCTGGGGTTTGCAAAATTGCCTGAAGTGTGGAAATGAAAAGGATATTAACATCAGATAATAATAATTAATTTTAAAACACACGATGTTTGTGATATATGTATGTATGTATCACTACACCAAATAAGAAAAATGGAAACACGTAATATTTTTAGTTTGAAACACGTTTTTACCGTTTCTATCTTTGAACCGGTTTTCTAGTGTTCCCATTCCTACAAAAGTGTTTCCTCGTGTTTTTTTTAAATTTGATACTTTATTTTCTTCGAAACCTATGCTGGAACTACTTGAACGAACCATTCCGATATATTAAACAAAAATTACCATTCCAAAGCTATTTTTTTGCCGCTTCATTCTCTATCAAACCTTTCAAAATTCTATGAACTTTTATCCTAATGTCAAGTTTCTCTATATCAAAGTTGAATTCCTTTGTCAATTACGAGTTTCCGTCTGAAAAAGCTTCATTTCTCTGACCATGGACCATGTTCCATCAATCTACATCAAAACCATAAGTTAATAGTTACTTAAATCATTCTTGTGTGTTTTTTATACAGGAATGTTTAGGTTATGTATGAAAAGACTAAGAGTAGATATTAATAAAATTAAAAAAAAATTCTGTAATTTTTCGTGCTATACTACACTATAAGACTTATTTTTATGCTTCTAATTTTTTAGGTCCAAATTACTTATTTACTCTGAAGCAATTTGTTGAAGCATTAAAAAAGGTTATTTCTTCTAACAAAAGTTGATTCATGGAGAAATAGCCCAAAATTGCTGAGCAATCATCGATCTAATCGATTATTTTGTCTTATTTCATTCTTAAAAATAAATTTCTACTATTATTTTCATGTTATATAACAAATCAATTTTTTGTATGTTGCTAGAACATAATGACAGTTTTGTTAATGTTATTTTCAAGTTTGAAAAGTGTTCAATTCACAATACAACATGATACTTGAATTGTGTTTACTGATTTGCTACTTAGTGGTGTTGGTGCCACTTTATAATGAAAACTTTGAATACTGTCACCTACCAGTAACTTCACATTTTTGATACTTGATTAACTGCTCAATATGTATGCTATATTTTAATTATAATAACTTGGCTACCTTTGTTATGTTGCATAATTTAGGGATTTGTTTTGTGCTAACTATTCAAGAAGTGGATTCGCATACATAATTAAGAAGTAAAATAATTATTGGTCTAAAATCAAGGACAGCATACAAGTAACCAAAGATTTACGATTTCGTGGTTGTATATTGAGCTAAAGTTTAAACTATGATGTTGTTCTTATGTGTTTAAGTTATTACAATTATTATTTTGCGAGGCACTGATGGTGAAGTTTAACCAAAATAAGGATTTGTTCTTCTTTGCACTTGTACTGCTATAGTGTTAAAAGCACGACTGTTTACTAGCCTTGTTATCATGTAGGTTATGTTATGATTAATATTATTTGAAATTGTGTTATATGTTATTTCCCTAAAACACCTATTTCAAGTGAATAAATGCCATCTTATTGCTGGTTGTAAACATGTACATTCATTGGGTAACCTTCAACATTAATCTGTTGACTTCTGTCCCTTATAGAGAAATGACGTGTTTGTATTTTTGTAATTTGCGGCATATGGAGAGTTTTGAAAGGCTAATGGTGAAGCACCTAGCTGTGAGATGGAAAAGAGCTATGTCCGTGGAGGAAGTGCCAAGAGAGGGTGATTTGTTTAGTAAACAATCTTAAATTTTTTGTCACTACAACAAAACAACTATATTACAACTTTATCTTTAAAACTTGCATAAGATGGCGAATCAGTCTTTATAATTCTCATGTCATTTCTTTCCAAGATAAGTGTTTTCAATTTATAGTTGATTTTTACTTTATTCGGCCAGCATGATGCCTGACTATCATCTTTTATGTGTAGATCTAGACGTGAAAAGTTAGCAAAAAAAGCAGGGCAATAAATAAATAGCAATGCCCTTTCGAACCTGACTATGGAAGCTGGAAGTAGCATTTACATTGTCCCATTTTGCCTAATCTCGGAACAGTAGCCATAACCCGATCTTAAATAGTATAAGGGGTAAGTGATACTATATCCACTACTAGCATATATTTTCCTCTCTGTCATTGATGAATGTTCTATGTTTGGATCTGGATATTCTTACTTTAACCATGTACACAATCATTTAACACACTTCACGTTCTGTTTTCTGTTTTTTGATTTAAATATTCTCGCATTTCTTTCCTTCCAAATACACCAAATACATATTGAGAATGCAATATGGGTTATATCCCTACTTTTACACTTCACTTTGAACTATTGTTGGATGTCATTTAGTTCAGAACTGATTGATAGTGGATCTATGTGGTTAGCTGACCATAGAAGTTTAATTCTAACCCATTTCCATATGTATGTTCTAGACTTACACTTACAAAAATGTTCCAAATTTTCACTTTCTTCGCCACATGGAAATGCAATAGATCCACTGGAACATGTTTTTGTATTAGTTGACCCTTTATGGGTAAAAGGTTATTTATAGCTTTATAACAACAAAAGGCTGATTCGATGTAGTTAATCTTTACCCAAATCCACTTCCACCATGTTACCAGTTTAAATTTTTGTCTTGTCGCTTCTATAACCTTATTTAAACTGAAATTACCTTTCTTTATACCTATGCAAATCCAAAAATCTTATTCCTATTCTTCACTTATCTTGATAGATTCTATTTTGTTCTTACAATGACCAGATAACTAAATCTGTCGCATTTCCAAATTCTATTAACAATAGTATCCTTGACCAGTTCACCCATTACCCGCATCATAGTATCCATTCTCAGTTTGTAAACAAGGTCACTACCTTTAACCAACAGATTGAACCAAAGGAGATTACTTTTTCAATTAACAATTTGACTACATATGCATTTCATATCATTTGATCTTATGCTTAAAACGTATTTCCAAATTCTAGAGGCATCAAGGTGTTTATGACATTCCTAAAATGACTAATTTCTTTTGGTGAAACTTTACCATTGCCTTTGCATATCAGTTCTGTTGTCATTCTTTGTGCATTGTTCTTTGTTTTCATTTAGTTTTCACTGTGTTTTTTTTTTTGCAATTTGTGCATCTTTTATTGCATCAAACAATGCACAAAGAACACAGTGAAAACTAAAAGATGCATAAAAGATGCACATATTTGATGCGGTGGTGGGGTGTAGGTTGCAATTTGTGCATCTTTGTGCATCAAGGTATTTGATGGTGAAGCTTGAGAACTTGTTCAGAGGTCGTGAACTTGTTCAGGGGTATTTTTTTGCAATTTGTGCATCTTTTATTGTTTAGGTTGTGGTGGGGTGTTTTGTTATATTTGATGGTGAAGCTTGAGAACTTGTTCAGAGGTCGTGACAAGGTCGTGAGTCTCTTGCCATCACCCTCCTCTATGAGTTCATTTCTTATTTCATTTGTTGTTCCTGCACTTCCATTCTCCAATTCAACCTACACCCCACCACAATGTCACGACCTCTGAACAAGTTCTCAAGCTTCACCATCAAATACCCCTGAAACTGCCTACACAACTGCCTACAACTTCCACCTGAATTCACACTTACTTACAAAAACTGCCTAAAACTTCCTCAAACACCATCTCATCATACCATCATGACTACCAACGGACAAATCCACAGCCAAGTACCCCAACAAACTACCTATCACAATATTTTTATGATCATATATCACATAAATATTGCTTCGATTCTTGTTTTCTTTCCCATTAAATGATACAATTTTATATCTTAGGTGCATTTTTATGAATCGCTATTTTCACCTCACTAGCCCACTTTAGCCCTTACAAAAGTGTACTATGAATTGTATCATACTGCAATTACTCTCTATTATTTGTCTCTGGTGTTATTGCGCATATAATTTCATATTTATTAAATAATATGTTGTAATTATTATTTTAACAATGGGCTATCATATTTCAGTTTGGCAGAGAATGCTGCTAGCATCATACGGAGTGGATGGTGAGGATGTCAGTCTCGTGGATACAATTGATGAGACAGATCTGTTCATGTATGCATATTTTTATATGTTATTAATTTTGTTGCATAGAGTTGCATCTTACTAACTGTATATTCAATTTCAGGTTCAATGCTGAATAAGTGATAGGGAACATGTTGCTTGGCATGGGGAATTTATCTCTTTTGATTAGTATGTATCTGTATTTATATTGACGTATGTTATGGATTTAGTTATATTTTGTAATAGAATTATGAATTCAAAATGGGTGTAAAATTGAATAGTTTTAGCTTTTATTAAATGTGAATGGTTCGTGTTGTTTCAAGTAATGTTAATGATTGTACTTATTATTAGTGAAATATCAGTTTTAATTATAATGTTGTGAAATTTATGGTGAATGGCAGTTGGCGGAAGATGAATTGCAATTGTTGGTAGCAGTTGTAAAAAGATTTATTGCAACTGTCAATAACAGTTGTAAATGAATCTATTACAACTGCGAAAAGCAGTTGCAAAAGGTATTATTGCAACTTGCTATTAGCAGTTGCAAAAAAGACCTATAACAACTGTCAATGCAACAGTTTTGATAGACATTACCACAACTGTCAAAAGCAGCTGTAAAAAGGTTTTTTTACGACTGCTCCCGCAACTGTCGATGACAGTTGTAAAAATCTCCAACTCTACTACAAATCCGGATATTAAGACTGGCGACCGCCCGTTGTACTATACCTATTCAACTGTTTTTGGCAGTTGTGAAAAGGTATTTTTGCTGTAGTGCCTTTATGGAATGTTATTTATTGTTATTAATAGAGAAAGAGGATAATGGATGTTTAATTCATTCTTTCATTTTTTTTCATCTTAAGAAAAAATATATAATCTACAAAAGACAAAATTCTCTTCTTCATCTTCTCTCTTTACAATTTTCTCTAATAGTAAATCTATCTTTCAAAAGGTACTTAAAAATCGTGTGTAGTGACTTCAACAATTCTCCAAATCATTCAATCTTGAGTGCACAAGTACGAAGAATCGTCGTATTAACTTTGAGAAACGAACAAAAATTATAGATTGCACCAAAGTCGTGTCAAATTTCACTTTCAAGGCAGTGGCCTTATCCACGGCACAACTTCCATCACTTTCTTTTTATTGTTCCTACCCATCAGTTTTTCAACAATTTGAGAGTGATATTAAATCCACCTTTCACGAGGACTAAGATATTTGGGTTTTGAAGCAAAAATTAGAATATTATGATGATTAGTGAATGAGAAGAAAACCATGGATTTTATGTAAATTTGAACTGAATTCGACAAATTCAAATCACTGGGGTGGTAAGAGTTATATTAAAGTGTAAAGCTTTATGATATTTGTGCTTTGGCATGTAAGTTTTGATTCAGACTGATATTTGAGAATGAAGCAAAAGAAGAATTGTATTGATGTTTTGAATTTTGATTACTCGGCTGTTTACAATTTTCTGATATATATACTGTACAACCGAATATATTTGTTTATATTAATAATGGACCGCAATTGGCATGCTTGCATTGGACCCGCTTGCGTAATGAGATAATATACGTTAGTCATTTTATTTCTTTACAATGCTTCAATATAGTCGTCATTTCTATCCCCCCTTAAACCAATAATAGGGTTAGGGCAAGATGAATTCCCAAATTCGTCAATCTTCATCCGACCTTCGATTTTTTTCAAAATTAGTGAAATCTTCTACTTGAGAGCTTTGAGAAGTATGGATACTCTTTCAATTTGGTCAATTTTAGCTGAGTTGCTAGTTGCTCAACCTAACTTCTGATTATTTAAGAGAGCTGACAACTTGTCGGCTTAAGTTCATGAAAGCTCGTCTAATTCTTTGGAATTTAATGGATCTGACTAAATCAGCTTATACTTGACTTCACTTTCAGGTCATTTCTAAATCTCATATAATTTCTTACTGATGGAGCTTTGGTGAGAATATCTACGTTTTCGTAGGTTGCAAGTATATGGTTTACTTATAACTTTCCTTTAAGTATCTATTCTCGAACAAAATATAGATCTATCTCGATATGCATTGATCTGGAGTGTAGAATAGGGTTTGCAAACATGCACACCGAACTTTGATTACCACACCATAATATAGGTTTAGCTTCAGATTTGATGTTTAGTTCACTTAATAGAGATTGTATCCACATTATCTTTGTTGTTGCACTTGCTTCACTCTTGTATTCAGCCTCAGAGCTAGATCTAGAAATAGTTGATTGTTTCTTTGAATACCATGATATTGGTTTATCTTAAATATAAATGCAGTATCTTGAAATAGATTTCCGATCATCTGGATCTGTTGCCTAATCTATATCGATATATCCAAGTATATTGAGATCTTTACATGCATTTAACGATAGCCATAGCTAGTTGTCCCTTTTAGATATCATAGTATCCTCTTCACTGCTTTTTAGTGCTCATCATATATATGGTTTCTACATGAATTGAGACACTTTGTTAACACTAAATGATATATTTGGTCTAATTATAGTTACATATTGTAAAGCTCTAACAATACTTATGCATTACTTAATGTTATATCTTGGTTCTCCCTTGTTTTTGGAGAGTCGTTGGCTGCTTGTCACTGGTGTTGGTTGTGGATTTGATTCATTCATTTTTGATTTATGTAGCAGCTCTGTAATATACTTTTTTTTGGCTTAGAATTATTTCTGAATCTGACTTCTTGTTAACTTCTATGCCTATAAAGTAATTTAAGTTCCCATAATCTCTGACTGAGAATTACTTCTCTATATATTGAATGAGATTATTAATGTATGCTTAATCATCACTTATAATGATTGGATCATCGGTATATATTAAAATGCACATAACTGATCCTTTATTGATTTTAATGAAAAATGAATTTTCTGATTTGGTAAACTGATAACCAAAATTAACTAGAGTGGTTTTCAGTCTATCAAACCAAACTCTTGGTTCTTATTTAAGGTTATATATTGCCTTATTTAGTTTGCATACATGATTCATGTTTTGTTTATATCCTTATGGTTGCTCTATATAGATTTCTTCCTGCAAAATGCCAATCGGAAAAGCATTATTAACATCAAGTTGTCTAATATTCCAATGTTTATGTAAAGCAATAGTAAGAAAAATTCTAATAATTGTTGGTTTGACCACTGTAGAAAATGTTTCACTAAAGTAAAACCCATATTGTTGAGTATATCCCTTAGCTACTAGTATTGCTTTATATCTGGCTATAGTCCCATTCTTTGATCTTTAAGTCCATTTGCGTCCGACTAATTTTTTATTGTTTGGCGGACACACAAAATTCCATGTTTTATTTCTTATGAGTGCATTGTACTCCTTATCCATAGCTGCTTTCTAGTTTTGGTCCTTTATAACTTGTTCAAATGTTTCATGCTCTTTAGACATTATGATTGTAGTGAATAGTTTTGGTTTGAAAATTCCACTCTTTGCTCTTATGATCATGGGATGACCTGATCTCACTTGTGGTTCATTATGTGATGGTTCTTGTACGTTTACCCGTTCAGTGTAATTTCCTGATTGACTTTACTCAATATTTGAATTTTCTTTACTAACTTGTTGATTTTGACCAATTTAATTTGTAGGAGATTGACAGAGATAGCTGGGTAGTTCTGGTGATTTTCATGGCCTGTTTGATCAAACAATGTGAGTTGTGAATCAAGAACTCCTCAATCCTTTCAGCCTCCTTTTGTTGCCATGTCAGAATATACAGGTAGATCAGGCATTGACACTTTTGGATTGTATATCTTTTTGGTTGTCTTCATATCTGCACTGCTAAAAGGGAATACATTTCATTAAATACATCATGCCTGCTTATGAATTTTTTTCTGCTATCATCAGGGCATTTATATTATTTCTGATTTACTATCCTAGAAAAGTACATGGCCTTGAGCTAAAATTCAATTTATTAGTATTATATGGTCTTAAAAAAAGAAAACATAGATATTTAAAAGTCCTTAAATTTTGATAATCAAATTTAACACCATATACATTTTATATTGGACTTATTACTTTTAGGACCTTTGTTGGTAATCTATTAATTGAGTATACTGCTATACTAAAGGAGTCATGTCACAATTTTAAGGGTAGTGATGCCTGAGCTAATAAAGTAAGACTTGATTCAATAATATGTCTATGTTTTCTTTCAATTAAACCATTTTGCTCATATGTATAGAGTCATGTAGTTCTATGAACTATTCCCTTTTTATTGAAAAGATTACTGAGTATTTTGCACATAATACCACCATAAGTTTATATAATCTTAATTTGAAAACCAGTTTGCTTTTCATCCAATGTTACAAAGTGTACTATTGCATTGTATGTTTTTCATTTTACTTTTAGAAAATAAATCCAAATATGCCTAAAAATGCATCAATAAATAATATATAATATATATAACCATAATCTAAACATATTGGGGTTGGACCCTAAAGATCTGTAGCAACTAGTTCCAGTAGTTTCGTATACTCAGTTAAAGAATCATTGAATGCTAGCTTGTGACTTTTACCTATCTGACAATAAGTACAAACATATGGCAATGAAATATTATTAAAAGCTATTTTATTTTAACTGATTACTTGATTTACTACACATGCATCGGTTGACCAAGCTTATAATGCCATGGTTCAAATATACTTCTATTTTTTCCGTTTGAGCAATCTCGGATGGATTACAAATCTTTGTTCTCCTACAAAATTGGTGCAGTTAACTAGATTGAATCTGTATAATCCTCTAGTTACATCACCCTGCAAAAGAATTTCTTTAGTTAGCATGTCTTTAACCAAACAATACTTGGGATAGAGTTCAAAATAAACATTATTATCTTTTTTGCAAATTGTGACACGCTCGTAATATTTTTCTTTATTTTTGGTACTATTAAAAATTATTTAGAAAGAATTGCCTTGCATCTTTGATATATGTATTTCCAGTATGAGTAATTCTAATAGAATCACCATTCCCATCAAATTGACTGTTTACCTTTGTAGTCTTTATTGCCAAGATTTAAGTTGCCAAGATTGCTTGTTATGTGGTTGGTTGCTCCTGAATCAAGGTACCAGCTTTCATCTTGAATATGTTCATATTTTATGATATCATTCTGATTGTGAACTCTGTTACTATAAGTTTGGTGTTTGAATCTTGTTGCACTTGAGAAATGTTAGCATTAAGATTGGCATTTCTTTGATTGTTTGAATTCTGGTTTGGCATATAGTTTGCATTGAATCTGAAATAGCACTTCATTGCAGTATGACCATCTTCCTCCACCTCATGCTCGATTTGAATATCCACCTCTTTGATATGTTTGATCAATTTTATGATAATTCTCATTCTTGTTTTTATAAGTAGTTACATAGTTGATTGATAAATCCGAGTCCACTGGTTTCTTGTGATCAATTCAACCTTCACGTGCAAGAAGTGTTGCTTGAACATATTGTATTAATGGTAATATCTCCTTAGATGATATAACAACCACAACCACCTCATATTCCTCACTAAGTCCATTTAGTATGGTTAAAACTTGCTCTGTGTCAAACACTTTGTGTCCTGCTGCTTCTAACAAGTCACATGTTGTTTTGATCTTTGCCAAATAATCCCTCATAGGTTGATTATCTTTTCTGATATTCTATAGTTGCCTCTTATAATGCAAGAACTTGGCAACAAGTTGTGTGTTGAAAACTGTAACGATCTAAAAATTTATCACTTTAAATATGTATATTAATTAATTTTAAATATTCAGTTGATTGTTTTAAAAGATAAATAATCCTGTTAATTATTATATAATGATAATAAGTGATTTATAATGATTTAATATATATAGTTGTTTTATAACGTTATATAAACTTCGTCGCATTTTGGTAGTTCAACGTCGTATTTTTATAAATGGATTTTAATGTTGATTAATATGGTTTTATAGCTTAAATAATATTTTTTAAATTATTTAAAGATGATAAGTGATTTATCTTCAAGTTTTGTTTACATAGTTAAATAGTTTGATTCAAAACTGAAAATGTGACCGAAGATCGTTTTTTGGATTTTTGATTTTTTGTTAAAAGAAAGTTGTTGCATACATTTGTATATATAAACGTTAAACAAATAGGAATGTATTTATTACTAATTAGATTAATTTAACTAAATTATCACCAGTAATGTTAATTAAGGAAAACGATAAAAAAGGGTTTACTTTTGAAAAAGAAAGCTTAAAATCAACTACACATCACTTACACGTGGCACATTGAAGGGGGTTGGGCTAGGCACATGGGTGAGGTGAAGTGTGTAAGAGATATTTTGTAAAATTTGCCTATAAACAGCATGAAATACTCTCTTCAATTTTATACATCTCATTTCACCTTCTTCTTTTTCTTCTTTCTTAAGCTTCTTTTTCTCCTCTTCAATGTCTTCTTTCTCTTCTTTACTATGGCCTTAGGCCGTGAGCATGTCGGAAGGTATAGACATGTGCAAGGAAGAGGGTGGAAGCCTTGGACATGAGCAAGGAGGAAGGTGGAAATGATGGACATGAGCTTAGGGAGGTGGAGGCTATAAAGGCCCGAAATCCACCCAGTTCGAACTGACAATAAACCACACATGCCTAGCCCAAACGGAATGGAAAACCAGATCTTTATAGGAATGAAAGAAAGAAGAGAGAAAGAAGAGAGAAGAGAAGAGAGAAGAGAAGAAAACAAAGAAGAAGGGGACAAAACAAGAGAAACGAAAACAGTTACAAAATCTCACTATAAAAAAACATATAATATCATATCAATGATCTTTACAAAATAGAAACTGTAATGTGTGTGTGTGTGTGTGTGTGTGTGTGTGATGACCTGGAATTTTAGGCAATATCAATTTAATAATCTTTATTAATAATTATTTAAAATTTGCAATATTAGTTTAATAATCTTCATTTAATTATATTAATTGGGAAGTTCATTCTTTTCAAAGTTAATAAATTATTTATCTTTTAAAGCTAAAAAAATTTCTATTTATAATATATATATTGGTATATATATTGTGAATAGGAAGTCTTTGGTTTTAATAAAAGATATGTTTTCAAATTATAATATATATGTGTGTATATATTGTGATTTGAAGTTATGTTTTAATTTAATGTAAAACCTTGCAAAAACTATTTAAAAGTTAAACTTTATATTTCTTACACAATGAGGATAATATTTATAAAACATTTATCGATTTAAAATTATATTTTTGCTTTAATTTAAGTAAGATTTAATTAAAAGTTTATTTCTTTGGTTTTAAATAATTCTTTCTTTTTAATTTTAGCTTGCATAAATGTACTTTGAATATATAAATATACATAAATTAACAAAGACATTAACTTATTAATATAAAACATAAGAATATAATTTAATAATGGGTTTTAAACACTTGTAAGATAAATGTAAAAACATTTGTAAAATAGTTAGACATATATGGACACTTGTGAGAAGATAAATACATGCAAAATACAAGTGGCTTGTTTTCTTGAAATTGAATTTTAAGTATAATATAGATGTTTTACAGAAATTGGGCTGTTCTTATTTTTCAGTTCAAAACAATTTTCTCCTCTTCTTCCTAAAACTAAAATCTGGAAATCAAATTCAAAAAGAAAAGTGAAAATAAAAACAAGCTAAGCAGTTCAAATTCAACAACAACAAGCAAAATTTCAACTCAAATTCAAGTTTTATTTGCAAGCTTCAGACCAAATTGAAATGCATCAATTCCAGGAAACAAGAAAATGTCTCTCTGTTTTAATAATTTGGTGCGTAAACCTTCTCTTTAAAAACAACTTTTAATCTATGATTATGTTAATGTATGTGATAAATATGAATGGAAATTGTTGTATGATGGTTTGCATGATTGATCTGGGTGTATATATATATGCTTAGAACTGCTCTGTTTAAATGTGAATATATCTGTATATATGCATATACAAACTGTCTCTATTATTTCCTTAGGCTCAAACAAATTTCACAAATCTAAATCTCCTCATACAATCAGAATTGAGCTTTGATCCCTGAATGAAATATTGTTATAACAACATAATATCAATTCTAAAAATAGTGTTAAAAATTTTAATGCAGTAATTATCCAAAATTAGGAAAATTCAGTGATGAGCTGGAATGGGTCTAAAATAAATAATTATAATTTCATGTTTGGATTATATAGATTGATTCGTGGTTAAAAGTTATGAATTTTAATATAATAACCTTGATTTTTAAGATTGTATTCAAGGGGATAAATCGAGTTGACCAGAATTTGGTTTATCGTCAAATTCAGACGGTCGACGTGATAATCGTCGTCATGTTCGCCATCGAAGATAGTGTGAAGGCAGTCGATCATGAGAAAATGTGGATGGTATTTATCATCGGCCGTGGTGGTCAGGCATCGGCGATCTAGGGTTTTGAGGGTGGGTTCTGTCGAGTGGAATGTCGAGGTGATCTCGACTAAACGAAGCATCAAGCTCGATCGCGAGGCGGGGGATAGCGGCGTGGTGATGTGGTGGTGCTCTAGGAGAAGAGCCAGGGTTTCTAGTCGATGAGATCGTCGGCGGCAGGTGCATATGGCGATCGGGTTATTTACTGTTGATATCGGCGTGGTGATCGATTTCGAATCGTTGGCGATTCGATGAGGCTGAGTGGTCAGGTCATTAGAGATTGTGGTCATCGACCTGAGGATGGTCACAGCATTGATCGTCGGCGGTCGGAACGTGGGTGCATGTGCACGCTTACACATGTGTGTCAGTGATGAGCTAGGTTTGGGGAGAGGGTTGCTCGAGTTGTTCACGTGAGATGCTCGAAGTTTTATGAGATTTGGCTCGGGATTTTGAGGGTTTAGGTTCGGATCATTTGATTTGTTCTAGGTTTAAGATTTTTGAAGTAAACTTTGTTCAGGTTTTTAAATTTAAATGAAAAAAGTATCTAGATTTATAAAAAAACAAGGGAAATCAAAGTTTAGAGTAAAGAACTTAAGTTTTTTTCAAGGTTTCAAGATAATAGTAAATTAAAATAAGTTTTTCAAATTTAAAATTTATATTAAGATACAAAACAATGTGTTTAAATAGGTTTTAAAGTTATTTAAATAATTAGCTTTCAAAGGAAAATGTTTAACAAGTTTAAAGTTGGAAATTTTGAAAGTAATTTAGTTTTCAAAAGAAATGTTTAGTTAAGTTTTAAAATGTGGTTAAATGAATATGTTTATAAAGAAAATTATTTAACAAGTTTTAAATAAATTTTCAAAAGAAATGGAAACCTTATTTTCCCAAAGTAAAATTATCAAACAAATATTTAAATTTATTAAAGTGATTAAGTTTTTAGAGAATAATCACTTATGGAAGTAATTAAGGATTAATTACTTAGCGTAATTAATTAAAGGACTGATTAATTGAGGTAATTAATTAAAGAGCTAATTAATTAGTAAATGAGATTAATTAAAGCTTACTTGATAAATAGAATTAATTAAAAGAAAATTTAATTAATGAATGTAATTAAGAGGATCATTAATTAATTAATTAATATAATTAAAGATTAATTAATATGAATAGTAAAACTAATTTACTAAATTAGCTGAGATCAATTACTTAATGGAAGTAATTTAGGATTAATAACTTAGGGTAATTAATTAAGAGATTAATGAATATAATTAATTTAAGAGTAATTAATTAATGTAAGAAATTAAAGGATAATTAATTACTGAATATTATTAATTAAGGTTAATTACTAGATGTGATTAATTAAAGATTACTTGTTAAAATAATTAATTAAAAGAAGAACGAATTAATAAATGTAATTAGAGAATCGTTAATTAATGTAGCTAATTAATGTGAGTAATTTAAGGTTGGTTAACGATAATGGTTAGTGGATAATTAATTTACTTAATTAATTAAAGGCTCATTACTTAGGGTAATTAAAGAATAACTAATTAAGAAAGATTAATTAAGACGGATAGTTAATGAATGATTAATTAATTAGTTTAATTAATGTTAAATAAGCAGGATTAAGGTAATCCAAGTGATTAAAGTTGGAGATTACTTTGGAGATTAATTAAATTAATTAGGAATGAATAAATCTTGCTTATGAATAATGAATGATATTGGATGTTTTGGACCATGTGATATCTCTGATATGTGATATGCATGCTCTGTGGTATGTGATGTTTGGGTTGAATTGTGAAAATATGGATTACCCATCTGTGATAATGTAAATCATCTATCTGAATATAAATTAAATTGTTAAACCTTTAACAACTTGGACGTTAAAACGACGTTTTGGATTTCGGTGTGACCGGGATTGGATTTTCGAATTGGATATCCAAAAACCACATCGATCCAAATTAAATGTTTGGTCGTGAAATCTCAAGTGAATGTGAAGACTCAAAGTGTAAGAACTATTTGTCGTTAAAACTCCGAGGGTGATTCCAATACGAATTTAACGGAGGTAGTAGTTTCAAATTCGAGATGAAGATTCAGAGTGCAAGGGCTATTGTCGTTAACTTTGAGGGTGATTCCAAAATGAGTGTAACGAGATAGTGCCTTCGGTTCTGTTCGAACTCGGAATGGACTTGTATGGATTGAATGTTTTCAGAACATCGTCAGGAGGACGATGAGCATTCTAAGATAGATATGTTCTAAAAAGGTAATCGTAGCCTTAAGCCTCATCAAACGGGAATGGCTAAAACAGAAGAGGTGCAGCAAGGCTAAGTGAGTCGTGCTCAAGTAGGACGAGATTTCCCCTGTCTAGAGGTCCCTTTTTATTCGGCTTAGTGGGCAGTTGGTTTATGAACAACTGCGGGGTTGTCTTGTTCGGGGCGGTCCAGTAAGGGATGGTTCCGGCCTTGTGTTGCAGGGGATCAGGGTGGATCCTCGGTACGGTGATCTAGGCCACGTACTGTGACGAGCGGTACCCTAGTAGCCCTGCCATTGATGGAATCCATTCTTCCTACGTGCCTTTTACGGATTTGATTGTATAACCCACTTTGTGGCTAGTATGCTGGAATTTAATGATGTAACAATTTCAGCTATGTGAATATTTATTTGAAAACCCTAGACAATATTATAATATCACTGGATTTCCTATCAAATGTTTTAGTTATCGTAAGGTAAAAGCTTTTCCATGTTTATGTATGGAAAGTCTTACGAGATACCTTTCTTTCAAAGGATTTTCAAGGTTAGCAACTATAACCCGTTAACTCACACCAAACCCATGTCTGACACGGAGTTTATTTTCTATTTTATTAAACACTTGGGTACTCAAATTTTTACGAGTAGCCAAGGGATTCAGGTTAGCTTTGACGAGTTCTGGAGGAGACATGGAGCAGGAGGCTTCAGCATGTAGATATATAATGGTTCTGCTATGTTTGTATCTCTGTGATGTCTTGAGCGGTATGATAGATGGGTGTTTATAACTATCTGATTTGTGATGTATAAACTTTGTAACTCTGATGTATATGATATAATGTAATATCTTATGTGTTGTAATATAATTTATTTGTTCCGCTGTGAGATTCCGATATTGTTTAGTTCTTTCCTATCTTTTCTCTTTTCTATCACTTTCTTTCTTAATAATGATGTGTCTTTCTGTGGAATGGAAGGCAGGTTGTTACAGTGGCATCAGAGTTCTAGGTTGAGTGAATACTTAGGATTTGGAGTGATTTCTATCTTGAGAGAGCATACTTGTAATATATATATATACACACACACCTAATCTGTTGGGTTACCTCTCCGGGTTTTCAAACATAAGTTCTAGAGGTAGATGGAGTAGTGGTGTGTGTAGCACGACTAACACTAATGGAAGAGGCCCTAGTGTGAGGTTGGGAGAGTATCTACCGAGGCTGTAGACCTAATACCACCTCGAGTAAGCTTGGCAGCATTGTGTAAGGATTTATCCTATCTCGGAAGGAAGCCTTTTCATGATGCGGAGTCTATCATTGAAGTGTATGTTTGGTTATGCTCATATGAGAGGATTTTCAAGAGTTTAAATTTATCGGATGTCCAGAAGCTAGTGATGGCATCTTCAAGAAAGAGCACCTGTGTAATGAGACGCAGTATCCATGAATTTTCCAGAAGATGTTTTCTCTGGGAACAGTATAAGGAAGTATTGAAGAGCAGTTTGTACCTTGCGAAGGGAAGGCTCTTCCGTATAGGAATTTATGGATATCGAGCTAGGGAGTTTGTTTGAATTGGAGTATGAGACTAAGGTCAATAAGTTGCCTCGCTGCAGACATGATCTCATTGTCACCCCCCTTAAGGAGAGCGAGATGTTTGTGCTTGGTTTGAAGCCCAAGTTTCTTGAGAGATATCTGCCTATCTCAAAGGCACTTTTATGAAATTGGTTGATATAGCTTTGTGGTTCGAGGAGCTTTTGGATAAGGAAGTCTTTGGCATCTGGGGCGGCAGCAGCAGCTCGGAGGTGTTGAGTGTGCTGGCAAGAAGGTCTCTTGGCTTAGCAGTGTCCTAGAGGTGGAGTTCAAAAGTAGTAGAGTGGCCCGTTTCTTCGATGGTTCAAAAGTCTTTGTGATTCTACTGTCAGCAGGCCAGGCAGATGGTAAAGGCTTGCCCACTTCTTCTGGAAGATCAGTAGAGTATGATGTTTGTGGTTGAGGGTGGACCATCAGTTTCTTCTTCTAGTTAGAAAGGCTTAAGCTATTCTGATATGTGAAGAGAGAAATGTTTCTTTGGAATTTGAACTGGGTAGAATCACAAAAGTTACTTGTGATGGTTCGGAAGTTCTCTTTGTAATCTTTTGCTGGAGATTGAGGCATCTCAAGAGGTGGTTGAAGCTATCGAAGCGGTCGGAGATTTTTCGAGTGTGTTTGAGAAAGTTAAAGGTTTGCCATATAGGATGATTGAGTTCTGTATCGAGTAGGATTCTAGGAGCAATACCGATGTTCAATCTAGTGGAAGGATGATTCCTAGAGAGAGAGTTTGGTGAAACAGACTTTGGATTTCTCAATGTAAGATTGATCAAATCTTAGTTTTCTAGATTAGGGTTCTGCTAAGGTGATGGTGACCGAGTCGGATGGGGCACTAAGATTTTGTGTGATGAAATGTATCTTCCGAGATGTGTTGATTTAGTTTGTGCTCATATTCATCATCGACATTCTCATCTACTCCGAATCAGAGTTATACAAAGGAAGCGAGGTAGCAGTTGTTCAAGAGTATAAGCAACCGGAAGTCTGTAGTTTTCTTGGATTTAAGGGTTACTACAGGAAGTTCAAGTAGACTCTTTAGTGTGAAGAAGATTTTTAAGTTGTGTGTGTACCTGTTCTGGCTATTTCGGATGGGTGAAGTAAGTTCAGTCTACTGATGCTTGTGAAATAGAGCTTGTGTTCTAAATGTCAGCCGATCTTGGGAGGACCATTTTGTTGAGTAGGGTCTAGGATTGTTTTGTTCTTTGCCCAGTTTTGTTTCAAGAGGCATCTACGTAGGTTGAGCTGTCCAAGAAAGAAGGTAGGCAGCCCAGGATCGTCAAAAGAAGTTATGTAGATAAGATGGATGAATTTAGAATTTGAAATTGGAGACTTCGTTGTTGATAAGGTTTCTCTGGTTAAGGGAGCAGTAAGATTTGGTAAGACTGTGAAGTTAGTTCCGAGGTATATTGGACTTTTTCTGTGTTTGGATAGGATAAGTTCTTTGGTCTACAGGATTTAATTGCCAGTTCGGATGACTAGGATTCACAATGTATTTCACATATCTCTGAGGAAGTACGTGTATGATCCATCACTGGTTGTGGAATCAGCAGTTCAGAAGGTTCTGGTATTTGAGCTGGACTTGAGTGTTGTTTGATATCTTGTATAGATTTGTAGAAAGAGATGAGAAGGAGCTCTGAATCATAGTGGTGTGGCTAGTTAAGGTTCTGTAGAGCGAGTATCCCAGCAAATTGTACCTGGGAAACTCTAGATAGTACTAGGAAGGCCTATCCTGAATTGTGTTAGGATAGTTAATTAGATTTGTTGTTTGAATGAATTGGTTGCTATGATCATTAGTATATGGTTGATGTATGCTTTATTGGAAATAAAATCTTTGTTGGATTATTAAATTATCTTTGCTTTTAAATTTTGGGGGACAAAATTCTTTTAAGGTGGAAGGAATGAGATGACCGAGAATTTTGGGCAATATCAATTTAATAATATTTATTAGTAATTATTTAAAATGTGCAATATTGGTTTACTAATCTCCATTTAATTATTTTAATTGGCAAGTTTATTCTTTTTAAAGTTAATTAATTAGCAAAATTTTATCTTTTAATGCTAAAAAATATATTGTTCTATTTATAATATATATATATATATGTATGTATGTATGTATTGTTATTTGAAGTTATGTTTTAATTTAATGTAAAACCTTGCAAAAACTATTTAAAAGTTAAATTTTATATTTCTTACACAATAAAGATAATATTTATAAAACGTTTATTGATTTAAAATTATATTTTTGCTTAAATTTAAGTAAGATTTAATTAAAGGTTTATTTCTTTGGTTTTAAATAATTCTTTCTTTTTAATTTTAGCTTGCATAAATGTAATTTGAATATATAAATATACATAAATTAATAAAGAAATTAACTTGTTAATATAAAACATAAGAATATAATTTAATAATCGGTTTTAAACACTTGTAAGATAAATATAAAAACATTATACATTTGTAGAATAGTAAGACATATATGGACACTTGTGAGAAGATAAATACATGCAAAATACAAGTGGCTTGTTTTCTTGAAATTGAATTTTAAGTATAATATAGATGTTTTAGAGAAATTGGGTTGTTCTTATTTTTCAGTTCAAAACATTTTTCTCCTTTTCTTCCTAAAACTAAAATCTAGAAATTAAATTCAAAAAGAAAAATGAAAATCAAAACAAGCTAAGCAATTCAAATTCAACAACAACAAGCAAGATTTCAACTCAAATTCAAGTTTTATTTGCAAGCTTCAGATCAAATTGAAATGCATCAATTCCAGGAAACAAGAACCTGTCTCTCTGTTTTTAATAGTTTGGTGTGTAAACCTTCTCTTTAAAAGCAACTTTTAATCTATGATTATGTTAATGTATGTATAAATCTGAATGGAAATTGTTGCATGATGGTTTGCATGATTGATCTGGGTATATATGTGTGTGTGTGTGTGCGCGCATGCTTTGAACTGCTCTGTTTAAATGTGAATATATCTGTATATATGTATATACAAACTGTAACTATTATTTCCTCAGGCTCGAACTAATTTCATAAATCTAAATCTCCTCATACAATTAGAATTGAGCTTTGATCCCTGAATGAAATATGGTTATAACAACATAATATCAATTTTGAAAATAGTGTCAAGAATTTTAATGCAGTAATTAATCCAAAATTAGGAAAATTCAATGAGCTGGAATGGGTCTAAAATAAATAATTATAATTTTATATTTGGATTATATAGATTGATTCGTGGTTAAAAGTTATGAATTTTGATATAATAATCTTGATTTTTAAGATTGTATTCAAGGGGACAAATCGAGTTGACCAGAATTTGGTTTATCATCAAATTCAGACGATCGACGTGATAATCGTCGTCGTGTTTGCCATCGAAGATAGTGTGAAGGCTGTCGATCATGGGAAAATGTGGATGGTATTTATCGTTGGCCGTGGTGGCCAAGTATCGGTGATCTAGGGTTTTTAGGGTGGGTTTTGTCGAGGTGATCTCGACTAAAATGAAGCATCGGGCTCGATCGTGAGGCAGGGGATAGCGGCGTGGTGATGTGGTGGTGCTCTGGGAGAAGAGCCGGGGTTTCCAGTCGACGAGATCGTGGGCGGCAGGTGCGTGTGGCGATCGGGTTATTTCTTGCTGATATCGGCACGGTGATCGATTTCGAAACGCTAGCGATTCGAGAAGGCTGAGTGGTCGGGTCATTAGAGATTGTGGTCGTCGACCTAAGGAGCATTGATCGTCGGCGGTCGGAACGTGGGTACATATGCACGCGTGCGCATGTGTGTCAGTGATGAGCTAGGTTTGGGGAGAGGGTTGCTTGAGTTGTTCACGTGAGATGCTCGAAATTTTTTGAGATTTGGCTTGAGGTTTTGACGGTTTAGGTTTGGGTCATTTGGTTTGTTCCAGGATTAAGATTTTTGAACTAAACTTTGTTCAGGTTTTTAAATTTAAATGAAAACAGTGTCCGGATTTATAAACAAACAAGGGAAATCATAGTTTAAAGTAAAGAACTTAAATTTTTTTCAAGGTTTCAAGTTAATAGTAAATTAAAACAAGTTTTCCAAAATTAAAATGTATATTAAAAATCTTTGTGTTTAAAAAGGTTTTAAAGTTATTCAAATAATTAGAGGGAAATGTTTAAACAAGTTTGAAGTTGGAAATTTTGAAAGTAATTTAGTTTTCAAAAGGAATGTTTAGTTAAGTTTAAAAGTGTGGTTTAAATGAATATGTTTATAAAGAAAATTATTTAACAAGTTTTAAATAAATTTTCAAAAGAAATAGAAACCTTATTTTCCCAAAGTAAAATTATCAAACAAGTTTTTAAATTTATTAAAGTGGTTAAGTTTTTAGAGGATAATCACTTATGGAAGTAAATAAGTGGAAGTAATTAAGCATTAATTACTTAGTGTAATTAATTAAAGGATTGATTAATTGACGTAATTAATTAAAGAGTTAATTAATTTATAAACGAGATTAATTAAAGCTTACTTGATAAATATAATTAATTAAAAGAAAAATTAATTAATGAAGGTAATTAAGAGGATCATTAATTAATTAATTAATGTAACTAAAGATTAATTAATATTATAGTCAAATTAATTTACTTAATTAATTGAGATTAATTACTTAATGGATGTAATTAAGGACTAATTACTTAGGGTAATTAATTAAGTGATTAATGAATATAGTTAATTTAAGAGTAATTAATTAATGTAAGAAATTAAAGGATGATTAATTACTGAATATGATTAGTTAAGGTTAACTACTGACTGTGATTAATTAAAGATTACTTGTTAAAATAATTAATTAAAAGAAGAGCTAATTAATAAAAGTAATTAGAGAATCATTAATTAATGTAATTAATTAATGTGGGTAATTTATGGTTGGCCAATGATAATGGTTAGTGGATAATTAATTTACTTAATTAATTAAAGGCTAATTACTTAGGGTAATTAAAGAATAATTAATTAAGAAAGATTAATTAAGATGGATAGTTAATGAATGATTAATTAATTAGTTTGTAATTAATTAATGTTAAATTAGTAGGATTAGGGTAATCCAAGTGATTAAAGTTGGAGATTGTTTTAACTGGAGATTAATTAAATTGATTAGGAATGAATAAATCTTGCTTATGAATAATGAATGATATTGGATGTTTTGGACTATGTCACATTTCTAATATGTGATATGCATGCTCTATGATATGTGATGTTTGGGTTGAATTGTGGTAATATGGATTACCCATTTGTGATAATGTAAATCATCTATCTGAATATAAATTAAATTGTTAAACCTTTAACAACTTGGACATTAAAACTGGTTTTTGGATTTCGGTGAGACCGGTATCAGATTTTCGAATTGGATATTAGAAAACCACATCGATCCAAATTAAATGTTAGGTCATGAAATCTCATGTGAAAGTGTAACGACCCGCCTTTCAATCCATAGAAAGACGCATCATTAAGAAGAAAGAAAAGGGATAGGAAAGAGAAAAGATAGAAAAGAAAGAAACAGACAACATCAGAATCTCACAGCGGAACGAATAAATTATATTATATCACATAGAACATTACATAGTATCATATACATCAGAGTAAACAGCTAATACAACACAAACTAGACAGTTATAAACATCTGTCTAGCAATTATAATTCAAGTACATCAGAGTAAAACAGATACAACTCAAACACAGCGGAATTACTATATATATCTACACGCTGAAGCCTCCTGCTCCATATCTCCTCCAGAACTCGTCAAAGCAATCCTGAATCACTTGACTACTCATACATAATATGAGCACCCAAGAGTTTAATAAATGTAAAAATAAACACTCGGGTCAGACATGGGTCTGGTGTGAGTAAACGGGTTTAAAAGTTGCTTAACTTTGAAAATTCTTTGGAAAGAAAAGGTATCACGTAAGACTTCTCACACATAAACATGGAAAAGTTTTTACCTTACGCTAACCAAAACATTTGATAGGAAATTCAGTGATATTATAATAGTGTCTACGGTTTTCAAAATAAAATACAGAAATAGCTGGAATGCTTACATCTCACGTTCCAACATAGTTGGGCACAATCAAAACCGTACAGGCACTTATTGGATTTTGGATTCCATCAATGGTAGGGGTACCGCCCGTCACAGTACATGGCCTAGATCAACGTACCGAGGAGTACGCCCGCTCCCCTGCAACATAAGGCCGGAACCATCCCTTACTGGACAGTCTTGAACAAGACAACCCCGATAGTTGGAGCTCACAACCGTCCACACAGCCGAAATAAAAGGGACCTCTAGACAGGGGAAAATCTCGTCCTACTTGGGCATGACCCACTTAGCCTTGCTGCACCTCCCTTGTTTTAGCCATTCCCGGTTGATGAGGCTTGAGGCTACGATTACCTTTAGAGAACACATCTCTTAAAATGCTCATCGTCCACTTGACGATGTTCTGAAAGCATTCAATCCATACAAGTTCGTTTCGGGTTCGAACGAAACCGAAGGTATTATCTCGTTACACTCATTTTGGAATCACCCTCAGAGTTAACGATGATAACCCTTTCACTCTGAATCTTCATTTCCACTTGAGATTCATGACCTAACGTTTAGTTTGGATCGATGTGGTTTTCGGAATTCCAAATTTGGAAATCCAATCCCGGTCTCATCGAAATCCAAAGGCCGTCTTGATGTCCAAGTGAATTTAGTTTGAATAATTAATTCAATTCATCATTATCTATTTACACACAGATAGATAATTCACATTCTCATCATAACAGATAATCTGTATCAACATCACAAACAGATAATCATCACAAACGGATAATCCATATTATCATACTTTAACTAAGCATCCATATCCTATAGATACAACTCATCTCATTACTGAGATCACAATCATCCAAAGGAATATCAATATCATCCATAAGCAAAGATTTATTAACCATCATCTATAATTAATTTAAAATGAATTAAATTAATAACTTCTATCTCTAATTAATTTAAAATAAATTAAATTAATTACCACATCTTTAAATCCTGCTTATAACCATGAATTAATTAAACTGGTTAATTAATCATTCCCTAAGTATTCAACTTGATTAAACACCTTTGATTAATCATTCTCTAATTACAATAAGTAATTAGTCTTTAATTAATTTCACAAAATTAATTAACCTTAATTATAAGTAGTTAACATTTAATTACTTCAATTATTAATTAACTATAATTAATTACATTTATCCTTAATTAATTATATTAATTAATCACTTATTAATTAGTTATTACTTAATTAAACAATCCTTAATTACATCATTAATTATATTAATTAATGAACTCTAATTTATATTTAAATTAATTCCTTTATTTAAAATTAATTACATTTAGTAATTAATGTATAATTATTAATCACCTTTAATTAATATTCAATCCAGTAATTAACTACCCTTAATTACTCATTACAAATTAATTATCCCATAATTAATTATCTTCATTAATTAATCCCTTGATTAATTACAAAAGTAATTATCCAAATTACTTAATTAAAATAAATCATATCTCACTAATTACATTCCAGTAATTACCATTTATTACTTCTCTACGTAATATTGCTCCGTTAATTACATTACGTAATTACTCTTATTAAACCATCAATTGATTATCCTAAATTAATTAAACTAAATTAATTAATTTAAACAAATCATATTATCAAAATTAATTACAATAAGTAATTAATCCCTTAATTACTTTTATCAAGTAATTATACTTAACAAATTACAATTGATTATCTTCAATTAATTAATCTAATTATTTTATCAACATTAATCACATTAATTAATTATTTAATTATCCTTAGATAATTATCTTATTTAATTAACAACATTTTCATTAATTACTTACTTAAGAAAAATTATCTTAGATTAATTATTCATTAATCATCTTTAATTATAAATTAATCTAAAACATTAATTAAAATAAATTAAATAAGTAAATTCTTAATTATCTTAATTATTTCAAAAATAATGCATTTACTTATTAGTGACTTTATTAACATTCAAATGTATTTAAAACAATACATTCCTAAATTAAATTCGACTTCCATTTTAAAAATTTAAGATTTAAAATGTTTAACCATATAAACATTATCCAAATTTAAATTAATTTATAAACCTAAAAGTAAAGAACCATCATTATTTATATACGAAAAGTTTAAAAATATAAATTACTAAATTTTACTAAAGAAATCAAGCTTTTTAAAATAGATAGATTGTTTTAACTTTTCAATTTAAAGTTAAACATTTCGTAACTTTAATTCAAATATTAAAGAAAAGAATTCCTTCAAGTTTAAACCTTTATTTGAAATCAAATTCATTTTTAAATCTACTTTTAAAACATTGAATCTGTCCAATATTTAAAAATTTACAAAACTGTTTTGAATTCAATCTGGTTTCAAAGTAAACCTGAAAATCATATTTAGACTTGATTTCAAAACTTAATTTAAATCTTGCTCAAAAATTAAAATTTTAATTTTTAAAATTTGGATTCAAAAGTTACCTTGAATCAAATTCAAACTTACACTTGAATTTAAATCCCTTCTTTAAAATTTGAATTTCATTCAAATTTTCAAAGAAAACTGCATACTGATAGTTTAACCTGCAACAGGAAATACACGAGACTTCCCCACATCTGCTTCGAGTTCACAACCTAAAAGCTTCGAGTCCACTGCTTGTTCCACCCGAGTAATACTCGAGTCACAATTCTGCACAATCTCAATAGTACATCAGAACCCAAAATGTGCACGGTGCATATGCACCGGCACTCCGGCGAACTCCAGCCGCTCTAGTCAACTTCACCAAGTCGCCGAACCACCCCTCACTGGATTACGACCATCAACTAACCTACTGTAGCTCGAAATTGGAATCAAGTATAACAAGTAACCTGGAAACATCACCAAGATACATACCCAATCCTGTCAACCATCGCGACGACCCATTCCGACCATCTGATCATCTTCAACTCCGGCCATAGCTCCATGTACGACCCCTCTTCCAATTCCCAAAGTATGGCAACACTCGGTGAAACATAGGAATTAAAAATCTACAAAATCTCCTACCCTCAGAAACTAGGGTTCAAACCTGAAATCGGCCACCACTGTCGTCAACCACCACTGACAATCCCTCTGATAATATTCCTCCACTCTCCAATCAATCCTCCACCTCCAGGAAGAATTTCAGCTTCCAAAATCCATTTGACAATCAGAAAAACCCAAAATTCCCAATTCTGTTCAATCCCTAAATGCTAACTCCACGGTTGATTTAAAAAAATGATGTTTGTTTTAAAATTCATGTTTTCAAACATGCATTCATGTTTTAAACTTGATTTAATAATTAAAGATGTTTGATATTCTTGCTTTTTGAAAATAATATTTGTTATTATTGTTTTTCAGAAGTAACAGATTTTAATTTAACTAAATTATAATTTTACGAACCTAAATCTATGCTAAACAAACATATTTTGTTTACATAATAATTTCTAACTGAGATCCAATCAAATGGAAATGGATTTTTATTTGAAATCTAAGTTAAGAAAACAGAAGCAGGTCTGTAGATAACTAGCATCACACACATATGCATATTTATGAATATACACAGAACATCATCACACTACGGTCAAGCAAACATGCTTGTTCTATCAGTACACATGCACAGATAATTTAAACTTTTTGCATTGTGAGATTACTCACTTCTAAAAAGAAACAGAGCAGTTCATCCAAGACAGTTTTGATTTTATTTTTTTAAAAAAAACATGAATTAGAACTTGAGCTTTCTGGAAAACTTGTTTAGCTTTGCTTTTTAGAACATAAGAACTGTTTTTAAAATTAGAAGCTTACTCGCCTAATTATTGAAGATGCAGAGAAGCAATTCAGAGATGCATTTTCATTATTTCTGGAACCAGATTTGCATTGATGATGTTGAATCTGGATTTGCAAATTTTTTTGTTGAAGTTGCTTTTACTTGTTGTTGATTATTAAAAACTGCATGCTGACCCATATCTTCAATTGCTAGAGTTGAAATTGAACTCCAATTCTTGTTGCTTGAATATGAGTTGAATTTCAACAGATTACAGAATTTTCAGATTTGCAGATTGAAGTTTGTTTGCAGATTTTTAAACAGAATTTGGGTTTTGCATAGTTGGTTGTAGATTTTGTATTTGCAGACTTTGTTCAGATTTTAATTTGAATTTGATTTTGAATTTTACTTAAATCTGATTTTCAGATTCAATTGAAGATAAAGTTTGAACAAAAATGAATTTGTTAAGTTTCTTATCTAAAATAATTAATTTCAATAATAATCTAGTATTGCCACTTGTTACTTAAGTTTGAAGATTAATTACAAGTGTCCTCTTTATAATTTGAATGCTTAACAGATGTATGATTTTAATATAAAGATAAATTTCTTAGTTTATAAATGTTTTTAAATGTTTTTATCAATATTTAGCCTTACATGTTTACGTAAAAACTTCTTTTATAACATTACACATTTTAAAGTTTACTTGAATAATTTAAAAAAAAAAACTAAATTTCAAAAGAGAAAATTTAAAATGAAAAAGAATGTTGAATACAATTTTATTCCAAAGTTTTCAAACCAAAATATCATACTTTAATGAAATTGAACTAAATCTATTTCCAAAACAATTTTTAAAATAAAACAAAATAAACTTTTATAATATAATACAAATTTAAACTATTATATTTTTAAACAAACAAATATTTACTTATATTTCTTTTGAAAACATAAGATAGATTTTTAAGTTAACTTTTGAAAAGTTTTTAATATTAATTTAAATCAAATTAACCAATTTACAATTTATACATCTATATATTATAAATTTGAAAATATCCTTATTAAATTTAAATTGAAATTAAAATCAAATTCTCTATTTACAATGTATACACATGTATACATTATAAATAAAATATCTTTTAAATAAGGTTAGAAAGTTAATTTTATCATTTAAATATTTTTAGCTTTTGAAAAGAATAAAATTCCTAAATATTAAATTATCATTATTATAAATTTTGAAAAGAATATCATTTGTCAAACCAAATAATTACTAATCTTCAAAAGATTATTTCTATTTGAATTAGATTATTAAATCCATATTTTACATTTTAAAATAATTATTAATGAAATTATTAAATAAGTATTGCCTAAATTTCTGGGACATCACAGAAAGTGAAGACTTAATGTGTAAGGACTATTTGTCGTTAAAACTCTAAGGGTGATTCCAATACGAGTTTAACAGAGGTAGTATTTTCTAGGCTAAGTCACAACTTGACTCTCCTTTTTTTAATTTTGGAAGTTCTGCAACTTTAGCACATAACCCAAGCTCCTTGCGATATTTTGACTAGTACACAGTATATGTGTATTTCAAATGCGCAAAGCACATAGGTTAAGTGAAGACAGTTTTAACCCTTAAGTGTCCATAGTTGAGGCTATGGATTTGGTTTGTAGCATACCAGTTTTGTTGGGATTGCGTTCATTATTCCCGTCTATAAGAGTGGTTGGCACTGATTGTGAAATGCACGGTTTCTTGCGTCCCTCGGTATTCCCCATCTTTGGGCAGTGTGAGGAGTTGGTATTTTGGTGTGCGGCTCATGATATGGGCTTTTTGTTTTTCCCCGTCATTGCCTATCTTCGGGCAATACAAGGAGCTATTATTTTAATGCACGGCTTATGAGATGCACGGCTTTTGTTTTCCCTCGATGTATCCTATCTTCGGGCAACACTAGGAGCTATCATTTTAGTGCGTGGCTTATGAAATGCGTGGCTTTTTTTTCTTAGTGTTGCCTATCTTTAGGCAAAACAAGGAGCTATTATTTTGATGCGCGGATTATGAGATGCGTGGCTTATAAGATGCATGCCTTTTGTTTTTCCTCGGTGTGGCCTATCTTTGGGCAACATAAGGAGTTATAATTTTGGTGCGTAACTTATGAGATGCATGGCTTTTGTTTTTCCTCTGTGTTGCCTATTTTCGGACAACATGAGGAGTTATTATTTTGGATCACAACTTATGAGATGCACGGCCTTTTTTTTCCTCAATGTTGCCTATCTTCGGGAAACACGAGGAGTTATAATTTTGGCCCTCTCGATGCTGACAGAGTAGCATCAATTTTCAGAGGGCAAAGATCATGTTCTGTCGAACCAACTGTTTGAGTCGATTTGATTCCGTTGACTCAAAGGGTAATTATTATGAATACGGTTTGGTTAGTTCAAGAAAAAAATTTATTAAGGAAGGCGTGACAAATTATTTTCCTTTTACAATGCCTTCGGCAATTCTGGGATGGCTTATTTGTGGAAAAATAGAAAATACATAAAGTAGTTTATCAAATGAAATAAAGGCGGAGGGATTCAATATTCCAGGCTTTGGTAATTGCGACCCCATCGATGGTTTTCAGTTTGAAAGTCCCGTCTTTGAGCTTTTGATTGATGACATATAGTCCTTCCCGGTTCGATCTGAAGGTCCCCCAGAATAGGGTAAACTTGCTTCAACATAAGATCCCTTACTTTGAAGGTTTGGATGTGAACTTTGGAGTTGAAATACCATGCAACCCTTTTTTGGTGGGCAACAGTTCTCAACACTGCTTCTTCTCTTTTTTCATCGACCAAGTCTAGCGATTCGAGTAGGAGCTGCTTGTTTTGCTTTTGATTGAAATTCTACCTTCGGTGCGAGGGGACTTCTAATTCAACAGGAATCATTGCCTTTGAACCATACGCTAAGGCAAACGGAGTGTGGCCAATGGCCGCTTTGTGTGTTATCCTGTATGCCTATAGTGCGAGCGGAAGTTCATCAACCCAATTTTATTTTGCTTTTGTTAATTGCTTTTTGATGGTGGATTTTACGATCTTGTTTATTGCTTTCACTTGCCTGTTTGCTTGCAGATGAGCCACTATGGAGAAGCTTTTTTCGATTCGGAAGCGCCTGTAGAAATCTTTGAACTCGACACTTTTGAATTGTGTTCCGTTGTCAGTGATAATTTTTGCGGCACACCAAACCTGCAAATAATGTTTTTAGTGACAAATTTAATAACCTTCTTTGTGGTTATGGTGGCTAACGGTTCGCTTCGGCCGATTTTGTGAAATAATCTACGTCAACTATAGCACATTTGGCTCCTCCTTTAGCTATTGGAAGGACACCAATCAGATCGATCCCCCATGTCGCAAATGGCCATGGGCTGACGATCTGTGTCAGTTCCGTTGTAGGAGATCACTTAACTTTGTTGAATCTTTGACAGCGATCGCATCTCCTAGCGTGATCTGTGGCGTCGTGATTTATTTTTGGCCAGAACTATCTGTATCGAAGGACTTTCTTTGCCAGGGTCTGCCCCCCAGTTTGGTCTCTGCAATCGCCTTCATGTACCTCCTTCGGGATTCGTCATGCTTCATCGTTGGTTACACACCTTAGAAGAGAGGTCGAGAATCTCCTTCGATAGAGTATTCCATCATGTATCATGAACCGTGGCACCTTTTGGAGGATCTCCTTCTATTGATTTCGGTCATTTAAAAGGGTTCCTTCAAGTAGATAGTTCTTTATTGGTGTTATCCATGTATTCGGTTCAACAGTGGTCTCTAGAATCCAGTCTACAACCATTTCGTCTATGCTTGGCTTGGTTAGCATTTCAACAAACCAATCCCAATGACTAGGCTTCTCCTGAGCTTGCCAGGTTAGCCAAATAATATGCCTTAGTGTTTTTCTCCTATGGGATGTGAGTTATGGTATAGTGCTCAATATCGCTTAAATGCTCATGTACTTTGGAAAGGTATGGGGCGAGAATTTTTTCCACACGCTTGGTACTCCCCTTCACTTAACAGATGACCAGTTGGAAGATTTTATTCCGAGTTCCTTCACAACCTTTAGCCCAGCGATCAATGCTTCATACACTGTTTTGTTATTTGTTGCTAGGAATTCCAAGCGCAAAGCATAGCTAATGGCTCGCTCCTCAGGGGTTTTAAACACTACTCCTGCTCCCGAACAGAAGTTGTTTGATGCACCATCGATGAAGAGCTTCCATTGCATGCTTGTTTCAGACTGAACTTCCTCCCATCGTCCCTTACGGTAAATTCAGCAATGAAATCGGCTAACACTTGCCCATTGATTTCTTTTCTTGGATGGTATGTGATATCGTATTGGCTCAACTCTATATTCCACTTGAGAAATCGTCCAAAAGTTTCTAGCCGGTATAAAACTTGCTTAAGGGGATGGTCAGTTAATACTTTAATCGGATGAGCTTGGAAGTATGGTCGTAATTTTCGGGATGCGATCCGAAGGCAATACAATAACTTCTCCAGTTTTGGGTAATTCTTCTCAGCTCTGGCGAATCATTTGCTAATGTATTACACGAGTCGTTGGATTCTTACTTCTTCCCACACAAGAGCGGTGCTCAATGCATGCAGGGCAACTGCTAAATAAATGAATAATTCTTCTCCATCGACTAGCTTTGATAAGATCGGGGGTGGTTTCATGTGTTGTAGCAATTCCTCGAAAGATGTTTGACAAGCTTCACTCCATTCAAAGTTTTTCTTTCCCTTCTTTAGCGCGTTGAAGAACGGTATACACTTGTTTATAGCTTTTGAGATGAATCGACTCGGTGCTACGACTTTTCCATTCAAGCTTTGAAGTTCCTTCTTATTTTTAAGGGCATGGACTTCCGGTAACGCTATTATTTGCTCTGGATTCCCTTCGATGCCCCGGGCACTTACTATGACTCCCAAGAATTTCCCAAAGGCTACCCCGAAGTGGCACTTGAGTAGGTTAAGTTTCATTTAATACTTTCGTATTATTTCAAACATTTCAACGAGGTTGTCAAGATGGTTAGCAGCTATTCGAGATTTGACTAACATATCGTCCACGTAAACTTCCATAGTCTTCCCGATCTGGCGTTTAAACATAGAATTCACTAGTCTTTAGTATATTGCCTCTACATTTTTCAAACCAAATGGCATTACTCGGTAGCATTACAGTCCCAAATCGGTGATAAAGCTGGTGTTCTCTTGGTCTAGTTCATGCATCAGGATCTGGTTATAGCCGAAGTGCGCATCCATAAATGACAGCTGTTCTTGTCCTACTGTCCCATGCACCAAATGATCTAAGGAGTGGGAAGCTATTCTTCGGACAAGCTTTGTTGAGGTCTAAGAAATTAATACAAGTTTGCCGTTTTCCATTGGACTTCTTAACTCGGACTAGGTTCGATACCCATTCAGGGTAGGGTGCATCTCAAATGAAGCCGTTAGCCATCATTTTATCTACTTCCTCTCTCAATGCCATGGACCGTTCAGGGGCTAAGCTGCGCCTTTTTTGCTTTACAGTGTGAATTTGGAGTCAATATTAGGAGCGTGGCGGGCAATTTTAGGTGATACCCACACATATCGAAGTGTTTCCAAGCAAATATGTCCAAATTGACGCGAAGGAATTTGGTTAGTTCTGTCCACATCTTGTTTCCAAGTTGCGACCCAATTTTCAGCACCCGTGTTGGGTCATCTATGCAGATTGGGACAGACACCGTCAATTCAGCCGGTGCTACCCGATCCTTCCCTGGGCTCTTCTTTCTAAGGTCCAAATCCTTGTCAAATCGTCTATAGTCTCCAAGCCAGTGGTGGTTCTGTAGTTGCTATTTGGAGGGTTCACGGATGTGGAGGGTTTTCCCCACATCCTTCCCTTTTTCCTTTCTTCTTGACTCACGCAATTCTGCTATGTAGCATTCCCGGGCAGCGCTTTAGTCTCCTTTCACAATTCTGACTCCATGTTCTGTAAGGAACTTCATTGTAAGGCACCATTGGGCTAGTGCTATTCTGAAGTCGGCTAACGCGAGCCATCCCAAGAAGGCATTGTATGCTGACATTTTATCCACGATCATAAAAGTCTGAACGAGGGAGACCCGTCGCTCACCCTCTCTAAGCTCCACGGGTAGGTCAATCATTCCCACCGGTTGTTTGGTTCCACTAGTAAACCCTTGAATCTTTGTTTGGAATGCAGACACACTTTTCATGCCAATCTTCATTTGAACGAAAGTGCGTTTAAAAAGAATGTTAATGGAGCTGCCGCTGTCAACTAACACCCACCGAACTACAGCAGGTCCAATTCCTACCGTCACCACCATCAGATCGACAGTTGGAGCTTTGATCCCTTCGATGTTTTGATTTCAAAACACAATATCGTAATTCAAGATCCTTTGCATCTTAACTGGAGTTTTGTCTTCTATGGCCAAATACGATTCCTTCGGAGCATGCTTCAACGAACTTGCATATCGCTCCATTTCCACCCAACTTCATTGTGCGGGATGTGGTCCCCTAGATATTCCGATAATAAGCCTTTGGTCGGTTCGTTTCGACCCTTCTTCGGTACTTCCAGCTTGATTACTTCGTTTCCTTGGGTGTTGAGGAGTCGCAGACTGATCGAGGTTTTGTGGTTGTTTTATGTATTGCTAGTTGTTGTTCTGGATCGATTCCTTAATGGGATTCTTTAGGTGACCGCATTCGTTTGTGTTGTGGTCGTGTGTCTCGTGGAAGTAATAGAACTTCCCTAAGCACTTCTGTTGCTCGATCATCTCCTTTCTGAGTGGCTTTTTGATCCTCGGTTTCTTAAATTATGATAAAAATGTTCTCTAGTGTGTTGCTCAGGGGAGTGTAGCCTTCGGGCCTAAACCCTTTGAGCTTTTTGTTGCTGCCATTACCATTCTTCTTATTGGATTTTTGACCTTTCCTCTTTGAATTCCCACCTTTCCCAGTAGTTCCTTCAGTAGTTCAAGAAGTGTGCGCATTTTGATTCATTGCTACATCGCTCTGCCCGGTATTTGCCGGTTGCACACTTGTAAACTTCCCTTCCAATTCCTGTGCTTTCTCCAACCTTAAGTACTGACTTGCTTTGTGATTGAAATCTTTCCTGGTGGTAGGCTGCTTCATTTTAATCCACTTTTCGAATTCAGTTTTTGGGTCAATGGCACGAACTAATGCCATAAAAACCATGTCTTCGTTGGGGTTGCTTACTTCCATCACCGCGGTGTTAAACCTATTCATGAAAAACTTTAGTGGTTCGTTACCCCCTTGGAACAACCCGGATAGGGACATGACATCTTTTGGCTACATAGTGTGGAGTCTGAACTGATCAAGGAACCTTGTCCCTATTTGGTCAAAAGTAGAAATAGATCTTGGTGGAAGCCTAATGAACCACATTGACGCAACCCCTTCGAGAAAGATAGGAATGCATCTACATCGGACGGCTTCCGAGGCATTCGCTTCATCCATATACCAACTATATTTATACAAGTGAGGCTTTGGGTCCTTCATTCTGTCATAGGATAGAATAGTTGGCATTGTGAACTTTTTTGGGTATCTCTCATTCAGGATTTAATCGGTGAAGGGAGTCCGGCTTGTTGCAGATCCCCACTCATCGTCTCTTTTATCTTTACTCTCCTCTATTAATCGCTTAACCATGTCCGTTGTTGGGTCGGCTTTTCAGCAAGCAGAGAAAAAAGAAAGAAAGGGAGCAAAAGCAAACAAAGCCATGGAAGACGGTACTACCAGACCAGATGCTTTGTTTGGAATTCACTAAAATGCCGAACCAAATTTACGGTCCAGCATGTTGGACCAGATGTTTGGTTCAGCATCCTCTGATATGTCGGTCCAAATATTTGATCCGACACGACACATACATCACTAGACCAAACATTCGGTCTGGTACATAGGCATGCTGGATCAAATATTTAGTCCAGCAAATAGGAGGCTCCAAAGCAGAAGCACTGAACCAGATAAGGGAGAACAACCAGGCTAGGCAAGCTCCATAGCCCAAATGACGATCTAAATATTCCTGCCTAGATGTCGAACCAGATTCAGAGGGTTATAACCTCCACACTTCCCAACTCCATTCTATAAATACCAGAGCTTCTCAACAACAATGGGACAGATTTTTTGAGAAAAAAAGAGAAGACTCTGCTGAAAATTCATCACTTTGGTTATTCAAAGTTTTACTCTTTTCGAATACATATATCTTGTACTTGTAATCAAATCAAAGAGAGAATAAAAAATGAAAAGTGGATGTGGGCACATTCTGGCTGAACCACTATAAACACTCTTTGTTATTTGCTTTCTTTATTTGCTTTCCAAACATCGTATTCGTGAACTGCCTATGCACTTGCTTAAATTCATTTTGTTACATGTTTGAACATGAAAACCCCACGTTAATCAAATCAAACGAAACTTAACTAAAAAGGAAAATTAGATTTAGAGGTGTTTATCCAACTTTTGAGCAAACATTTTTGGTGCTTTCTTTAAGAGCGGGCGAGCACAGAAAGCCAAACTCTCCCATCCATTATTCTTCCAACCTTACCGCATCATTAGATCATGGCTCCCTCTAAGAGAAATGCTGACAAGGGTAAGAATACAGCTACTGCAAATACACTCAACCCCATCCAAAGATCAAGAAAACCCAATAACTCGCTCCCTACCATTAGACTCAGTTGTCACCCGAGAAGACTTAGAAAGGGTTGTGAATGAGATGACTAACTGCTTCGCTGCCCAACAAAAAGCTTTAGTGGACCAACTCATGACACGCTTAAGGAGCACGGAGGAATCCACTCATAGTACTAAATCCCATGGTGAATCCCATCTAGAGAGTCGCGTAGAAGGAATAGATCTTCCACCAATGATGAGTTCGATCAGGAGGATACAAGGGCTCGAAGCCGAGCCAGACCTAACCCGAAGCTGGTCCAACAAGATCGTCAAGAGCTGGATCCAACCAAGGGGGCCCTAGACATGGACCATCTGGGGTTGATCCTGTCATGCTTCTAACCACTAATTCCAGTCTGGCCTCAATCAAGGCACCAAACACCATCACTATCAAAGAGAGAGCCCCTCTTCTCCTAAGGCCGCCCTCAAGTCCGAAGAAAGAATGATGTGTCTCTTCAGGGAGTACCTCAGGCGCGAACAACTTGAAAGGAGGATAGGCACCGGAGTATCTAGCCCTTTCATTAGGGACATAGAGGAAACAGCCCCGCCTCGAGAATGGAACATGCCCACCATGGATCCATATAAGGGCACCTTTGACCCAATCCTCCACCTACAACAATATTCTTAGCACATGCTCATGAATGGAGAAACTGAAGGTGTACTATGTAAATGTTTTCCGCTATTTTTGTCAGATTTAACAACCACATGTTTCTATCACCTACCTCATGGATCCACCAACTCTTGGGAAATGTTGAAGGAGAAGTTCATAAGCCAGTTCCAAATTCATGTAGAACAGCCTAGGGATGCGTATTCCTTATCCGATGTAAAACAAAAATCAGGGAAACCTCTGCAACAATACCTTACCCGTTTTAATGCAACTGCAGCAATGGTGCAAAACGCGGATGAAAGACTTACATTGATGGCACTATGTGGAGGTGTCCATACGGACTCAAAACTTGCAAGAAGATTGATGAAGGAGAAGCCTCTAACTCATCAGAAATTCTACCATGAAGTAGGAAAATATATGAGATTGGAAGATGAAGTGGCTATCTGGCATGGCAAGCAGCCTGTAAGGGGTCCTGGCTCCCATGGAAACATGAGAGTCTCGCCTCGAGGAGAAGGGAGAAAACCAAACAATGATGATAAAGGTAACCGTCAGGGAAACCCCGGAACTGAAAAAAGCAATAAACGACTATATAGACCGGGACCGAGATATGATTCTTACACTCCTCTGAATGACACTGTAGAATTCATTTATTTGGCCACTCAACACGAGTTGAAGTACAAACGCCCTCCATATAAGAAGGTATCAAAAGCTGTGGTTAGGACGGGAAAGTACTGTTGCTTCCACGAGTCTCACGAACACAACACAGAAGAGTGTCAACATTTGCGGGACCTCATTCAAGAATACATTGGAAAAAAGAAATTGGAATGATACGTACAGTAAAAGCATAATACCTCCACTCCGACCCACGAAGGACCAGGGCCGCTCTGACAGGGAAATAACAAAGAGGAAGCAAGTGCGAGCCACTCCAATCAAGAGAAAATAATTGTTCATACTATATCAAGGGGCCCACACTCGGCCGGTAGAAGTTGGGCCGAGATGGAGAGGTATGGAAAGTCTTTGAAGGAGGGAGAAGGGTATGTTCATTCCATTACAGAAGGACGTCTCGCCAAATGAAGAGAAAGGACCAATATAACCTTAAGCGATGAGGATTTGGTTGAAAAGTAGTACCCACATAATGATCCCATGGTCATTTCCACCTGAATCGGCCCAACAGAGGTGTTCCGCATTTTGGTCGATACGGGAAGCTTGGTGAATGTATTATTCAAACATGCCTTCAATGAAATGAAGTTATCAATGAAAGACATATCGCCATGCAATAAGTCCTTACACGGATTCACTGGAGAAGCTACAATTCCATTGTGGCGGTTGAACTTGTTTGTTGAACTAGGAAGTCACCCTCAATCCGTTGTTCGAAAGCAAACATTTGTGCTGGTAGATGGACATTCTACTTATAATGCATTTCTAGGCAGACCTGCCTTATCAAATTTCCGAATAGTCTTAGCCCTCGGTGCTTGAAAATGAAGTTCCCTACTGATGGGGGAATAGGAGAAGTAGAAGATGACCAAGATGCAGCCCGCGATTGTTGTGTGACATAACTCTGCCAAAAAAAAAGGAGGAAAGGGAAAAAATGTAGAGGCCGCCTCTACACCAAAACTGTGGAAGCATAGCAATTAAAGAAGGCTCCTCCTCTCGAGTATACTAGCGACCCATTTAATGAACTAGACCCGAGGGACAAAGAGGAGGAGGGCAGCACTGAGCCTATGGAGGCTATGGAACATGTTGCAGCAGATGATCGCGATGGAACAAGACTTTTCAAGATAGGATCGCAGCTGGACAAAAATCTGAAAATCCAATTGATAGGGTTCTTACGCAGAAATCTGGATGTGTTCGCATAGACCCATAAAGATATGGTGGGAATATCCCCCAAAATAGCATGTCACCACCTAAACATAGACCCGACTAAAATCCCAGTCGAATAGAAGAAAAGGATCAGGGGGATGGAATGCTCAACTGCCCTCAATGAGGAGGTAAAAAACCTAATTGCCAATGGTTTTATTCATAAGGCTACCTACCCCAAGTGGAACTCCAACCCAGTTCTGGTGAAAAACTCCAATGGAAAATGGCGAACCTGTATCGACTTCTCCACTCTTAATGACGCTTGCCTCAAGGATTGTTTTCCCCTACCTCGAATCGACCGACTAGTGGACGGAATAGCAGGGAATGAATTGTTATCATTTATGGATGCCTACTTGGGATATAACCAGATTCCCGTGCATGTACCAGATCAAGAACATATTAGATTTATTTGGGCTTATAATGCTTCAAGGTCATGCCCTTCGGGCTTAAAAATGCTAGTGCAACCTATCAACACTAGGTCAATAAGATGTTTGAGCAGCAGATTGGTCACTTCATGGAAGTGTATGTCGACGACATGCTTATCAAATCAAGAAAAGAAACAGATCGTTTACACCACCTAAATGAAATGTTTCAGGTATAGCACAAATACCAAATGAAGGTGAATCCATTAAAATGCTCCTTTGGAGTATCCTCGGGAAAAATTTTGCGTTCATTGTGCACACCAGAGGGATTGAAGCGAATCTCGAAAATGTCCAAGCCCTGAAGGGCATCAAAATACCAACCATGCGAAGGGAAATATAGAGTCTAAATGGGAAGGTAGCCGCTCTAAGAAGATTTATATTTAAGGCCACAGACAAGTGCGTCCCATTCTTTGAAGCCCTGAAAAAGGACAAGGGAGAGTTTGAATAGACAACGAGTGCCACTCGGACTTCCAAAGCCCATTGGAACACATGCAGAAAGCGCCAGTGCTTTCTACCATGGTAGATGGAGAAAGTCTCTACTTGTACCTAGTTATGTCCCCTCATGAATTGAGCACTGTCTTGGTACGAGAAGATGACCATACCCAAAAACCAGTATATTTCATCAGTAAGAGGTTTACAGGGGCAGAGGCTAGATATCAGAAGATTGAAAAATTGGCCTACTGTTTGCTCATGGCGTCCAAGAAACTACGGCATTACTTTTAATCTCACTTCATAAGGGTCCTAACAAATCAACCATTGCGCCAGGTCCTACATAAATCGGATACATCGAAACGTCTGCTAAAATGGTGCATCGAGCTAAGCCAGTATGATATCACCTACCATCCATGCACCGCAATTAAAGGGCAAACTCTGGCTGATTTCATAGTTGAATTCACCATGCAGAACAAGGATACGACCATCAGAACAGAGAAAATAATCAAGTGGAATATGTTTGTGGATGGAGCATCCAACGAGCTTAGCTCGGGGGTAGGAATAGTAATCATCACACCCCGAGGAAAAAAGTTAAGTTACACACTGAGATTAGAATTCTCCGCAACTAATAACGACGCTGAATATGAAGCAGCAATAGCTGATTTGGAGATCACTAAGGAAATAGGAATCAAATTAATATACATACACAGTGACTCGTAGCTAATCGTAAACCAATCCTGGGGGAATTCCAAACTTGTAGGCAAAGACTTGCCTCTTACCTCAACAGGGCTAAAACCCTCTTGAATGAGCTAGACTACTATTAAATCAAACATATCCCACAGCGGGAGAATCGAGAAGCAGATGCCCTCGCCAAAGAAGCTAGCGTGAGAAATAAGTCGATGTTAGGGGCAACCCCAGTCATGATGCAAGTTACACCGAGCTTCGAGTGTCTTCAGATTGCGCCCATCAGTAGTAACAAAGAAACATGGATGACCCCCATCGTCAAAACTTAAAAGAGGGGATCCTACTGGCAGATCGCAATGAAGTTAGAAAAATTCTAAGGAAGGCATCCTACTACACCATCCAGGAGGGAATCTTGTACCATCATGGGTTTTCCAATTCCCTACTAAGGTGTGTCACAGGAAATGAAGCCAAAGATATTCTCAACAACATACACCAAGGAAGTTGCAACGACCACACCGGCAGTCAAACTCTAGCCAGAAAAATCCTACGCTATGGGTACTTTTGGCCCACACTGAACAAAGATGCAACCGAGTTTGCTAAAAGATGTAACAAGTGCCAGAGATTTGCCAAAATCCCAATACTACCACCTACTGGTCTAACCCAAATGGTTAGTCCTTGGCCCTTCGCCATCTGGGGGATCGACCTAATCGAGGAACTCCCCATGGGACGAGGAGGAGCAACATACACCATAGTGGCAGTGGATTACTTCACCAAATGGGTGGAAGCAGAGCCTTTAAACAAGATTTCATCTGCTAAAGTGATAAATTTTCTAATACGTAACATCCTGTGCAGGTATAGGGTACCATAGAAAATCATATCTGACAACGGGCTCTAATTTGACAGTGAGGAATTCTCTAATTGGTGCCACGAGCGTGGTATTACCATAGCTTTTCAGTTATGGCACATCCGTAGGCAAATGGACAAGCTGAAGCACTGAACAAGGTGTTGAAAATGTTGATCAAGAAGAAACAGGAAAAATCCAAGGAGGCATGGGTCGACGAATTGCCTATGGCTTTGTGGGTCTACCGAACTTCTTATAAAACTACGACAGGACATACTCCATTCGCACTGGAATATGAAGCCGAAGCCATTCTCCCTGTCGAAATAATTGTCCCCTCACATTGAAGAATACACTATAATCCGAAAGAAAATGAGGAGCTACTAAATATATCGCTCGACCTAATCGAGGAAAGGAGAAATGATGATGCCCTCAAAGCAGTCGCTCATAGACAAAAGGTGGCAAGGCAATACAATTCCAAGGTGAAGCCTCGAACACTACAAGAAGGAGACTTGGTTCTCAAATGAGTCTTCCCACGACCTGGGGCGTCAGATCAAATTTAGGAAGGGTTATTTGTTGTACATAAAGACCTTCATAATGGAGCTTACATCTTGCCAACGGTAGATGGAGAGGTGTTTAGGAAAGCATGGAATCGCCAACATCTCCGTCGCTACTTCTCTTGAGTTATAAAGAAGCATGTGCTAAAGCAATAAAAGAAAGACAGTGGACATAGGCATATTCTGGCCGAATCACTATAAAACCCGGTGTCTCGTATTACTTATCTTATTTAAATGTTCTTTCATTTAATTATTTTATCTGATGACCATTCCTACTATGGGCAAACGTCGACTCGACCGCAGCAGTGAAAGTAAGATAGCCACAATAAAGGGCACAAAACAAGCCTTGGAAATTCACTGCTGACGATTGGCACCACCAAGCCGGCAATGATGACTGATCGTAAGCCACAAATTAGGCATAAATTATAGCCTAGACAGTTCATCATTGGCGTCCAGCTTGTCGGAAATTGTGAACCGATTATAAACCCCACGATTAAGGCGTGGCTGCAGCCAGGGGTAGTTTGCACTTGACGATCGGCATTACACACGTCGGTAATGATAAATCGAATAATACTCACGACACAGGCGTTATCCCAAGTAGTTATTGTTCGGGATCGGCCTTGAATATAACAACGCTTATGTGGTTCTCTATATCTTAAACACTATAACAATTAACTAAGTCATAAACAATTCATGAATAGACGGAGTAGACTACAAAAAGCATGCATCACAGAAGTATCCCAGATAAACATATAAAAAAACACAGAAGTTGAACAGTGCGGTGTTAAACTTTTCTCTTACGAAGTTTATCGCCTATATTTATGTACATATGCAGAACGTCCATACATCCTTCATAAACGCATGCAGAAAAGGGAAAAAGAAATCTCCTTGGCTAAGAAGGAGGGACGTCCTTGCCGCTCGGCCCGCTCCCTCCAGCCATGTCCTTCGAGGGCTTTGATTGCCCGAGAGGCTCATCTCCCTTTTACGAAGGCCCAACTTGCCCCGGAGGCACCCCTGCATGAGGCAAACAAAAATAATTATAAGTTTTGCAATCCAGAACAGGTGATGACAGAGCTAGAGTAAAAAGGCGCGATACCTACGGCAATGTGACTTAGATCACCAAGCCCCTCGAGATCTGATCCACACTCATCATCCTTGTCCTCAGCCAGCAACTCGTACCCCTTGGCTATAGCCTTAGTCTCCTCCACCGTGAACTGGTTGTTTACCATCCCAACGGCATACACAGCCCCTTCTTCCCATGCAATTACAACCTTAGTCTCCTCGATAAACCGAGCATGGATCCCAGCCATCACCTGAGGGTAGTCATCAATCCACTGAAGGTTCCTTTGTTTCTAGAACATGAAATAAGTGTCCTTCAACATTTGGTTGATTGTGTCATAAAAGTCGTTGGATTTATCGACTTTGGTCTAGAGGGCCACCACCTTATTCATGTACTACTCCTTATCCCTCCTCAACTAAGCATGCTCTACCTTCAACTTGTCAATCTCAACTTAATATGAGTCCTTTCCTTTTTCCACTTGCCTCGAGACTCCTTCAGCATGGCTAAGGCCTCTTCTGATTTCTTCACTTTGCCCTTGAGGGAGCGGATTCGGTCCAAATCCTCTTGCCTGGCCTCATCTACTGAACTGATAGCCCTGTCAATCTGTGTCTTACATAGGTCAGTAGCCTCTTTCCTTGCCTCTTCCTTGACCTTCGTTATCTCGGAGGCGTGGGATGCTACGACTTCCTTTAACTAAGCCTCTTTCTCCCTGAGCGCCTTGCGGAGGTCCTCCATTTATAGACGCAATCGCACATTGGCACTCCTTTCTTCCTCACTAGCTTTGACCAAATGGGACTGATAGTCAACTATATTTCTGGTCTCACCTATAATCTGGACCATCAGCGTTGTCAAGTTAGCAAAATCAAGAGTCTTCGCCTCATCCAGGATCTGGACCAAGGGATTTCGAGGTAAAAGGAACTCGGTGTCAGGATTCGTCACACAATGACCCGCGTAGTCAAGATTTATATCAGGATGTCTGTCAAAGGGATTCCATGTCGGTTGTTGATAATCCAAGAAAAAAGGATCAGTATTGCCCTCTTCCAACTAATCCGGCACTTCGTGCACTTCGGAACTCGTCAGATAGTGATGGTGACGATGGGAGGAAGTTTGGGAGCTAAGGGAGTGGCTTCATTACCCGAGGACCTCGCTTTGGGAAGAATCACGAATCTCTCCCTTATCCAGGCCTGACGGGCTCTCCTAATATTCTCTTGCACTATTTTTTCCCTTTGGAAGGTCGCCTTGGAAGAAACGAAAGTCATTTTCATCCGTTTGAACTGCTTAAACCTCCTAGAG
The DNA here is from genome assembly GCA_030765085.1 of Allium cepa. Classification (NCBI taxonomy): domain Eukaryota; kingdom Viridiplantae; phylum Streptophyta; class Magnoliopsida; order Asparagales; family Amaryllidaceae; genus Allium; species Allium cepa. Next base: position 585,920,004 of record CM060941.1, on the reverse strand, counting down.
ACTTTATTCCGCTTTGGGTTTCTCCTTTTCCTTGGAATACAGGCAACAACGTTAGATCCAGGAAAGCGGGAAAGCATAAAAGATGTGAAACACTCAAGACACTAAGACACAGCAAGCTACTACAACCCTTGGGGTAGACTGGATCATACGGCAAAGGCGGGGTCTCACTCAAATAAGGAATACCCAGGGATGGGACTCCACTCGAAGGAAGGAGAACATACGGTGATCGGACTTCATTGGATTGAGGAGCAGGAGGAGGCTGGGACTCTTCGAAAAACAAAAAGTTTTCAAGAAGTATCTCAAAATTCTTACGGTAGTCAAAAGTACCTGGAGAAAGCCCGAACTCATCGCCGATTCCCGCTCCATCTTGTGCTGGAAGAGGTGGTATTTCAGCTAGATTACCCGAAGCTACGTTCTACTGGGAAAGATCAGTAGCAAAAGATGGCCTTGGGCCTGGCTCGGATTTTTCCAACTACTCGGGCCACTCTCACACGGCATCGGCATTCTGTAAAGAATCCATGCCCAATCCCTCGCTGCTTATGATATCCACGTCTGGAGATACGTGAACATCCCCTTCCGTTGCTTCAGAATTGCTCTCTGATCCTTCCTCCTCTTCACTTTCTGCTCCCAAATGAGAACCTCCCTCGTTGCCAGGGGAGGGAGCATCTCGAATACGCAGAGATTTCCCCAAGTGGGGAGAACGAACTGCACTCTTCTTATGTCTCAATTTCTTCGAGGCTTCAGCCACACCACCTTCCTTATTCGGGCCCTTACGTTTGTCTCCGTCAACCCCTCGCCTCCAGTTCCAGCTGCTCTCTCAGTATAACTTAGCCTAATCTTGTACACAGACTGTCTGAGGCTAATCAAGTTGTAGAATCAAAGGGCTACATCACAGAGTAGGAATGATGCTTCCCTCTCGGCCTTTGGGATAGCCAATATTTCCTTGGCCATCTTTTTTAAGCCATCGTCCTCCACTGCCTTCACACAACCTGAAAATTATGGAGCAATGAGAGGCCGGGCCGACTAAAAGTGCAGGAAAAAAGATAATACAATAACTTATAGCCAGAAGTAAAAGCATGTTAGGCCACAGTATCATCACGTATAAAGAAATATTCCTTCTTGAACATACTAAATTTAGAATATAAATCCAAGACAGGTTTGAATTTGTGGGAGGACTCTAAACTGATAAAAGGACTCCCGTTCCGATAACTCCTCATGTTATACAGATATCAGATCTCTCTATGAGTGGGGGGTCTCCGATACTGCTTCATGAATATCAGGTATAAACTCATCAGGATGGCATAAGAGTTCGGCTGAAGTTGCATAGGAGCAACCTTCAAATAAACCACAAAGCTGGCAATCCAATTGGTGAGCAGAGGAATCGCACCGCACATACAATGATACTTGCTATATGCCGTATATACCCACCTGTGGGAAAGCATGCTTTATCATCCGGACCAAATAATATCCTGTCCCGACGGTCTATCCCAAACATAGTAGTTATGGAATTCAGCTTCTCTATCGTCAACACGCTAGGATAACACTCCGAAGGCCTAACCAGCATTTGTTTAGGAGCATAACCTTCCATCAAAGAGTAAGCAGAACTAGGCTGCCTGGGAGGATTGGCTGGAGCATGAGAAGAAGAAGGACCAGCCTCGGCAGGCTGAGAAGCCGCAAACTTGAAATGAATCTCACGACCAGAAGACATGTTCCCTACGCAAGAAAGTGAAGGTCAAGTGAAGTTCAAAAAGAAGTTGAAACAGTCACGAGGAACCTCCTATCGTCTAGCCCAGTTGAAACCATACTCCTAACCTAACCATCTCAAGCTCGGCATACCTATGAACCATGTGCTCGGGATATTTGGTCTGACATTATCCTGTACGACATCCCAATGCCGAACCAAACATTACCAATCCATCCTTAGAACAACAATCGATCACAGGCCAATAACCATTCGCCTAGACTTCACCGCTCCATCCCTATCGTCTCTATTTACATCATCCGCTTCATCTTCTTCATATCCACAGCAATTCCTCGATTATCCATTATCCCTCTCCATTTTTAATACTGAACCTTAGGGTCACGACCGCCAATATGTTCAAACTCCATCGACTCATCATAAAAATTCCATTCATAAATTGCATACAATCGAAACAAAACACCTTCACCAAGCATGATCCCCTTCTTTACCAAATCTAAAACCAAAACCCAAAAACTTAGGCCAAAAGAATGGGTTTCAGAAAAGCTTACCTCAAGCAATAAAGGCGCATAGATATTTGAATCAAGCAGTATAAACGAGTTCAAAGCGTACCCCAATCGATCGAAAATAAGTTGAAGAAGTTAGTTTAAGGAAATATGAGAAAAAGAATAAGGAGAGAAGGCAGTATTTAAAGAGGAAAGAGGAAAGAAGACGAACGATCGTTGGTTTTTTATCAGTGGTAGGTGCTCATGCCGAACCAAACAAAGCATGTCGCATAATTACACGTCAAGCTTTGGGGGGCAAGTGTTGGCTTAGTTTTTCAACAAGCAGAGAAAAAAGGAAGAAAGGGAGAAAAAGCAGACAAAGGCATGGAAGACAGAACTACCAAACCAGATGCTTGGTTCGGCATTCACTAAAATGTCGAACCAAATTTATGGTCCAGCACGACACATCCATCACCGGACCAAACATTCGGCCCGGTACATAGGCATGCCGGATCAAATGCTTGGTACGGCAAATAGGAGGCTCCAAAACAGAAGCACCGAACCAAACAAGGGAGAACAAATAGTCCAAGCAAGCTCCATAGCCCAAATGTCGATCCAAATACTCCTGCCCAGATGCCGAACCAGATTCAGGGGGTTATAATCTCCACCTCCACGCTTCATAACTCCACCCTATAAATACCAGAGCTTATCAACAACAATGGGGACAGATTTTTGGAGAAAAGAAGAGAAGACTCTGTTGAAAATCCATCACTTTGGTTATTCAAAGTTTTACTCTTTTCAAATACTTATATCTTGTACTTGTAATCAAATCAAAGAGAGAATAAAAAAGGAAAGTGGATGTAGGCACATTCTGACTGAATCACTATAAAAACTCTTTCTTATTGGCTTCTTTATCCACTTTCCAAACTTCGTACTCGTGAACTGTCTCTGCACTTGCTTAAATTCATTATGTTACATGTTGGAACATGAAAACCCCACGTCATTCAAATCAAACAAAAATTAACTAAAAAGGAAAATCAGATTTAGAGGTGTTTGTCCAATTTTTGAGCAAACGTCCGCTATGTATGCCTCTAATGTTTGGTAGTCCTGAGGATGGAGAGTGGTTACTGCGCTAACTATTTAACTTTGCGAATGGTCTTGGTGAGTGGGCTGAGGCCTAGGCTCTCCTGTCTTCGAGAGAGCCACTCCTGTAGGGTCTCGTTGGCTTGCGGTTGGTCTCACAGGAGCAGTTTGGGTATTCCTTGCATTATCAAATGCATTGGCATCTTCTTCCTGTTTATCGTCTGGCTCTCTGTCCTCTGAGTCGGAAAGATCCATAACTATGTCTTCTATAGGGGTCTTTGCCGCCTGACTCAAATTAAGAATAGGTTGCCTTGTGGCATATGAAGTACTTGCATTTCTGTCCACGTTAAGTCCTGTTGTCACCCTTTTTGCGGCTATTTTTGGTTTATTCAGTGTAGACTAGAAACAGAGGGATTCTCTTGTTCCATAGTAGCCGCGGGTTCTGGCATATTCCTTGGAATGGGATTTGACTATAAGGTTAGGGGAGCGTTAAGCTTATCCATTAGAGCCTTTTGGCTACTCTCCATTTTTGGGTTGATCTCATCAACCATTTTATTTAACTCATCCCTGATAACAACTTCATGCTGATTGGAGGAGGCAGGCGCCTGATTCACTAAATTGGTGCCATTCAATTCGATTTGTTGGGGATTAACAGTTATCCAGCTATTACTGCCTCTATAGAACTTTCAGAGATAGTTCTTCTTCTTCCAAGAGCCATTGATTCCAAACATTGGATTCTTCGAGTAAAGATAAAGATCTAACTTTTGGACTATGGGATTTAAAGTAGATAGCTAGATGTGGATCCCGAGTTGGATCGCTCAGTGAAAGCACCAAAATGTTGACCCAAAAAATGGACCAACACCTTGGTTAGAGTTTGAAAGCACCAGCACTATTCTGACAGAGCAATTTTGCAAATCACGTGTATTAAGAAAGAACAGTAAAAGAAAGTAGATAGGGAATTTTTATAGTGGTTCGATTGTTAATGAAGCCTACGTCCACTTTATAGTTTTATTATAGACCGATTGCTATTGCAGTAGATGTTTGATTATTGATTACTTTCTAACTAGATTGGATCTCCAGAGTTGGAATCTACTGGAGGATCACAATGCATTCCTTTGGAGTTGTTTTGTGGAAGGTAGAGAGTGAAGAATAATTCTAGCAGAGCTTCAACAACCAGTCCAGAGAAGATCCGGTTTATGTTGCAGGCAGGATGTTATTTATATAGGTCAAAGAGCTTTTGGGCCAGGCCACTCCATTGTTAGCTCACAGGTAGGTAGGAAATGACTTTGGGAAAGCTTGGCTCGTAAAACAAGGCAAAGCCATGGGTCACTGGCGACCCATGGTAGGTGGGTCGCTAGCTATGGGTCACTGGCAACCCATAGACTTGACTCGTTTTGCAAGCCAAGGTCTTGGCCTCTTTTCATAGTATTCTTTGGTTGTCTTGTTAGAAGGTTTATGGAGAGGTATAGGCTGCTGATGATCCAAACACTAAGGATTTTTCTAGAGTTTGGAATTGGAGATGTTTCCATAGCCTTTATCGTAGTTGTTTCGCTCTGATGGCAATTCACTAGTTGTTTGTGTTTAGCTACTGATTGAACTAAAAGAATGTTGATCTCTCAGCTTCGCTGATCCCAGTCGCCATTTCAATCGTATAGCTTGGCCCTTGTTTATCCCTTGCCTTAGATTTTCTAGTTAAGTCCTGAACCATCCTATCTACATAAGGTTGTTCTGTTTCCTATTGGTTTCTACTGGGTTAAAAACCTGAATAACATAATTTGAATTGAATTTTAGAGTGAAACGACGTATCGAACTGAATATGACATTTGAAGTAAATATGGTATTTTGAAATGAAATTGATTACGAAGTGAATATGATATTTTGATATCAAGTATGAATCATTTTCAAAATGTAAAAGTACTAACAGGTATGTAAAATGACGTTTGGTTGTTAAAGAGATCAGGGCCTCTTATTGGCATAATCTCTGGTAATATTGGAACCACTTTAATAACTATGTACATGGAGGAAACTTTAGAATAAAGTGGTTGGATTTGGCATACGTTTGTTGGATTTGAAGAAAGAGAATGATGACGGATAGACCCCGCCACTTGTGCCAATTTGAAATGACTAAAACATGATGGCTTGACAGGGCCAAGCGGGCTAGCTACCCCTAGCAGACATTCGTTCTTCGATTTTCTTTTGGACTTGGTACATACTATTACTTTTGATGTTGGTTTCGATTGATGCACCTTGATTTTGGGATAATCTCCCTTTGACTCAATATGGGATAGATGTACGCGGTGGATGGTTGTGGCTACGATGTGTTACCACCAGCCCTGCGATCCGAACGATAATATCCTACCTTAGGCATTGCCTCACATGCCTTGTCATACTTTTATCCTTATACGAGACCACTACGAGTTTGGTTTAGTGTTGTCGTATCATGGCGCATCCCTATCCCCCGACGTGCTACTAGGCGTTATATGCAAATTGTATGACAATGCTTAAAAACGCTTTAAGGAGGATTAATGTAAAGCCTTAATGCTAGAAAATATATTTATTTTACTGATTAGACATCACTTGAGTTATTGCACGCACGATATACACTAGATAGCAGATGTGAAACCCATAAACTTCTCTAATGCTGTTACACTCATGTTATATGTGATATTGATTTGACTCATATAAGGATATTTTAGTCCTGACTCGAGGGTTTTGTCTTTTCATTATGCTCGGGTCAGCCCTAAGTTTTTGGTGCCTTAAAGATTATTTTCTGGAGGATGAAGACGAAGATGTGGCATATTATTATTACTAGTATTATTTCACCACATTGTTTGTTCCGCTGCATTATTTTATTTGTCCATGTTGTGTATATAACTCTGATAAATGTATAAATTATAATCGTTATATTATGGTATAAACAACTTCATGAACTATTTATTTGATTATTATATTTTGTCATTCCGCTGTGAGATTCTGTATTTGTTTTCTTCTTTTCTTATTTTTCTTAATCAACCCCATTGATTACCTATGTTCCAGATTGTTTTAGTTGGACATGTGTGGATTATTGTCAATTTAAACCTTCTGAAATGTGGGTCATCACATGTTTTACAAGGATCTGTCCATTCACATACAAATTCTTAATCCTTAGTTTAAGTGTGGATTTTCTAGGTGATTTGTATTGGTTTAGTAAGGGTTTTTCACTCCATTCTTAAGAGTCAACAATTAGCTTGGATTTTTAGGGTGACTTAGAAATTTCTAAAATTACATTATATTCATGTGAGGAAATTTGAGGTTTGAACCTTGGAACCGGATTGGAATTTGCATAAGAGGAATCTGGAGGCTGACCCTAATTTAACAAAGAAATATTGTAAGTGAAAAAAGGATTGAATTGGGCATCATATATTATTTTGGATGACCTTTATTTGCTATAAAAAATTATTTATAGTATTGTTAAGATGGTCTGTGATGGTTCGAGGAAGAACTTCTCTACTGGTTTTATGACGATTTGAATAATCTTCTAATTAATGATATGATACTTGCCTAGGCGAGCATTGCAATACACTTAGTATATTATCCTTATTATCATTATGTGGTTGATTTGTGTTTGAACCCAAGGGAGACTAAGAATTTGTAGATCGTCATTTACAATGATTTAATTAGTAAAAAAAAATCCTTCGGAGAATGAGTGTTGTACGGAAGAAAAGGAAAGTTGAGACTAAGATATCTGGGTCTGTTCAAGAGCTTTTGGGATTGGTGATCCAGCATATCATATAAGTTTTTCTTATTAAGGAGGTAGGTGTGATAGTCTTTCATGTGTTTTATTTATGAAAGGAGTTGCACCACTTAGACATTTGGATCATCCTAGTGTCGAACAGACTCATGGGAGTTTACAGCTTGACATGCACGCTTTAACTATCATTGGATATCGTGCGTATCATTATAGACTCCTTTCGAATGATTTATTGTTTGAAAGGTGATTGTTGTTGACTATTATTGGTTGTTATTGTTTGTTACTGGTTGTTATTGCTTATTGTTACTTATTGATTATTTGTTGTTGCTTGATTATTGATTGATTGTTTTCTTTTGCTGATTGATTGTTGGTTGATTTTTTATGCTTGTAAATTAATCGTCGTTGGTTGTTATTGCTTATTGTTGCTTGATGATTGCTCGTCGTTGGTTGTTATTCCTTATTTTTGCTTTTGATTGCTCATTATTGATTATTATTGCTAGCAGTTTTAATTTTCATATTCCATGGAAGGAGTGCATGATGTATTTCATGAATTATGTTTGTGTAAGTGTATAATTCTAATGATGCCATCGTGATGAGTTGATTAGAGAAAGTGAAAGTGAATTATATGTGGTTTTAGATATCTAGGGTCTATTCACTTTGAAAACAGTGCTATATGGCTTTAAACTAATGAGGTTAAGATTGTCCGTGTTCGATGAAGCTTTGTATTTTAATTTCTCCATTTACTCAAGGGAATTTTTGTTTTCTCTTTTGTTTTATTAATATTTATGAAACCATAGTATAGAGAATGCTTTGTTTTACTTGTATTTTACAAGTGTGCTTATTGTTTTCAACGGTAACATGTTTATCAGGAATGCCTGTTGCATTAGAGATGCATATTGGATTAGAGATACCTGTCGCATAGTTTATTATAACATGTTTATTTGAGATGCTTACTTCGTTAGAGATACATGTTGCATGGTTTATTATAATATGTTTTATTTGAGATGCCTATTTCATTAGAGATAGTTGTTGCATAGTTTATTATAACACGTTTATTGGAGATGCTTGTTGCATTAGATGTCTTCTTGCATATTTTTTTGTAACATGTTTATTTGAAACGCTTTTTGCATGGATTGATATAGCATATTTATTTGAGACGATTGATGTATATGATTTAGTGTAACGACCGACGATTTAATCACTTTAATTTTTTATATTTAAATATATTTTTAATAATTAATTAATGGAGTTTATAACTCAAATAAATCCTTTGAAATAATAACTGATGATGGTAAAATAGTTTTTAAAATTCGTTTACAAAAATAATTAGTTCAAAATAAAATAGAAAATGTGACCGAAAATCGTTTTTCAAATTTTTGACTTTTCGATGTCTAAATTTGTCAGAAAACATTGTGCACATTTTAATTCACATATTCACACATTCAAAATAAGTTAGAATACATTTTAAATTGTATATTTACATATTTACTTAGGAAATATAATAAAATATGATGAGATATATTATGTAAATTCAAAAATAAAATGGAAAAGAAGGCATAAAAGGTCATTTCTCTCAAAAACTTTTAGTACTAAAGTGTTAAATCATGTTGGCTGGGAAAAATGAAGGGGGTACAAGGGGAAAATGTGGGTAAGAGAGAAGGAGACAAGGGTGGTGAGGTGGCAAAGTTTTAGTGTAGGGTATATACCCTAGGGCTAGTTAATAATTTGACATATGCACTTAGCATATAAAGCATTTTCCTAACATTTCCACCACTTTGCATTCATTTCTACTTTATAAATTTCCTCCTAAAGCTTTTATGTATACTTCCATGGCCTCCAAATTAGATTCTCAAGTTTAAAATTCTAGTTTTCATTCACTTTTATAAATCTAAAACCTTGTTTTAAGCTTCTTTCTTCCAATTCATCACCTTTCCTTATAAGATAAGTCCACGTCCACCTTATTCAATGAAGGCCGATCATAATACCCCTTAGGCAAAATCACTTTTCGACCCTTAAGCCCAAAAGGCTTCATTTTTCCCATGCAAACCCAAAGATCTAAGTCGTGTGCAAATTCTTAAGGAGATTGCCTAAGTTTAGTCCACTTCGGTGAGTAAAGCTTGATCTTTTATACAAATCTAATAACTTTATGATTGATGTATATTTGTTAGTTAAATATGATGTTTGTTTGAGTAGTTATGATGTTGACATGGTTACGCATAAGTATACTTGGAAATGGTGTTGATTTGGTTGTATATAAGTATGCTTGTATGTGGTGTTCTATAAACTTAAAATCGAAATTTAAGTGTAGTAATTAGTGAGGTATGATTTTGCTTATGTTTGGAATTATATTGTTGTGATCTTGGTGTATGTTGTTCATGCTAATAAAAATAGCACTTCTGCTAACTTAAGCGACTTATGAAATCCTTTTTTGAAAGGTTTGAACTTTGGTCTTAAATTTAAAAATATATTTAAATTTAAACTTTTTTAGTTTTCAAAAACACATCTTTATGTTTTTTAATGTAGTATTGTTTCCAAAAGTTAATGTTTTAAAGAAGACTTGGAAAACAAATTTCAAGTTTAGAAATTTCGAGTCGAATAGCGATAGTCGTTATAAGTACAATTCATGGAAACGGACTCTTTTCGAAATCTACAAATGCTTTCACTTAGAAATATTTTTGGAATATTCTTTGAAACTTATATTAAGTAATTATAAAGGTAATTATTATTTAATTAATTATTTATTTAACAAAAGATTATTTAATTATTTAATTAGTACTTAATCATTAGTTAATAAATGTAATTAGTACTTAAGTATTAATCAATGAAGTTAATTTTAATTGATTAACTAATTAAAGTTAATTATTATTTAATTATTAATTAAAGGTTCATTATTTTAAATTATTTATTAAATATTAATTATTACTCACCTATTTATATAAAAGAGATTTAATTAATTATTAATTAATTACTTAATTAAATTTAATTAAGATGTTACTTAGGACTTGATTAAGATTTAATTGTTATTTAATAAAGGTTTAATTTGATTAATAAACAAGGGTTTATAATTTAAAAATCGTTTTGTTCCAAAAATATTGGTTTTGTTTTAAGACTGTCCTTCTTTTTCAAAATTGTTTAAATCAAAGGATTTCTTTGTCGATTACCCTTAAGTAAGATCAAACAAATATGAAATCAATGTTAATGTGGTGATGCATTTATGGGAAATAATTCATCCCACAGTTAGCACTAAAAGCCGATGAGTAGGCTGATCCTCTATTTGTAAGATCTAGAATTTATTTCTAGGAGAGGGATAGAGTAAGGTCAAAATATAGGAAACGTGATAAGTATGGGAGGGTTAATTCCTATCAATGGGTAATGTTTAAATTAAGTATATGGTTATCCATATGAGAATTCTATATAATTACCCTAAGTAGCGGATTGTTCCTATTTATAACTTGACCTGTTTTAACTCATGAAATATGTTGTGTATATTAGAGTTCCTTGGTGAGGACTTGAATACAGTTGTATACTTCCAAAAGAACCTGAACTGAGTTAGCTGGAATTTATGCTTAATTTGGAGACACCGATTCGGAATAAGTATTATTTATTCGAACCACTCCATACTAATAACGTTCACGATGGATTGTCATGAAGTATGCTATGGTGCTGTATTATTCTTCCTAAGGGTGATTCCAAAATGGAAGATAGTAAATATCGAATATTTGTTCGATCCCGGAACAACATGTATGCATGAATGTTATCATTGCATTGGATGCCTGGAGGGTAATGTTAGCATTCTAAGATGGTCTGCTAGGAGAAAAGATAAATGCATAGCCTCAAGCCTCACAATCCAGAAGTGGCTAAAACATGGTAGATGCAGCAGGGCTTTGTGGGTCGCGCCCATTACGGTATTGATCATCGCCAAATCTAGAGCAATATCCACGGTTTATGTATGCTTCGAGATCCCTTTATGCTTGTTGATTGCAACCAAGGGGTGATCATATTCGGTACTATCCATGTTAAGGCATAGGCCGGTTCTATGTTAGCAGAGGTAAGCTTAGTTCAGGGTCTGACCGTTGGTACATTTTATCTACAGGTGTACTGTATGGAAGGTATCCCCTTACCTTGTCATTATTGGAATCCATTTTCCAATACGAGCCTTCGGACTTGATTGTATACGTATTATGTTGGAATTTAATAATGTAACAATTTCGGCTATGATTCCATATTTATTTTAAACCTATACATTATGATAATATTGAAGGTTTTTTATTATCGTAAGGTAAAAACCTATTCGTGCTTATATGCGGCGTGGTCCTATGAGATACCTTTGATTTGAAGGTTTTATAAAGTTGAACTTATGCTTTACTCACAATAGACTTATGTCTGACGCAGAACTTTATTTATTTCCTTTAAACTCTTTGGTACTCAAATTTCTATGAGTAGTTAAGTAGTCGGGTTTTTTTGGATCATTTTGGGAAGCAGTACAAAGCAAAAGCTTTCATTGTATCTAGTAGTTATGTTTATTTCCATTGTTATTGTACATTATGTATTAGTAATTTAGATAGCCTGATATAGCTGTCATTGTTAGGTATAGTGTTAGTCCCTGAGAAGATGGTTTTGATGGCAACAACCTTAAAATAAGATTATAAAATATAAATACTAACATTATAGTTTATATATATATATATATATGCAGGATTTAACCATGCAAGTAACAAGAATGAAGACTGTATAGTATAGAGATTCAAGATGGAAGATATCAAGATTAAAGACTCATGAGTTTCAAGATTATCAAGAGTTCAAGATTTCAATATAAGTAATTTAGTTAGGTTTTTGTTAAAACTCCTAGAAAAACACTGACATCTTAAAATCCAATTTATTCGTGGAATGAATCCACTTCGAGCTCATTAAAGCGATGGAACCCTAAGAAGGATGGAACCTACAAAAAATCTAACGGAACATTGTTTTGTATCCACTAACTTTTATTCAAATGTTTTACAAAATTATACCATGTTTTCAAATGATTTCAAAACCTTCCTTTTAAAAAGATCAAAAACATATATCCTGGTCTTAAAATACTTTTACCCTCAAAATAATCTTTATCTTCAAAATCAAAGTATCCTCGGTTTTAAATATCTTAAAATATATTTAACTTTTAATATTTATGCTTAGATTTAAATATATAGTAAAATTTTATATATACCAAAATATTATTCTCTATACTTATTTATGTATATTAACTGTAATTAAGTATATTTATAAAGTTTAAATATAGTTTTAATACAAGATGGAAGTTATTTTCAAAGAAAAACAGATCACCAAAAATACCACAGGCCCGTCGACAACCCCTAGGGACCCTTGTCGACAAGGTGGCAGTTTACTTCAAAATTTTGAATTTCAAAGGAAGTGTCTATTCGTCATATCCTTTCATGAATGGACATGGCTGTTGTTCTACTGTAAATAGGGGCAGTTTTAAACGAATTTGTATTCATATTTTCTCTGATTTCACTCCTCTTCTTCTTCCACATTTCTTTATATACATATTTACCATTACTCTACCGAAATCACCATTGAATCTAACTAGATTATTTCTGGTTTGATTCTCGATCACTATCTCAACAAGATTCCAGTGCTATTCAGAGTTATAGGCCTCTTCGTAATTAATCGAGTGAGAAAAGGTGTGATTGTAGCCTGTGAAATCAATTGGGTGAACTTGTTGCCCATAAAATCAAGTATCTCTATCCATAGGATTGTGAATCTGGAGTGGTGTACCTCGTGGCCTTGAAATCGAGGGTGTAATTGTAAGAATTGATTTTGAAAGGAAATCCGTACTTGTGTGTGGGACTGGATGTAGGGTAACTCCGAAGCAGTATAAAATCTAGTGTTTTCTTTCCTTTATTACTTTTACTTTAATTTTGCATTTGTGTTTGATTCTGTAATCATATCTGTGTTTGAATATTGCATACATTTGTATTCAAATTAATATAAACCCATAAAGAATTAGTAATTCCTTAGAACACTATTCACCCCTTTCCCCTCTAGTGTTAATTCTAGCCTTAAGATCCGTAATCCGCATTTCTCACATTTGGTATCAGAGCAAGGTTTTCAAAGTTTCATTATATGATTTTTGAAAAAGCTTTTAAAATGGCTATGTTTAAAAAACTTGTTAATACTAGTTTAGAAATATTCAGATCATCATTGTCTCTTGATTCTGCATATAATCAATATTAAAATTCAAATTGTCTACCAAAATTGTATAATGTGCAGGAAACATGTTTTGTGGGTGTTGAGGAATCAATCCACAATTGATAAATTGTGCAGATCAAAAAGAATAAATGGATACTCGATAGTGGATGCTCTAGACACATGACTGGTAATCCAGATATGCTGAATGGTATAATATACAAAGACGGAGGACTGGTTAAATTTGGAGACAACTCAAAAGGATATGTGATTGGCATCGGCAAAGTCGGTAACTCTGAAACTCCTATTATTACTAATGTTTTGCTAGTTAAGAATCTGAAACATAATCTGCTAAGTATTAGTCAACTTTGCGATAAAGGATATAAAATTAAGTTTGAAAAAGATAAGTGTCACATTGAAGATAATAATTCAACCATAATATTTGAGGGAATAAGGAAAAAGAATATTTATATTCTTAGTATGAAAGTTTCAAATGATAACCTGTGTCTTTTGGCAAATACAAGTGACCCTTGGATTTGGCATAAGAGATTTGGGCATTTGGATTTCAAACTCTTATCTAGACTGTCAAAATATGATCTAGTAAGAGGTCTTCCTAAAATGATTTTTAAAGTAGATAGTTTATGCGATGCGTGTCAATTAGGAAAACTTAGAAAAAGTACCTTTAAATTAAAAGGTATGATTTCAACTTCAAAACCTCTTGAATTACTTCATCCTGATTTATTTAGTCCATCTCAAATTCTGTCAATAAATCATAGTAAATATGTTTTTGTAATTGTAGATGATTATTCTACATTTACATGGACAATATTTTTGAAACATAAAAGTGATACTTTTGAATGTTTTAAAAAATTTACGAAAAGAATTCAAAATCAACTTTCTATAAAAGTTATAACCATCCGTAGTGATCACGGTGGTGAATTTGAAAATGAAAAGTTTGAGGAATTCTACAATAAAAAGGGAATAACTCACAATTTTTCATTTCAAAGAACTCCACAACGAAAAATAGGACGATTCAAGAGTGTGCGAGAACTATGCTTTCAGATAGTAAATTACCAAAATATTTTTGGGCAGAAGCAGTTGCTACCGCCTGTTATATTTTAAATATAATTCTAATTAGACCTTTAACTGATAAGTCATTTTATGAACTTATTCACACAAAGAAACCTAAGGTATCTTATTTTAGAATTTTTGGAAGTAAATGTTTTATTTTAAATACAAAAGACAACTTAGATAAATTTGATCCTAAATCTGATAATGGTATCTTTAGCGGATATTCTAATAGAAGTAAAGCATACAGAGTGTTTAATTTAAGAACTAACACCATCGAAGAAACAATGCATGTTTCATTCGATGAAAATCTAAAAAAATTTGAAGATACAAATGATGAAGAGGATTTAATCACTCAAAATCAAGAGTCAACTAAAACTAATAATGAAATTAATCATCCTAATAACAAGATTAAACTTTTAAAAGATCATCCTATAGAAAATATACCTGGAAATATGCAATTGTTGTTAAAACTAGAAATCAACTCAGTAAAATGAGCAATGTAGCCTTTATATCAACTATTGAACCAAAAGAAGCATCAAGTAATGATTCATGGATTTTGGCTATGCAAGAAGGACTAAATCAATTCACTAGAAATGATGTTTGGGAACTTGTTCCTAGACCTGAAAATAAAACTATAATTGGAACAAAATGGGTTTATAAAAATAAAATGAATGAACAAGGTGGGGTTGTTAAAAATAAAGCCCAGTTAGTCGCTCAAGGTTATTGTCAAGAAGAATGAATAGATTTTGATGAAACATTTACTCCCGTAACAAGATTAGAAGCCATTAGGACTCTACTTGCTTTCGCAAATCATAATAATTTCAAATTATATCAAATGGATGTTAAAAGTGCCTTTTTAAATGGATTTGTAAAAGAGGAAGTATATGTTGAACAACCACCACTTTTTGAAAATGAAAAATTACCAAATCATGTTTACAAACTTAAGAAAGCTCTATATGGTCTAAAAACAAGCTCCTAGAGCCTGGTATGATAGACAAAGATCTTACTTATTACAATTAAACTTTGAAATTGGTAAAGTACATAATACTCTTTTTATTAAAAGAAATAAAAATGATATTCAACTAGTACAGGTTTACATAGATGATATCATTTTTGGATCAACTAATTTTGAATTGAATAAAGAATTTTCTGAAATAATGACAAAAGAGTTTGAGATGAGTCATATGGGTGAATTAAACTTCTTTCTATGATTGCAAATAAAACAATTAGAGTCAAGAAAAATATGCTAAAGACCTAGTTAGTAAATTTGGTTTGACTACTGCAAGTGGAAAACCCACTCCCATGGCAACCAATGAATACCTAAGTAAAGAAGATCTCTCGAAAGATGTAGATCAAAAATTATATAGAGGAATGATTGGATCACTGCTCTATATCACTGCTAATAGACCTGATATCATGCATAGCGTTTGTCTCTGTGCAAGATATCTATCCCAACCTAAAGAGACCCACTCAAAAGCTGTAAAACGTATCATAAGATATGTTAAACACACCTTTGATTATGGCTTATTTTATCCTAAAAATGATTCTTTTGAATTAGTATCTTACTGTGATGCTGATTATGCTAGTTGTAAATCAGAACGAAAAAGTACAAGTGGAACTTGTCACTTTTTGGGGCATTCTATGATTTCTTGGTTTAGTAAAAAGCAAAACACGGTTTCTTTATCAACAACTGAAGCAGAGTATATTTCTGCTGCTTTGGCTTGTTCTCAAGTAATATATATGCAACAAACTTTAAAAGATTTTGGTTTAAATATCTCAAAATCACCAATTTATTGTGATAATATTAGTGCAATAAATTTATCCAAAAATCCTACTCATCATGCTCGAACTAAACATATTGATATAAGACATCATTTTCTTAGAGATAATATAAGGAAGGAAGTAATTATTCTCGATTTTATCAATTCTGAGAACCAAATTGCTGATATCTTAACAAAATCCTTAAATGAATCTATATTTACTAAATTAAGAAGAGAATTAGGTATTTGTTCAATAACTGAAATATAGAATATAAATAACAAAGTATAGTTAAAAATTAAATTAAAACAAATCAAATAGTAAAAATATAGGTACCATGTCGACAACCCTTCCATACCCCTGTCGACATATAATGATTTTTTTCTTTTTGAAATTTTCCCACCAAAATTCAAATAAGTGGTTATATATTCTTCTTATTTCGAAATTTTGTTCATTCTTTCTGTCATTTCTCTAATCTAACTTCTGAAAACAATAAAACAATGGCCTTCTCTTCCAAATCAAATAAAAATTCAACTTTTTAGTTTCCTTCTCCTTCTACTAGACCATTTCAACGAACTACGCTTGCACGAGTGATGAAAATGGAGGATTCCTTGAAGGATGCACTGCAACTAATGACTGAAATTCAAGTAGTGCAACTCAGAATGGCCAAAGAACAAGAATGGCATGGCAATATCCTTAGAAACTTACAAAAGTTTCTAATGGACAATCACGCCAATCCCATCTTGATTGCTAAAGAATCTTCAGGAGATCAAGTGCAAGAGGACAGCGAGGAAGAAGAGAAGAAGCCCTCATGGAAGAAGAGCATGCTGAAGATGATGACAAAGTTGTTTGCGTTGGCGAAGTGTGCTTTGACAAGGATGGAAATCTAGTTGAACAACGTGGAAATTTTTGTTTCCACTACCCAAATTGTTCGGTTCATAGATCTCCCATTTTCAAGGACACACATTAGTTTCTTTTCTCTCTTTCTTATTGTTATATGATCTTACTTTCGTCTTCTACGCAAATGTAAATATAACAATATATAATTAATAGATGATTTGTATTCTTATATTTTCTCACATTATCACTGTTATATGTATTATCATATATGGATTCTTAGTTAGGATAGTTAGTTATTAAGGACTAAGTTTTAGTTTTAGAATTATGTAATGATTATTTATGATAACACTATCATTATAATCACATGTCATATAGTATTACATTAAGGGAGAGTTATACAGTTTAGAGTTAGTTTTTGTTGATGACAAAGGGGGAGAAGTATAAAATAGGATAGTTAGGCATAGATTAAGGGGGGGTTATTAGGATAGAAGTAATATTTTATAAACAAAGGTTGTCATCATCAAAAAGGGGGAGATTGTTAGTCCCTGAGAAGATGGTTTTGATGACAACAACCTTAGAATAAGATTATAAAATATAAATACTAATATTATAGTTTAGATATATATGTATATGCAGGATTTAACCATGCAGGTAGCATGAATGAAGACTGTACAGTATAGAGATTCAAGACTGAAGATATCAAGATTGAAGACTCATGAGCATCAAGATTATCAAGAGTTCAAGATTTCAATATAAGTAATTTAGTTAGGAATTTTGTTAAAACTCATAGAAAAGCACTAACATCTTAAAATCCAATTTATTCATGGAATGGAATCCACTTCGAGCTCGTTAAAGGGATGAAACCTTAAGTAGGATTGAACCTACGAAAAATCTAGTGGAACATTGTATTGTATCCACTAACTTTTATTCGAATGTTTTACAAAATTATATCTTGTTTTCAAAATGATTTCAAAACCTTCCTTTTAAAAAATCAAAAACATCTATCCTGGTCTTAAAATACGTTTAGCCTCAAAATAATCTTTATCTTCAAAATCAAAGTATCATTGGTTTTAAACTATCTTTTATTACATTTAACTTTTAATATTTATACTTAGATTTAAATATATAGTAAAATTTTATATATACCAAAGTATTATTCCCTATACTTATTTATGTATTTTAACTATAATTAATTATATTTATAAAGTTTAAAAATAATTTTAATACAAGATAGAAGTTATTTTCAAAGAAAAACAAATCACCAAAAATACCATAGGCCTGTCGACAACCCCTAGGGACCCTTGTCGACAAGGTGGCAGTTTACTTCAAAATTTTGAATTTCAAAGGAAGTGTCTACTCGTCATATCATTTCACGAATGGATACAGTTGTTGTTCTACTATAAATAGGGGCAGTTTTAAACGAATTTGTATTCATATTTTCTCTGATTTCACTCCTCTTCTTCTTCCACATTTCTTTATGTACATTTTTACCATTACTCTGTCGAAATCACCATTGAATCTAACTAGATCATTTCTTGTTTTGATTCTCTATCACTATCTCAACAAGATTCCAGTGCTATTCAGAGTTGTAGGCTTCTTTGAAATCAATTAAGCGAGAAAAGGTGTGATTGTAGCCTGTGAAATCAATTGGGTGAACTTATTGCCCGTAAAATCAAGTATCTCTACCTAGAGGATTGTGAATCTGGAGTGGTGTACCTCGTGGCCTTGAAATCGAGGGTGTAATTGTAAGAATTGATTTTGAAAGGAAATCTGTATTTGTGTGCAGGACTGGATGTAGGGTAACTCCGAACCAGTATAAAATCCGATGTGTTCTTTCCTTTATTGCTTTTACTTTATTTCTGCATCTGTGTTTGATTCTGTGATCATATTTGTATCTGAATATTGCATACATTTGTGTTCAAATTAATATAAACCCAAAAAGAATTAGTAATTCCTTAAAACACTATTCACCCCCTCCCCCCTCTTGTGTTAATTCTAGCCTTAAGATCCGTAATCCGCATTTCTCACAAATAGTACTTGTTGTAACTTTGATGTAACAATTTAAAGTAACCATATAACTATTCTGTGATGATGCATATGTAATTGTCATTCGCGAGAAAAATATGTATTTGTTTCCTTTGTCCTTTATTTTCTTTACCCCACGTCCTGTATTTCGGACACATAGATGGTCAGCATATGATTGCCGAGTATGTATTAAGTGTCGTCTTTAGCTGTAAGAAAAGCAGGTCGCCACACTTGGTATCAGAGCTTAGGTTGAGCAAACCACTGGGCCTTGGGGTCAACTCATTAGACATAGGGTTAGTAGTACTCTAGAATGAGTTCAGTATTTGAGAATGCATTTACGTGTTGTTCTGATCGGCATTTTTATGTTTGGTTTTATGCTCTTTTTCCTAAGATAACCTCATCCATGTACTCTAAAGATATCTTACTTTATTCAGGTAGTAAGAATGAGTACGAGATTGGGACAAGGAAGGTGAAACGGTAGCACAACAACCATAAACGGAAGAACCCAAAATGTTAGAAGGGGTGGAATAGCTGTTGAGGCTGTAGCTCCAGTCCAACCTCTAGTAAACTTCGCAACTCTACGAAAGGACTTCATAAACCTAAAAGGGAAACCTTTCAAGGGTACTAAATCCATCATTGAGGTACAAGCTTGGCTACGGTCATGTGAGAATATTTTCAAAAGTTTGGACATTTATGATGATCAGAAACGGTTCTTGGCACTATAAGAGGGCGCCGCTGCATAGTAGGATTTTGTCACCGTAAATGCTCCAGAAGATGAGTTCTCATGGACTAGATTCAAAGAAGCATTTGAAGATTAATTCATACCGGCTGTGGGCAGAATTCGATTATATAGAAGTTTCATGGATCTCAAGGAGGAAGACATGTTGGTAGCTGAATACAAGTCAAAGTTTAATGAATTATCTCACTTCGGCCCTGGACTTATTGGTACACCATTAAAGAAAAATGAGATATTTGTATTAGGTATGAGAGAATCATTCTAGGTAAAGATGATGGCTCATGTGAAGGAATTGTTTGTGGATTTAGTTGATATTCCCATAAGGTATGAAGTGCTTTTGAAGAAAAAGCCAGCAACAGCAGCACCCAATGGAGGTAGAATTAATCAACATAAAAGGAAGTTCAATCCAAACTGAAAGAAGAAGCAGGGAAGTGGAAAACCTGTAGGAGGATATCAAGGAAACCATTTCAAAGATATTGAATGTTTTAACTGCAAACAGAAGGGCCATATTTCTAGAGTTTGTCAGCAGTAGGACCAATCTCTCCGATGATTCAGAAGATTTTTTTATAATTGTCAATAGTTGGGACATATGGTTCAGGAATGCACACTATTCAAAAAAGAACAAATGCCAAAGTTTATGCAATCAAGGATGTACCCTCAATTTCGGGAGCTGCGAAAGGGAACGGAGTCTTGGAAGGTACTTTGATTATTAATGAAAAAAATTTCAAAGTTTTGTTTGATACTAGGGATTTTCCTATAGTTTTACTTCTCTTGATATGGTTAGAAAATTTTGAATTTCCCCTAAAATGGTAGAAAACCCTCTCCGTCTATCAAACCCCATAGGAGGTGTAACTAATCTATGTACGGTTTGTAAAGATGTATGATCTTCATACCTTACCCACTACTTTTCATGTGACTTGTTTATTCTTGATTTTAAGGGATTTGATATATTTACTTGGTATGGATTGGCTATCAAAGAATAGAGTCACTGTGAATTGTGTTAGAAGAACAATATCTTTGGTAAGCAAATGAGGAAGTTTAGCGGTGGTGCCTTGTGATGAGCCTAGCAAATTATTTCATAGTTTCTTGTATGCCTTAGAATCATCTAAGGAAGAGTTAGGATCAATAGAAGCTGTTAAAGATTTCCCTGGTATTTTTGAGCTGATTAGTAGTTTGCCTCCCCTTTGGGAAATTGAAGTTCGTATTGAGCTAGTTCCCAGTGCATGACCTGTTATTCAACCCCTACGTAAAATGGCTCCAAGAGAGAAATAAGAGTTGAAGGATCAAAATGATGATTTTTTGAGAAGATGATTGATTAGGCTGAACGTTCAAGTTGGGGATCAATAGTAGTTTTTATAGCTAAGTCTGATGGTTTGTTAAGACTATGTGTAGATTATAAGGAATTAAACAAGCGGATCATTCGAAATAAGTACCCGTTACCATGAATAGATGATATGTTTGACCAACTTCATGGGGCTAGAATATTTTCCCAAATGGATCTTACTATGGGTTTCCATCAATTAAGGATGTCAGTTCCTGAGATGATGGTTTTGATGACAACAACCTTAGGACTTGTTATAAAATATAAATACTAATATTCTTGTCTAGATATATATGTATATGTAGGATATATCTATATATATATATATGCCAGTACTGATAATGAAGACTATATAGTATAGAGATTCAAGACTGATGAATTCAAAATTGTAGAAATCAAGACTGAAGACTCATAAGTATCAAGATTATCAAGAGTTCAAGAGCTCAAGATATCACCATAAGTAATAGAGTCTAGATTTATGTTAAAACTTCATATTGGCACTAAAATCTTTATTCGGATTTTCATTGTGGAATAGAATCCACCTTCCCACATTAATAGTGGGATGGAACCCGTGACGTCTTTAGTTTGATGGAACCCACGGTCTTCTCTAGTGGAATGGAATCCACGAAATTTTCAAAATGGTTTATTTTTTCAAAATTATCTTCTTAAAGCCATCTCTATCAATTTAAATATTTTAGCCTTAATTTAAAAACTATTTTTAATCATATTAATTTCAAAATCATCTCTTGTTTTTTAAACTATCTCTCGATTTTAATATTTTAGCTATAATATATTTTAAAGAAATCCATAATTAGTTTTTAATATTACTTTTATATTATAGATTATATATTTCAAGATAACTTTCTAAAACTCTCTTATATGTTTAAACATATTCAAAATGGTTTACAAAGTATAGAAATTGTTTTGACAAGTTTTAGAATAAAAATCATTTTAAAAAAAAAATCTATTTTCAAAAATAACATAGGGATGTCGACATCCCACATCCCCTCATGTCGACATGGTAGCTGTAGAATTCAAATTTCAAATTTTCAAAAGAAGTGTCTATTCGTCATAACCTTTCGCGAATGGACATGACCGTTGTTCTTCTATAAATACCAGTTGTTTTCAACGAATTTTAAGTTAGTTTTTCTTCATTTCTTCACTCTTTCTATTTCACTCAAATATTCTCTTATATTTCAAGTGCCTTTACAAAATTCTGCCGAAATCCTAAGTGAATCAAACTCGATCGTCTCTAGTTTGGTTCTCTGCCACTCTCACTCAAAGATCTCAGTGTTATTCAGAGTTATAGGATCATTTCTAATCAAAGATTGAAAGATCGAAGTGTATTGAGTCTCTTTCTATCAAAATGTGATTGGAAACGGGGTAATTGTGGCCCGTAAATCAATTGGGTGTGATTGTAGCTCGTAAATCAATTAGGTGATCTTGTAGCTTGGTTAAATTAAGAGAGTTTTCCCTAGAGATAGGAGGGTGTATCTCGTGGCCTTGAAATCGAGGTTGTAATATCTACATTATATTTGAAACGAAATTTGCATAAGAAATTATGTGGGATTGGATGTAGGGTAACTCCGAACCAGTATAAAATTCTAGTGTGTTCTTTCCATTACTATTTTTATTTACTGTTTGCATCTGTGTCTGATTCTATGATTGTTTCTGTGTTTATGAATTGCATCTGTTTGAATTTAATTTGAAAAGATTTCAAAAGGATTCATAAATTTAATCAAACGCTATTCACCCCCTCCCCTCTAGTGTTAATTCTGCCTTAAGATCCGTATTCCGCATTCCCTTCATTTGGTATCAAAGCATTGGTTTTCAAAATTATCATAATCTGAATTTTAAAAAGTTTAAAAAGGAAATTTTTGGAGATTCTGTTAACACTACTTCAAAACTGTCTAAATCATCATTGTCTCATAAGTCTTCATATTGTTTTTATTGAAAATCAACTTATCTACTGAATTAGTGTGTTGTGTAGGAACAAATGTGTTATATGGCTTTTAAAGAATCAACACTCAATGGACAAATGGTGCAAATCAAGAAAAACAAATGGATACATTATAGTGGATGTTCAAGACACATATTTGGTGATCCAGAGATACGGAATGACATAATTCATAAAGATGGAGGAATGTTCAACTTTGGAGACAATTCAAAAGAATATGTGATTGGCAACGGCAATGTAGGTAGCTCTAAAACTCATACTATTTCTGATGTTCTATTAGTTTGGAATCTAAAACACAACTTACTTAGCATAAGTCAACTATGTGACAAAGGCTACAAAAGTAAATTTAAAAATGATAAGTGTCACATCGAAGATAATAATTCAAATATTTTCTTTGAAGGAATTAGGAAGAAAAATATTTATATTCTCAATATGAAAATCTCAAATGATAACCTATATCTTTTGGCTAATACAAATGACCCTTGGATTTGGCATAAAAGATTTGGGCATTTGAATTTCATACTCTTATCTGGACTTTCAAAACTTGATTTAGTAAGAGGTCTTCCTAAAATGGATTTTAAAGTAAATAGTATATGCGATGTTTGTCAATTAGGAAAACTTAGGAAGAGTTCATTCAAATTGAAAGATATGATTTCAACTTCAAAATCTCTTGAGTTACTTCATTTAGATCTGTTTGGTCCATCTCAAATTCAGTCAATAAATCATACTAAATATGTTTTTGTAATTGTAGATGATTATTCAAGATTTACATGGACAATTTTTCTGAAACATAAAAGTGATGCTTTCGATTTATTTAAAACTTTTTTAAAAAGAATTCAAAATCAACTTTCTTAAAAAATCAAAACTATTCATAGTGATCATGGTGGAGAATTTGAAAATGAAATTTTTGATAATTTCTGTAATCAAAGGAATAACTCGTAACTTTTCTTTTCCAAGAACTCCACAACAAAACGGAGTAGCAGAGCGTAAAAACAGGACTATTCAAGAGTGTGCAAGATCTATGCTTTCAGATAGTAAATTACTAAGAAATTTTTGGGCCGAAGCAGTCGCTATAGCTTGTTACATTTTGAATAGATTTTTAATTAGACCTCTAACCAATAAAAAACCATATGAACTTCTTTTCAATTAGAAATCAAAGGTGTCTTATTTTAAATTTTTTGGAAGTAAATGCTTTATTCTAAATACAAAGGACAATTTAGAAAAATTTGATCCTAAATCCAACAAAGGAATCTTTATCGGATATTCTAATAGAAGTAAAGCATATAGTGTTTTTAATTTGAAAACTAACACCATTGAAGAAACAATGCATGTATCTTTTGATGAAAATTTCAAAGATTTTTGCAAATAAATGATGAAGATGATTTTGTTACTTTAAATAATGAATCAAATGAAACAAATTGTGAAACTGTTCATCCTAATAAAAGGATCAGGCTTTTAAAAGATCATCATATAGAAAATATACCAGGAAATATTGAATCTGTTGCTAGAACTAGAAATCAACTAAACAATATAGTAATGTAGCTTTTATATCAACTATTGAATCCAAAAATCTAAAGGAAGCATCATCTGATGATTCATGGATTCTTGCTATGCAAGAAGAACTAAATCAATTCACCAGTAATGATGCATGGAACTTGTTCCTAGACCCGAGGACAAAACTATAATAGGAACTAAATGGGTTTAAAAAAATATAACGAATGAACAAGGTGATGTCGTTAGAAATAAAGCTCGGTTAGTCGCGCAAGGTTATTGTCAAGAAGAAGGAATACACTATGATGAAACCTTTACATCTGTAGCAAGTTTAGAAGCCATTAGAATTCTACTTGCTTTTGCAAACCACAACAATTTCAAATTATTTCAAATGGATGTCAAAAATGTCTTTTTATATGGTTTTGTTAAAGAGGATGTTTATGTTGAACAACCTCCAATTTTTGAAGAAGAAAAAGTTTCCAAATCATGTTTACAAATTAAAGAAAGCTTTATATGGTCTGAAACAAGCTTCTAGAGCCTAGTATGACACACCAAGATCTTACCTATTACAATCAAATTTTGAAATTGGTAAAGTAGATAATACTCTTTTTATTAAAAGAAATAAAAATGATATCCAACTAGTACAAATTTATGTAAATGATATAATTTTTGGATCAACAAACAATGAAATGAACAAAGAATTTTTTGAAATAATGACAAAAGAGTTTGAGATGAGTCGTATGGTTAACTTACTTTCCTTTTAGGATTGCAAATAAAACAATTAGATAGTGGTATTTTCATTAGTCAAGAAAAGTATGCTAGGGATCTAGTTAGTAAGTTTGGTATGACCACTGCAAGTGGAAAACCCAACCTATGGCAACTAATGAATCCTTGACTAAAGAAGACATGTCAACAGATGTTGATTAAAAACTATACAGGGGAATGATTGGATTGCTACTCTATATAACTGCAAGTAGGCCTGATATCATACATAGTGTCTTTCTCTGTGCAAGGTACCAATCTCAACCCAAAGAAACCCATTTAAAAGCTGTTAAACGTATCCTAAGATATGTTAAACGCACTTTAGACTATGGGCTATTTTACCCTAAACATGATTCATTTGTTTTAATCTCATAATGTGATGCTGACTATGCTGGTTGTGAATTAGACCGAAAAAGTACAAGTGGAACTTGTCACTTTTTAGGACATTCTTTGGTTTAGTAAAAAGCAAAATACTGTCTCGCTATCAACAACTAAAGAAGAATATATCTCTACTGCTTTGGCTTGTTCCCAAGTTATCTATATGCAATAGACCCTAAAGAATTTTGAATTAAATATTTCAAAATCACCAATTTATTGTGACAATACAAGCGCGATAAATGTATCCAAAAATCCTACTCATCGTGTCAGAACCAAACATATTGATATCAGACATCATTTTCTCGGATATAATATAAGTAAAGAGATTATTTCTCTTGAATTTATCAACATTGAGAATCAAATAGCTGATGTTCTGACCAAACCCTTGAATCAATCAACCTTTATTGAATTAAGAAGAGAACTAGGTATTTATTCTATAACTGAGATATAGAATATAGATATAGTAACATATATATTTAAATAAGCAAAGAAAAACAAAATTTTCAAAGGGATGTCGACAAGCCCCTCCCTACCCTCCCCTCCCCTCCCCCCCCCCATGTCGACATACAACGGCAAAATTTAAAATTTTGATTTTCCCTCTAAAATCAGTTTGGTGGATATATAATCACAACATTTTGAATTTTTCTATCTTCGTACTTTATTTTCTCTGTAATAAACTTCTGAAAATATAAAATAATGGCCTCCTCTTCTAAATCAAAGCAAAATGCAACCTTTTCCTTCCCTTCTCCTAATTCTGGTCCATTTCAACGAACTACGTCGGCTCGAGTAATGAAGATCGAGAAAATTATGAAGGATTCTATGCAAATGCCGATTGAATTACAAGTCATGCAAATAAGGATGGCAAAATAACAAGAGAAAGAAGGCAAGATTCTTAGAAATTTGCAAAAATTTCTAATGGATAATCATGCAGACCCTATTGTGATGGAAGATGATTTCTTTAACATACGTATTCATAGTCCATTAGAGGATGATGAAGATGAAGATGAAGAAGAAGAAGAAGAGGAAGAAGCACAAATAAATGAAGATGATAAAGTTATTTGCGTTGGAGAAGTCATTTTGACAAAAATGGTAATTTGGCCGAACAACATGGAAACTTTGTCTCCATTACCCTATTTATTCGATTAACAGGTCACTAATTGTCAAGGACTCTCGTTAGATTGTAATTTTATTAATATTTTTATATTTTGTGTAAATTTGTATATATTTGTGCCTATGTTTCATATATATGTGTAATGTATCATCATATATAATAAAATTAGATTTATATTTCGCTTATTATACTCGTTATTAGCTTTTAGTTCCATAGTTTAAGGGGGAGTTATGTAGTTTAGGAATAGTTTTTGTTGATGACAAAGGGGGAGAATTATAAAATATGTTAGATAGGCTTAGATAAAGGGGGAGTTAGTAGATTAAGGGGGAATTGTTGAAATAAGGGGGAGTTAGAGTAGAATCATAGTTAGTGGAGTATATTTTATAAATAGGTTGTCATCATCAAAAAGAGGGAGATTGTTAGTTCCTAAGATGATGG
The DNA here is from genome assembly GCA_030765085.1 of Allium cepa. NCBI lineage: Eukaryota > Viridiplantae > Streptophyta > Magnoliopsida > Asparagales > Amaryllidaceae > Allium > Allium cepa. The sequence goes on along the minus strand of CM060941.1, from coordinate 585,892,936 downwards.
TTTTGATGAAAACAACCTTAGGACTTGTTATAAAATATAAATACGAATATTCTTGTCTAGATATACATGTATATGCAGGATATATATATATATATATATATATATATATGTAGGTACTGAAAATGAAGACCATATACTATTGAAATTCAAGACCGATGAATTCAAAATTGTAGAAATCAAGACTGAAGACTCATGAGTATCAAGATTATCAAGAGTTCAAGATATCAAGATAAGTAATAGAGTCTAAATTTATGTTAAAACTTCATAATAGCACTAAATTTTTTATTTAGATTTTAATTGTGGAATGGAATCCACCTTCTTGCTTTAATAGTGGGATGTAACCCACGACGTCTTTAGTGGGATGGAACCCTGGCCTTCTATAGTGGAATGAAATCCACAAAATTTCCAAAATGATTTATTTTTTCAAAGCTATCTTTTTAAAGTCATCTCTATAAATTTAAATATTTTAGCCTTAATTCAAAAACTATTTTTAATCATATTAATTTCAAAATCATCTCTTGTTTTTTCAAACTATCTCTTGATTATAATATTTTAGCTTTAATATATTTTAAAGAAATATATACTTAGTTTTTGATATTACTTTTATATTATAGATTATATATTTTAGGATTACTTTCTAAAACTCTTTTATATGTTTAAACTATATTCAAAATGGTTTACGAAGTTTAGAAATTATTTTGACAGGTTTTAAAATAGAAATAATTTTAAAAAAAATCTATTTTCAAAAATAACATAGGCATGTCGACATCCCTCATCCCCTTATGTCGACATGGTAGCCGTAGAATTCAAATTTCAAATTTTCAAAAGTAGTGTCTATTCGTCATAACCTTTCACGAATGAACATGGCCGTTGTTCTCCTATAAATACCAGTTGTTTTCAATGAATTTTAAGTTAGTTTTTCTTCACTTCTTCACTCCAATTGTTTTTTATGAATTTTAAGTTAGTTTTTCTTCACTTCTGCACTCCTTCTTCTGCACTCAAATATTCTCTCATATTTCAAAGCTTTAGCAAAATTCTACCAAAATCCTAAGTGAGTCAAACTCGATTTTCTCCATTTTGATTCTCTGCCACTCTCTCTATAAGATCTTAGTGAGATTCGAAGTTATAGGATCATTTGTAGTTGAAGATTGAAAGATCGAAGTGTATCGAGTCTCTTTCTGTCAAAGTACGATTGGAAACAGTGTGATTGTGGCCTGTATATCAATTGGGTGTGATAATAGCTCATAAATCAATTAGGTGGTCTTGTAGCCTGGTTAAATTAAGAGAATTAGCCCCGGACTCGGAGATAAGAGGGTGTATCTCATGGCCATGAAATCAAGGTTGTAATGTCGACATTATATTTGAAAAGATATCTGCATAAGCAATTGTGAGGTACTGGATGTAGAGTAACTCTAAACCGGTATAAAATTCTGGTGTGTTCTTTCCTTTACTGCTTTTATTTACTATTTGCATCTATGTCTGATTCTGTGATTGTTTCTGTGTTTGTGAATTGCATCTGTTTGAATTTAATTTGAAAAGATTTCAAAAGATTCATAAAATTAATTAAACATTATTCACCCCTCTCCCATGTAGTGTTAATTCTTCCTTAAGATCCGTAATCTGCATTCCCTATAAAGGGTAGCGGAGGATAATATACTCTTAACAGCTTTTAGAGGACCGTACTTATTCTATGTGTGGTTGGTTATGCCTTTGGACTAATCAATGCAGCTACATTTTTCGTTGATCTTATGAATTGAGTTTTTAAGGATGTGTTGAATAAGTTCATGTTGGTTTCATCGATGACATTCTTATCTACTCAAAGACCAAGAAAGAGCAAAAACACCATTTGGAAGTGGTGTCGGAAACGTTAAGAAAAACGTTCTTAAAGCTAATTTTTCTAAGTGCCACTTTTGGCAATCAGAAGTAAGATACCTAGGACATACTATATCGGGTGATGGCATCTCATTTGATCCGGCTAAGGTAGTTGCTGTGCAAGATTTCAAAAGACCCCAAACTCCCACAGAAGTGAGAATTTTTTAGGGATGGCAGGCTATTATAGAAAGTTCATAAAGGAATACTCCAAGATCGCCTGTTACCTAACCAAGCTAACAAAGAAGGATTTAAAATTCGAGTGGACTCCGAAGAGTGAGAGTGCATTTCTTGATTTAAAAGAAAGGTTAACCAGTGCCCCTGTTTTGGCTATTATTGATGGAGGAGAAGAGTTAACTGTTTCTACGGATGCATGTAGAATTGGTTGGGTGTAGTGTTGATGCAACATGGAAAGGTTATAGCCTATGCAAGTAGACTGTTAAAGCCTCCCAAGAAGAATTATGCAAACACATGATTTGGAGCTGTTAGCGTTAGTATTTGCATTGAAGATGTGGAGGAATTACTTGCTGGGTAAGAAACCTTCTTTCCACTTTTGTTTATTTCTAATCTTTAGGGATCCTAGTTAGTGATTGCCTTCTTTAAATAGGTGAAAAGTTTTAGCTCTTCATGGATCACAAGTCCCTAAAGTATCTTTTCACTCAAAAGGATCTGAACCTAAGGTAGTAGCAATGGTTGGAGTTCCTAGCAGCCTATGACTTGGATATTCTCTATACGCTAAAAAAAGAAAATGTTGTGGCAGATGCTCTTAGTAGGAATGCAAAGTTGGCTCTCTTGGAAGTTAGACCAACTCTTCTGGAAATGATTGCTAGCAAGAAAAGGAGGACAAGCGTTTAATGTAGATAATCAAGGATGTTGAGGAGGGTCAATGTGCAAGTTTTGAAATATATAATCGAGGCATACTACGTTTTAAGGGAAGGATTTGCATCCCCAGTATCGATGGTCTTAGACAAGTGGTTTTATTGGAATGTCATAGATCCAAATTGAATATCCATCCAGGTGTTTCTAATATGCACAAAGATATGAAACGAGTATTTTTGTGGCTCGGAATGAAGTGGGATGTCTCAGTCTTTGTTAGCAGATGTTTGAACTATCAATAGATAAAAGGCGATCACCAAAAGATGGCTGGTTTACTTCAACCCTTGGAAATTCCAAATTGGAAATGGGAGACGATATCAGTAGATTTTATCGATGGTTTACCTAGAATCGGAATGGGAACAAATGCGTGTGGGTTATCATGGATTGGCTAACGAAGAGGGCACATTTTATTCTGATAAAGCCGACAAGAACTACGACTTATTTGGCGAAAATTTTTGTGAGGAAGATTATTCAACTGCATAGAGTCCCAGTGAGTATTGTAAGTAATCAAGATCCCATCTTCAACAGTCGGTTTTGGAAGGTGTTGCAAGTAGCTTTAGGAACAAAGTTAAGTTTAAGCATAATATATCACCCCCAGAATGATGGACAAACGGAAAGGGTGAATCAGATTCTAAAAAATCTTCTGAAGGCATGTATTCTGGATTTTGGAGGATCGTGAGAAGATCATCTCCACTTAGTAGGATTCTCCTACAATAATAGCTATCAGGCAAGAATCGACATGGAACCCTATGAAGCTCACTATGGACATCCATGCAAGTCAACAGCATATAGGGTTGAGACTGGAGATCGGCTAGTACTTAGACCAGGTATGATCCAAAAAGCTGCTGAAAAGGTTGGAATGATAAAGAGTAGAATGAAGGAAGCTCAGGACTGAAAAAAGAGTTATGCTGATAAAAGGAGAAGAGTTTTGGAATTTGAAGTCCGAAGACTCCGTATTTATGAAGATTACCCTAATCAGAGGAGTTGTACGATTCGGAAGGGCAAGGATGTTGACACCCAAGTATATTAGAACTTTTAAGATAATTGAAAGGATTGGACTGCCTGCCTGCAAGGTTGAATTACCAGAAAGGTTGTCAAGGGTCCATAATGTTTTTGACATATCGCATTTGAGAAAAAAATTCATGATCCTTCGTTGATTGTAGAATCGTCAGTTCAAGATGATTTGAAGATAGAACCAAAACTGACAGTGATTAGACATCCATTTTATATTGTAGATCAGGATGAGAAGAGGTTTCCAATAAGATGGTGAAGTTAGTAAAGATTTAGTGGAGTGAGGATCCCCTAGATTGTACTTAGGAGACGGTAGATCACATGAGGCATGCCTATCTAGAATTGATGTTAGGATAGTCGATGTTTGTTGTATATACAGTGTATGCATGTTTTCCTATGGATGCTTAGAGTATGTTTGTTATATAGGTTTTATGATATATAATATATACCCTTTTGTGTTATTTTGAGTTGTCTACTTGTTTGCTAATTTTAGGACGAAATGTTTTTAAGGAGGGAAAGTGTAACGGCCCAGGATTTAATCGCTTTAATTTTTGATATTTGAATATATTTTTAATAATTAATTAATGGATTTTATAACTCAAATAAATCCTTTGAAATAAAAACTAATGATGGTAAAATAGTTTTTAAAATTTGTTTACAATAAATAATTGGTTCAAAACAAAATAGAAAATGTGATTTTTCGATGTCTAAAAGTTGTCCAAAACATTTTTCACATTTGAATTAACATATTCCACATTCAAAATAAAATTAGAATACATTTTAAATTATATGTATACATATTTACTTAAGAAATATAATAAAATATGATGTGACATATTATGTAAATTCAAAAATAAAGTGGAAGAGAAGGCATAAAAGGTGATTTCTCTAAAAAAAACATTTAGTACTAAGGTGTTAAATCATGTTGGCTTAGAAAAATGAAGGGGGACAAGGGGAAAATGTAGGGAAGAGGGAAGGAGACAAGGGTGGTGAGGTGCAAAGTTTTAGTTGAGAGTTCCCTAAGGCTAGTTTAGTAATTTGATTTAGGCACCTAATATATAAAGCATTTTCCTAACATTTCCACCACTTTGCATTCATTTATATTTTGTAAATTTCCTCCTAAAGCTTTCATGTATACTTACATGGTCTCCAAATTAGATCTCAAGTTTAAAATTTAGTTTCCATTCAGTTATATAGATCTAAAACCTTGTTTTAAGCTTCTTTCTTCCAATTCATCACTTCTCCTTATAAGACAAGTCCACATTCACCTTATTCAATCAAGGCTGAGCATAATACCCCTTAGGCCGAACCTCTTTTCCACCCTTAAGCCTACGAGACTTCATTTTTCCAAAGCAAACCCAAAGCGCAAATTCTAGAGGAAGTCGCTTAAGTTTAATCCACTTTCGGAGAGTAAAGCTCGCGCTTTTATTCAAAGTTAGTAACTTTATGTATGTTGTATACTTGATATTTAAATATGATGTTTGCTTGAGTAGTCTTGATGTTGAATTGGTTATGCATAAGTATACTTGGAAATGGTGTTGATCTGGTTGTATATAAGTATGCTTGTACGTGGTGTTGTATAAATTTGAAATCGGAAGTTAAGTGTAGTAATTAGTAAGGTATGATCTTACTAATGTTTGGAATTATGTTGTTGTGACATAGTTGTGATATTGTTATGATCTTGGTATATGTTGTTCATGCTAATAAAGTTAGCACTTTTACTAACTAAAGCGACTTATGAAATCTCTTTTTGAAAGGTTTGAACTTTGGTCGTAAATCTAAAAATATATTTAAGTTAAACTTGTTTAGTGTTCTAAAACACATCTTTATGTTTTACAAAGTAGTAATGCTTTCAAAAGTTAAAGTTTTAAAGAAGACTTATAAAACAAATTTCAAGTTTGGAAATTTTGGGTCATATAGCGAAAGTCGCTATAAGTGCAGTTTTTGAAAACGAACTCTTTTCGAAATCTAAAAATGCTTCACTTAGAAATATTTTTAGAAAATGTTTTAAAACTTATATTAATTAATTAAAAAGTTAATTATTTATTATTTATTTATTTAACAAATGATTATCTAATTAATTAAGTAAGTAATTAGTATTTAATCATTAGTTTATAAAAGTAATTAATACTTAAGTGTTAACCAATGAAGTTAATTTTAATTAGTTAGTTAACTATAGTTAATTATTATTTAATTATTAATTAATTATTAATTAATTTAATTATTTATTAAAGATTAATTGTTAATTAAAGATTAATTATTAATATTTATTTATAAAAATAGGATTTAATTAATTACTGATTAATTAAATTTAATAAAGATGTTAATTAGGATTTGATTAAGATTAAATTATTATTTAATAAATGTTTAATTTAATCAATAAAAAAGTGTTTTTAATTTAAAAATCATTTTGTTTCAAAAATGTTGGTTTTGTTTTAAGATTATCTTTCTTTTTTAAAATTGTTTAAATCAAGGAATTTTTTTATCGATTACCCTAAAGTAACCTCAAACAAATATGAAACCAATGCTAATGTGGTAACACATTTATAGGAAGTAAGTATCCTATAGTTAGCACTAAAAGGCGATGAGCAGGCCGATCTTCTATCTGTGAGATCTAGAATTTATTTCTAGGCGAGGGATAGAGTAAGGTCGAAATATTAGAAACGTGATAGATATGGGAAGGTTGATTCCTATTAATGGGTTATGTTTAAATTAAGTGTATGGTTATCCATATGTGAACTCTATATAATTACCCTGTCCCGTAAATCCGTACCCCTTGAATCAACACTATTCTACCTCTGTTAACGCAAGTGGCAAGAAATACGAACCATTTGGGTATAAGAAGAAGAGATAGAAGAAGAAGAAGCAAAACAATATCAGATCTCACAGTCGCAGCGGAATAAAATATAATAGTAAATATAGATCTTTACACAAAATGAAATCTATAGCTGTTTTATACATCATATCATCAGAGTATCTCATACATCAACCAATACCAATCAGACATACCATACAATTACAGCAGCGGAATATATATATAGGTACAGATAATACGTCTCGGACTCCAGCTCCTCTCCTGCTCCATAGCATCATGTCCAGAACATATAATACTCGGTCTGACCCGAGCATATAATAAAATAACACCCAAGTCAGTATGGAATACCAGCTTATAATAATAATGCATCCAAATTGATTACTAAAGTTTCAAAAAATCCTTTTGAAAACAAAAGCATCTCGTAAGACCACGCCACAAATAAACATGCCGGGTTTTTACCTTACGATAGCTAAAACACTTTTTATAGAAATCCTCTGATATTATAATAGGGTCTATATACAAATACTTATAAAATAGCCAAAATTGTTACATCTATTAAATTCCAGCTACTAGCCACAAAGTGGGTAATACAAACAAAACTCGTAAAAGGCTCGTAGGGAGAATGGATTTCCAACAATGACTAGGCACTGGGGTACCACCTGTCACGGTACGGGGCCTAGATCACCGTACCGAGGACCACTCCCGATCCCCTGCAACACAAGGCCGGACCCATCCCTTACTGGACAGTTCCGAATAAGATCACCCCGCGGTTGGGATCAGCAACCGCACCACTAAGCCGAAATAAAAAGGGACATCTAGACAGGGATGACCTTACTCTCCAGTGGGGGCTACCCACGAAGCCTTGCTGCATATCCCCTGATTTTCAGTCATTCCTATTTGATGAGGCTTGAGGCTAAGCGTTACCTTTTAGAACGTTTCACTTAGAATGCCCATCGCCCACCTGACGATGTCTCGAAAGCATTCATCCATACAAGTCCGTTCCGGGTTCGAACGGAACCGAAAGCACTACTCCTACTACATCCATTTTGGAAATATCCTCAGGATTAGTAGCGACTAGGCCTTGCACTTCACTGCTCCATCTTCGACTCCGAGCACGTTTTTCGCATGAAACGTACAAACCGGATCGAAGTGGTTTTCGAGAAATAAATCTCCATCCCGGTCTCTTCGAAACGATCAACGCATTTGTCCAATATTGATAGTCTGTGATTTAACTATCAATTAATATTCACAAACATCCATCACACAATAAATAATTTTCGCATTATCTATTTGACTCAAATATCTCTTACAAGATATATTTTCAAATTTTCAAAGCTCATTTGTAAACAATTTCCCAAAATTCTTCCTTTCCACGGTAAATCCCATTACCATTTATTCCCATTGGAAAGACCAAGCTTAAACATTTTGCTTTAAAAATAGTTAAAATACTTTATACTGAAATATACTTTAAAATATGAAAATTTCTTCTATTTATTTACTCAAAATATAATTTCAAAACAATTTTAAAATGGCATTATTTAATAAGATATAAACTGGATTTAAATAAGGGTTTGGTTCACTATATTTAAAAATGGAGTTTAAAAGAATAATACTAGCCTTTACCAATAACTTAAAACAAATGATTATAAAACAAAGTTTATTAATTTCTTCTTTAAAATAACCATTTCTTAAAAAATACTCTTTAAACAATTTAAACTTTAACTTTTAATTAAATAAATCTTTTAAAACACTAACTTGGTTTTTCCCGGGAAAACACTTTCCCGTTCAAACATCCCAAAGTATCCTTCATATAAATCCAACCGATTTATTTCAATTCAATTTATGTTTACAACCTAAATTCCCAATTCCATACTTATCTATATCTTCATTCGAAGTTCAATCTCAATTTCCCATATCCGGAAATTCATTTTGAAATATAGGTGTTAAATCATTCTTAAATAAAATAAATTTGGAAAATTTTTCAATGAAAAACCATATTTAAATTTTACTTAAATAAAATCCCAATGAAAAACGGCATTTCAAAATATTCTATTTACATTTAAAACTGTTAATTTAAAGTCGGAAGCTTCATTTTAACATATTTTAATTTTCCCGGATAACACTATTCATTATTAAAATAACCCATCGTTATTCTAAACCAAATTGTAATTTCCATAGAATTCATTTCCAGAAATCTGCACTTCACATTTGTCAATTGGTAAATTTCCACTGTATTTCAAATCCCAATTTTACCAATTTTACATTTTCCATCCAAATCAGATTTCATATTTTATTCTTTGAAATTCTGTTATTAACAATTCATTTTATTTCGTAAAAACCCAATTTAATCCATTCATAATTAAATTCTGTAATTATAATTTATACAACAATTTCACAGTACAATTTAATTTCAGATTTGTCAATCCAACACATAATCAGGCATCATTATCAATTATAAAATAATTGTTACATTGTGAGGAATCCAGTTGGATTCCTCCAACCTGTTTTCCCTGCATCCACAAATATTAGCACATCACATATATAAATATCAATCCAGACTGATAGCAACAATTATATTCAACCAATCACACAGATATTTAAATATTAACTATTTAAATGAGCTAGCATCCAGATGTGAGTGAGAATAACTCACCTAGAGTTCCGGCGAGCGTTCGAAATTTTAAATTAAGTCGAAACGTTCGATTTAATTCGAAATTTCTACTTGCTTGAATCGAATTCAGATTTGTGCCACAGCGTGCTTCCCGTCGCTACGATTCCAACGCTACCAAAATCGTCGAAATCTGATAACGTATGAACAAGTTATGAAATTTTAAACTTCTGGATATAATTTACATAAATAATTTATTTTATTTACTCAGAAGCCATCGTAGCCGTTCATCACGAAATCAAGGCCACACTTCACCATCTCCTTCACGCGATCGATCTCCAGGCCACAACGAACAACCGAACCCAACTCACGCCGATTAGGGTTGAAAAACGCGACCAACCCGAACCTTTTTACCTCGATCAGAGATCTCCACCTCGAAGCCCAACGCCAACTCCACCTTCCCCAGGCGCGCGCACGAGCTCGGCCTCCTCCTGGGCTCGAAAATCGAGCACGAACCGACCCCGCATCGGCCCAAATTCTGGCCCCCACGTCGCATCGTGAACCACTCCACCGTACGGATGTGTAAAGCTCGTCATCCCCTTCGATCTTCCAGTAGAAAATTTCTTGAATAGATGCAAGGATCGAGAGAAAATTGAGGAGGAACGAGGGACGTTTTCGGCCATGAAAGGTAATAGAGGCGGCGGCTGCTCAGAATAGATTAGGGTTTGCAAATATAAATATATATATATATAATAAAATTAATATTATTTAATTCATATAATTCTCAATTTAATATCCTATGCAAACGAACTCCAAACTACGCGTTCCGACAGGCGTTCCTAGGGTTTTTCCACGTTCCGGACATAATGGAACAGGTTTCGTACGCTAATTCGGTCATACGTGCGAGTTACGGAATTAAACGATCAATTTAAAATTAAATCGATTTCCATGCGTTTTGAGCTGCCACGGTCAAACAACAACTCCGATTGCTACGAAAATTGAAATCCGATAATAACTAACTATTACGAATCCAATGGAACTAGTTTCGTCGAATTCCGAGACTGTGCCTCGGAAGGCTATTTTAACTCGTCTATTAAATCTAGCGATTTTCAAAATTGTCGAAGCCGCTTAAAAATTTCACCTTTAGAATTTTATTAACTCTATTATAACTGGTATAAAATTTATATTCACATTAGAAATCATTCTGATTCGGTTTAAATCAAAATCTGAATGTTTGCATTATTATATTATTAAATTCCATTATTAAATTAATATAAAATTCCAAATTTAATCTATTGACTTTTAATTCCGTCCAAGGGTCCAATATTACTATTTAAATTAAAATTAAGTTAAATAAATTTTTAAAAACCATTTTTATATTTATTTACACTCAAATTCACCAATAAACCCAATTCTAATATTGAATTAGTATTATTCAAATTTTCAATTAAATCCCCGTATTGGAAATTTAATCAATTCTCTTAACTTATCCAAAATATTTTTATTTCAAAATCAAATTATAATATATATTCAACATTTAAAATGAATTAAATGTTCAAATTTAGCGACCCAAAATTCCGGGTCGTTACATACCCTAAGTAGCGGATTGTCCGCTATTTGTAACTTGACCTATTTTGACTTAGGATGTATGTTGTGTATATTCAAGTTCCCCAGTGAGGACTCAAAAACTAGTTGTATACTTCCACAAGAACCAAAATCGAGTTGGGTAAAAATTACCGCTTAGTCTGGAGACACCGGTTTCGAATAAGTATGATTTATTCAACCACTCTAAACTAATAACGTTCACGATGGATCGTTAGGAAGCATGCTATGGAGTTGTACTATTCTTCCTGGAGGTAATTATAAAATGAAAGATAGTAAATGTCGAATGTTTGTCGAATCCCAGAACTACTTGTATGGATGAATGTTATCATTGCATTGGGTGCCTAGAGGGAAATGTTAGCATTCCAAGATGGTCTGCTATGAGAAAAGGTAAATGCATAGCCACAAGCCTTACAACCAAAAGGTGGCTAAAATAGAATAGATGTAGCAGGGCTATGTGGGTCACACCCATTAAGGTTTGATGATCGCCAAATCTAGAGCGATATATATGGTTTATGTGTGCTTCGGGATCCCGTTATGGTTGTTGATCGCAACCAAGTGTGATCATATTCGGTACTATTCAAGTTAAGGGTTAGGCCAATTCTGTGTTAGCAGGGGTAGGATATGTTCAAGGTCTGACCTTGGGTACATTTTATCTAGAGGTGTATTATATGTTAGGTAGTCCATTACCTTGTCATTATTGGAATCCATTTCCCAATACGAGTCTTCGGATTTGATTGTATACCTATTATGCTAGAATTCAATAATGTAACAATTTCGGCTATGATTCCATATTTATTTTAAACCTAGACATTATGGTAATAATAGAAGGTTTATATAAAAATATTTTGGTTATCATAAGTTAAAAACTCATCCGTGTTTATATGCGGCGTGATCTTACGAAATACCTTTAATTTAAAGGTTTCTATAAAGTTAAGCTTATGCTTTACTCACGCCAGACCCATGTCCGACTTGAAATTTTATTTCTTTCCTATAAACTCTTGGGTACTCAAATTTTTATGAGTAGTCAAGTAGTCAGGTTTATTTGGAGTATTCTGGAAAGTAGTATGGAGCAAAAGCTTTCACTGTATCCAGTAGTTATGTTAATTTCCACTGTAACTATACATTATGCACTAGTAATTTAGGTAGTGTCCGTGTTGAGAATAGTACTTGTTGTTAATTCGATGTAACATTTTGGGATAACCATATGCATTGTTCTGTGATGACGTATATGTAACTTTACTGTTTGTGAGAAAAATATTTATTTGTTTACTTTGTCTTTCATTTTCTTTACCCCACGAACTATCTTTTAAACACTTAGATGATCGGCACATGAATACCGAGAATGTATTAAGTGTCTTCTTTGGGTGTAAGAAAGGTAGATCATCACACTTAGTATGCTTAAATTTAAGGCATGATGTTGTATTGTGTATAATCCCCTTTGTTGAGTACATGACCAGGTGCATGGAAGCAACTACGCACTATTGGGATGCTTATTCACATCTAAATGACATGCTCTTATTTTGAAAGAGGTATGCAAGATCTGTAGTGTAGATGGTACGGAGATATATATATTGAAACACCCTTAATTTTAATTAACATTATTTAGAAGATTTAATTAGATAAATTAACTAGAATAATGTGATGATTAGAGCAATAAGGGAATTAAGATTTGAAAATAATTAAGGTCGTGCCTTAACCAAATAAATATAAGCTTGTTTTATAACTTAAACACATATTTGAATATGGAAAGGGTAAAATAGGAATAAATAATACTACAAAACCTTAACCCTTATTCCTTATCATTCATGTTTTCTTAAATTAAAAATTCAAAGAGCAAGGCCGGCCATTAACCCTAAGGGGAAGAGAGCACGAAATCAAGTAGGGTTTCAAGAGTTAGCTAAGAAAATTTAAGAGATCTCAATCCATTATCAAACCAATATGAATAATAATCTATACCATCTCGTATTGTTTTATTTTGATTGATTTAAATTCGGGTTTAAGATTAAAACCGAATGTATGGATGATGATGATATGCCATGATTAATGTTTGTCGTGTTTTTATTTAAATGATAAGTTATGAGAATTTTACATTGCAAATTGACACCGTTTTAAGAGTAAAATCATAGAAATGATTTTCAAATGCTATGACTTTTCATTATGTTGTTTAAAACCTTATTTTGGAAATGTGTTTTTAATTTGAGAATTTTCCAAAGTGATAGGAATTTATTATGAATTTCCTAAGGTTAAATAGGCATAAATTTGGTTTTGCTTTATTAATAAAATATGGGTTTTGGACCTGAATATTATATATCTCAAAAGAAATACAATTGTGGACTAATGTGAATTTTAGGGGTTTTCCCTTTTAATTTTGAATTATGGAGAATTTTTTATGCTAGAGTATGTATATAAATTTTTTAATTAATTACAGTTAGTAATTCATTATTTGAAATAATATTTTAGATCATGGAAATTGGATGCGAGAGTTTTTCAGTAAAGAAAATTGATAAAGTTTTGCTAGCCAATAAGCTTTTAACAAATTATAAAGGTTTGGTGAAAAGTAATAACTTTTTAAAGTAATTTGTCAGTTTTTATGTTAATTATGGTTTTGTCATGCCGACATTGGCTATGTCGAGCCACCACTCACCACAACCCAAATTCATCGACGTGGAACAAAGCAATGCTGCATGATGTCAGCGAGTTTGACATTGAGTGGACAAGTTTTGGTTCACATCGACGTTGAAATAGAAAAGACATAGAGATAGTCTTCTACACGACGATGTTGATGTTTATACATGTCGAGTTTTATACTAAGAGTTTGTTAACACATATATTTTATAGAGTCACTAACCTTTATAACATTGATGTCATACTATTTTATACCAAACTCCGAGCTTTGAGCCTTGAAGACCCGGATGGCATCGAGCTTACCCATTTGCCACTTTTAATATTGTCATCAAGCCCATGCTGCTTTTAACTAGCCTTCAAGCCTAACCCATGCTTTTTATTGCCATTGAGCCTTGACATGCCACGTTTAAATAGTCATGAATTTACTCTATGCCGCTTTTAAAATTAATATCAAACCTTAATCTTCAAGTTTTTTTTATAGGTGGATAACCTATGTATTTTGAGGATCGACGATTTCATTATCATTGAGGCTCATGATGCCGCATGATTAGTCTTTGAGTTTTAAGGGGTAGAAAGCCTTATGTTTTTACATCAACATGAGATAATGTCAACCTTGATCAAACTAAGATGTTTTAAAAGTAATAAACCATACATCATTTTCAATCATGTACATGGAAAAATAAAAAGAACTTCATAAAATGGCATTAAACTTTAAGAATATGAAAGATGATTTCCTTGTTAATTTTAAGGGTTAAGGGTATTAACCATATATCACTAAGAAAACGATTACAAGGAATTAGACTATGGATGTTTGTATTATTGTGTGCATTTGATCAGTCATTATAAATGTCGTTGATATCATGTTCACTTTATTATTGTTATCCAGCATTTTGACCCGACTATATTAGAACTGACTGGATAAGTTAGACTCGAGTGTCATCAAGGCCAGTAGCCTAGAGCGATGATTATGACGTCCAGAAATCAAGTGAAAGAATTGATGTGAAGCCACGATCAACTGAGACCAAGAGATAGACTCTCCAGAATATTCTAAGTATGGATTAGTACCTTTCCTAGGCAGGGCATCGATGCCTATCCCTTTCCCTAGGGGATCGGTACATATCCTCAGTTTTTGTCAATGTAGAGTGACAAGGAAGGCCCTATAAGGCTATATTTTAAATCTAAAGTCATTTGGAGTTTGTATACTCAAGTTGTAGGCAAATTACTTCACCTAAGAAAGGGATCGTATAAAAGGGATCGGTATGAAAGGGATCGTACAGAAGGGATTGGAAAATTTCAGCCAAGCAAGTGCAAGTCAATGGAGAAAAATCAATATCTCAAGATCCATAAGTCCAATGCATATGATATTTTGGAAACAAGATGTGGGGACCCTAGGGAGCCTATCTTAGGGATCGCGCCTTAAAAGGATGAAGAGAGAGGGAATCGGCCCTCTTCCCTCAATAGGGATCAGCTAGAATTAGGATACAACTCACATTGCATCAAAGATCGAGCAATAACTCAAGTTCTACTCATCCAATTGACATGAAAATTAGTACACAAGCTTATTATAACATGTGGATCACCCCATAGGGATCGCAAATCAAATAAGATACTTTGGAGGGATCAACCCCTATCTCTCCAAAGGGATCAGCTGAAATCAAAATACATGCAACACCACTTTACGAAAAATGTAATGTCTTACAAACCATAAGTTGGAATGGCATGAAATTAGAGGGAAAGTAGTTAACATCATAGGAGACCCACCAGAGGGATCACACACTATTTGGACACCAAACTAGGGTTGGGATAAACCCCTATTATAGGCCCCAATGGGCGTCAAAATTCTTGTATGGCCTTGTCTTCGCCTGAAGGTTCTTCTGCCGAAATTTCATCCCGATTCGTGCATATCTTCCCCTATAAATACAGTAGGCATGGCATCGAAAAAGGGATCCTTCTTTTGGCTGCCAAGGCATTTCCATTTTTATTCTTCATTCTTCTACTATTGGATCCCAAATGATCCAATTCTTATAATCATAATCAAGTGCAAGATCAATAAAATATGAAGTGGATGTAGGCCAAGATTGTCGAACCACTATAAAAATCTGTGTGTTCATTTATGATTTTTTCTATGTTTTAATTTCATTCTTCGTTTAATCTCTACTAGATTCTATTGGGTGTTGATGCCCGTTTGTGGCATCAAAAATTGTTGACCCATAACTACATTTTAGGGTATTATGGGTGGAATAACCAGCTAGGTTGACCCAATGAATATGAATTGACCCAACTTGCATGTGAGTAGAATTGCATCCAGGAGGTCAGGTAGATAAGAATATAGGATGTCCAGAACTAAACAAAAGATTATCGAGTTAGACAAGTTCTTAGTTAGCCTACAAAAACTATGTTATGAGGAATGTTATTGGCAGGGGCCAATACGTTCTTAGTAATCCCATAAAAATTGTTTCCAGAATATGTTAAAGATCAATAGTTTATAGTTCGCCCATGAAAACTATGATTTGAGAGAAGTTATTAGAGAATCCATTAAGGTCATAATGTTCCCACAAAAACTATGCTTAGATAAAATTGTTGGTAGCCACCAATAGGTTCTTAGTGATCCTATGGAAACTATGAAATCAGACAGATAGTCCGTAAGATTGAAACAGGTTATTAGTTAGCCCATAAAAACTAATATGTTAATAGTAATCCTAGAAACTATAAATTGAGATGGATGGTCGGACAAATTGGGATGGAAAATACAAGACATATTGCAGTTTTGAATATCATTGTTATGCTTTAACCAGTATGGATGCAGGTTCATAATATATGGTTATTGTATTATTGTTAAGATACTAGTGAGGGGAAAACTCATTCCACTTAGAGGTGTGGTCTCACTATATATCTACTTGGTCCGAGCTGGTAGGTTATTATTCACACTAGACTTTTTGTCTGACCAAAAGTTTTTGTCTTTCCCCTTAAACTCTCGGTTACTCATTTGAGTAAATTGAGAGTAAGGGTTTTTCGGGTTCTGTTTAGTTGAATAAGCTTCCGGAGACGTGCACGAGGCAATATAGCTAGTAGGAGCTATATATCCTTTTTTCGCTATGTTTTGATTCTTGCATTGTGTTGCAATGGCAAGTTGTATTAAATGCTAGCTATTTGACTCTGATCATCCAAGAGGGCATCTTCATATGTCGCTCTTGGAATATGTAATAATTTTATTTTCATTGAACGTGGTTTACGTGTGAGATTATGTAATGAATCTGAAACGTATCATGAAATGAAATGTGAAATTTGTTTGTCGATTGTGTTTGAAATTTCTCATATTTATGCGCTTCTGGTGTAATCATCTATCTAACATAGCCGCATTTTGTCATCGGAAATTAATAACTATGGATGAATATAGCATCCATAGCACTTAGTTTCCTGTCTCAAAATGGGGGATGTTACAAGTTGGTATCGGAGCATAGATTTATGTAAACTTAAAACAAAATTTAAACCTAAAGATTTTGAAAACATAATCTAATGAATCAGAGAATAAGGTTGGGGTTTGGGATAACGCCATAATAACGTACTTATATTTTGCTATATTAGATATGTATTCCTATCTCTCTTAGAACGTTCTTTTGTATCTTACTAAGGCTCGTATGTAGATTTACAAGAAAGAAAGGTATGGAAGCAGGAAACAGAAAAGTGAATCTCGGTGGAGGAAGCACAATAACTAATGGGAATGCTTTACCCAATACCAGGAGAAAGCAGGGTCGACAGGCAAATGCTAATCAAAATGCAAATGCCAACGTAGGTGTTGGAACCCCTCCAATAGATAGGGGATGATATATCAGTATTTTATTAACTTGATCCAAGATAGAGCCGCTGCAAGAGTAGTTGAAGGAAATGATGTGAATGCAAGAGGAGCCAATCCCGTGGTGCCAGTTGGAAATAATTATTCCAAGCTAAGCAGGGATTATACTATTCTTGGAAGAAAGCCTTGTCTTGGAATGGACAATGCTGTAGAAGTGGAAAATTGGCTTTTGCAATGTGAGAGAATTTTTTCTGATCTTGATTTGAATGATGAGCAGAAAAGGAGATAGCTTCAAGATGGTTCAGGAAGCAGCATTGTTTTGTGGAATGGATTCACCGTATGTGTACCTGAGGAGGAGTTGACTTGGGCAAAATTTCAAAGAAGGTTCGATGAAAGATTTGCGTTTGAAGTTGCCAATTCGATTTTGCTAAGAAAGTTTATAGACTTGGAGCAAGGAGCAATGTTGGTGATTGAGTATGCCACTAAGTTTAATGAGCTATCCTGATATGAATATGATACCATCGACACCGTCATTAAGAGGAATGACAAGTTTATTCGAGGATCGAAGCCAGAGATTGCGAAAGCGACCATGCCACATCTTCGAGAACCGAGCAATGTCTTAGTGGAGATGGCAATCCAGAATGAAGAGATGCTTTCTACATTTGGAAAAGAGAAGCAGGGTGAAACTCAGAATTCTTAGGGTAAGAAGAGAAAAATATTTAAGAAGAAAGGAGCTCAGATAGAGGAAGCTACCAAGAAAGGGAAAGTTGATCTAGTTTTCTACAAGTGTGATAAGACGGGACATTTGGTTCGTGAGTGTCGGTCTGGCAAAGAGGAGAAAATTGCTGGTAAGAAAGGAGTGAAATGCTTTAACTGTGATCAGATGGAGCGCTACAAGAATCACTATCCAAAACCAATCAGAGTAGACAAGGGAAAAGTTTTTGCTTAGGAACCAGTATCTTCTAGACCAACAACAGCTGAAAAGGGAAAATCTGTGATGTAAGGTACGCTTTTAATCCATAGTATACCAGTTAGGATATTATTTGATACCGATGCATCGCATTCATTTATATCTCAGTATTTGGTAGTTAAGTTATGCTTAGAACCATTATACCTTGTTACTTCCTTAATGGTTGTGAATTCGATAAGAGGCTATGCAACTCTGTGATGAGATGTAACCAATTAGAACTTGATTTGTTAGGTTATAAGTTTGCATGATATTCGTATGTCTTTGATTTCGTAGGCTTCGGGATCATATTGGATATGGGTTGGTTAGATAGATATGATGTTAGGATATTTTGCCATGATAGGGAAATATCATTAAGAAACCCCAATAGTCATAATTGAATCATATACTTGGTGGAGAATTCAGATTTGAATGTTTGTGCCTTGTTGGGTGCTATGGAAGTAGCATAAGGTTTGAATTGAGTTTTAATAGCAAGAGAGTTTGAAGATGTTTTTGAACTAGTTACAGGACTACCACTAAAAAAGAGCTAACGAGTTTCGAATAGATCTTATGTTAGGGTCGGAACCCGTAAGTAGACCAGCTATCAGGATAACACCTACCGAGATGAAGGAGTTAAAGGTGCAGCCAGTAGACTTGGAGGGAAAGAATTTTATCAGACTGAGCAGATCGCCTTGGGCCAATCGCAGCATTCGTGAAGAAACCGGACAGGTCATTAAGATTACGTATCGACTATCATAAGTTGAATGAGAAGACGATTAAGAATAGGTATCCTTTGTTGAGAATCAACGATTTATTCGATCAGCTAAGCCAAGCCATGGTGTTTTCCTAGTTTGATTTGGCTACAAGGTTCCATCGGCAAAGAGTGGTGGAGAACAGTATTTCGTTGACGGCATTTCGAACGAGATATGGTTCATATAAGTGGTTAGTAATGCCATTTGGGCGGACGAATGTGCCATCTTTCTTCGTAGATTTGATGAATCGGATTTTTTGAGAGCACTTAGATAGGTTCGTACCGGTGTTCATAGACAACATTTTGATATATTCTAAGGATGAAAGAGAGTACAAGGTTCTTCTTAGAATAATGTTAGAGACACTAAGACAGCATCAGCTGAAATGAAGTTTTTCAAAGTGTCATTTCTGACAGAAGTTAAGTTTCTTGGCAATGTAGTCTTAGGAGAAGGGTTATCAATTTATCTAGCTAAGTTTGAAGTGATTAATAGTTGGAAGAGACTCGAGACAATGACCGAGATAAGAAGTTTTCTTGGATTGGCCGGATATTGCCGGTGATTTATCAGGGATTTGCCATGGATAGCAGCACCCCTGACTAAGCTAACCAAAAAGTATGTTAAGTTTGTTTGGTCCGACAGATGTGAGGAAGCATTTCTTAAGTTGAAGCATTTATTGACCAATGCACCAGTGTTAGTAGTTCTAGTTGAGAATCATGGATTAGTGGTATATACAGATGCACATGGAACTGTATTAGTAGTTGTGTTAATGCAAAAAGGTAAAGTGATTACCTATGCTTCTCGACAGTTCATACCGCATGATGTAAGATATCTGACCCATGATTTAGAGTTGGCAGTAGTAATCTTTGCATTAAAGGTATGGAGAAATTATCTTTTGGGAGAAAGATTTAAGTTGCACACGGATCATAAGTCTTTTAGGTATTTATTCTCTCAGAAAGAGTAGAATATGAGACAACAAAGGTGTTTGTAACTTTTAGTAGCTTATGATTTCGGTATAGAGTATACAAAGGGGAATGGTAATAAAGTAACGGACGCTCTTAGTAGAAAACATCAGAATGTGGTGTTAACTATATTGGCAGAATGGAAGAATCTTAAGGCATTAACTACGTGTAGTGTGCAGTTAAGATCGACCGTTAGTTCTAATCAAAGTACTGCCATGTTATCCTATTTGGAAGTTCGACATGTTTTGATCGAAAGGATTGCTTCTAAGCAAAGTGATGGCTGAGAAGGTTAGAAGACTTGAGATTGGAACGGAGATTGATGATCTTAAAGATTTTAGTCTTGACCAAAGGGGAAGGTTGAGAAAGAATGGATGATTGTGTATTTCGAATGTTGGAGACCTAAGGGAAGAAGTTCTTACGTAATGTCATCGATCGAAGTTTATGATTCATTCTGAACGAACCAAGATGTATCATGATATAAAGAGAAGTTTATTCTGAGAAGGTATGAAGAGGGATGTTGGCTCATGGGTAAAGCAATGTTTGAATTGCCAGCAAGTGAAATCCGAATATCAGAAGCCAAGTAGGTTGCTTTAGCCTTTAGATATTCTAGTTTGGAAGTGGGATTCCGTATCCATGGACTTTATTGATGGTTGCCAAGGTTGAATCGAGGAAATGAGAATCTATAGGTCATAATGTATAGATTGACCAAGAGCGCCCATTTAATCCCATTAAGTCAACTAGGAGAGGACCTATTTTGGCTAAGTTATTTATAAAGAATATAGTTAGACTGCATGGGATTTCTAGTAATATAGTCGGTGGTAGAGATGAATTGTTTACTAGTGAGTTCTAAAAGAGTCTACAGGAAGTGTTAGGTACGAAACTTAAGATGAGTGCCGCTTATCACCCTCAGACAGATGGGCAGACAGAGAGATTCAATAAGGTACTTGTGGAATTGTTTAGAGCTTATGTACTAGATTTTGGTGGATCATGGAAAGACCACCTACGCTTGGTTAGTTTTCATATAATAATAGTTATCAAACTAGCATAGGAATGGTGCCTTTCGAAGTTTTGTATGGAAGGTCATGCAAGTCGCCAGCATATTGGTTGGAAACCAGAGATTGGTTAGGCTTTGGTCTAGCTCTGGTGAGAGAGGCAACAGAGAAGATTGAGTTAATTCGAGGTAGGATGAGATAAGCTCGGTCTAAACAGAAAAGTTACACGGACAGAAGGTGTAAAGATCTAGAGTTCTTAGTTGGAGACAGAGTCTTCATTAAGGTATCATCAATGAAAGGTTTGATGAGATTTGGTAAGATCGAAAAGTTAGCACCGAGGTATGTTGGACCATTCCTAGTTACACAGAGGATTTAAAAGCTTGCATATCGAGTAGAGTTACCGAGTAGTTTGACAGGTGTCCATAATGTGTTTCATGTCTCTCATCTTAGGAAGTATGTGAATGATCCAAAGACTACTATCACCTCGACTGCAAGATTTAGTAGTAGCACTAGATCTAACTTTTGTTAGGTAACCAGTTCAAGTTATAGCGAGAGATGAGAAGAAGTTAAGGAACAAGACAGTCAAGTTGGTGAAAGTTCAGTCGAGCAACAACGAGAAAGACTGTATTTCGGAGATAAATGACATGATTAGAGATACTTAACCTGATCTGTTATGATGGTATGCTCTTTATTTAAAATAAATAGATTGTTTACAAGTCAGATAGGCTAGTATTGTTATCAGGTAATTTTATAAATGTTTGCATGTTTGATACGCTTAGTATGTAGTCCTTACTGAATTTTGAGGACGAAATTCTTCAAGGAAGAGGCCTATAATACCCCTAAATTTAACTAACATTATTCAATAGATTTAATTAGATAAATAAAATAAAATAATGTGAAGATTAGAGTGATAAGAGAATTGAGATTTCAAAATAAGTAAGGTCATGCCTTAACTAAATAAATCTTTAAGATTGTTTTATAACTTGAACATGTTTGAATAATGAAAGGGTAAAATGGGAATAAATGAGACTACATAACGCCTAAAACCTTATTTATTCTCATTCATGTTTTTATAAACCAAAAATCCAAAGACCAAATATCAATCCATTGTCAAACCAAGGTGAATAATGATATATACCATCTCACATTTTTTATTTTGATTGATTTAAATTCAGGTTTAATATTAAAACCGAATGTATGAATGATGATGATATGTCATGATTAGTGTTTGCCGTGTTATTATTTAAATGATGAGTTATGAGAATTTTACATAGCAAATTAACATGATTTTAAGAGTAAAATCGTAGTAGATGATTTCCAAATGCTATAATTTTTGACTATGTTGTTTAAACCCTCGAAATCAAAATCGAGTTTAAAAATTGAAACCTGGAAACATCATCTGGGTTCACCATCAAAACCTGGAAACGCGTCGCCCTCGCAACCTCGACCACCAGAAGGTCAACAACTCCGGCCAAACACTCATCCACACCCCCTCTACCATCACCCAAAAATCTCGTCACACTCGATCAACAATCGATGACGAACAAATCGAAATACGAAACATCGAAAAAACTAGGTTTACAAACTATAGCCGCTTGCTGCCGCCACCACGATCATCTGCACCCCATCACACTATTTTTCCCAGAACCACTGATCACTCCTCCACCTCTAGACAAATTCCCGACCTCTACGACTAAATAGATCATCAGGGATTACTAAAATTAAGAAATTTCGTCAATCCCAAACTGCCCTTTAATCCTCTATCTAAAAATTATGATTCAAGCTTTAAAAATCATGTTTTAGCATGAGAATTCAGTTTATATACTTGAATTTGTAAATTAAAAAGTTTAAATTTTTTTTTGACTGAGTTGAAGTGTACCCAGTTTTCTCAATTTCCAGAGCTATTAACAAGTTACTTTGACTTGAATAAATTTTAAATCTTGAGTATCTGCTATAACAAACCATTTTTGTTTTAACACTAAACCCAAAGAGCAAGTAGATCAAGAAGAAATGATTTTTTTGAATCAAAAATCTTGGTTAGCATCTAAGACAGCGGATATATATAAACAACAGCCTGTACAAAATATTTCCATCTTTCAAATACTCAGAGAATCCATGTATGTATACACACCTATTCACAGATATAACTTGTAACAGATTTATACTTTTAAATTTTTTAAAGTGATGTAACTCACATTGATTTTAGAATGAACAGAGCCTGCTATTTGAAACCAGCTTGAATTTGCTAGCTGAAACCTTCTTCTTTGATCCCTGGCTTGAATTGATTTGTATTGTAGTTTATGTTGAATTGGTGTTTAAGTTTAAGATGATACCACTTCAGATGTACTCAGTTGTAATGGACAAAACTGAGATAAATGAGATTGATATATTTGAATCGAGTTTTACTGTGTGATATTATTTTGTTGTACAATCAAAAGTCAGAGATATTTTTAATGTTCTTGTTTGTTCTTTTGACCATGTAGATTTTTTTTTTTTTGGTGGCTGATAATCTTGCTTTGGTGGCTGAGATGATCTATTATGGTGTGCTAAAGATACTAGCATTAATTACTATTATCTTCTTTTGCAAGTTAATCCATATATATTTTTCTTCAAGTTTACATACTTATACTTATTTTTTTTTGTTCATAGATATTTATATTTGTTTTCTTTTATCTTATTGCTTTGTATGTCTCTATACATATTTATTTTTATAATTTTTGTAGTATATTTTTGTTTGTATTAATACATATTATTTAAAAGAGAATGTTTTGAAATTAAATACATACTAAATGAATTGCATAGATATATTTTACAAATTCAAATTATTTTTAAAACATTTACTTAAAATTTAAATTCAAGTACAATATATATATATATATAAATTCAAATCTACTCATATATGCACATATACATATATATTCACATATATATAAGATTTAAATTCAAATGACTTAAACTCAAAAGGAATTGAAGTTTTATTCATCTAAATTAACACATATTTTATTTATTTTGAAACTTTTCAAATTGAATTCCAAAATTTCAAATAAGTTACCATATTTAAATTAATAAATTTTGGGACAAATATCCCCGCCTTAAAAAAAATTCGTCCTCGAAATTTGAAAAAGAGAAAAAAGCAAACAAAGAATATACGAATTCAGAAAAGGATATAGAAATGGCTTATCATTTTAAGCTGAGATATCCACTCTGCAATTGGGATATAATTTCTGCATATTATCTTCGGTTTCCCAAGTGCAGTCCTTTGGATTGCCACTCCACTATACCTTAACCGGTTTCACAACTTTGTTTCTCAATTGCTTGTTATCACGATCTACGATCTTTATTGGTTCTCTTTCAACTGTTAAGTTGGGAGTGATTTCGAGATCCTGCTGAGCAGCTTATTCAATAATACTATCTGGATCGTGCACATACTTCCGAAGAATAGAAATGTGGAACACATCTTGCATGCCAGACAACCAGCTAGGCAGCTGCACTCGATAGGCTAAAGGACCGATCCTCTCCAGAATGTGAAAAGGACCAATATATCGAGGTGTCAGCTTACCAGTCTTCCCAAACCTTAATACTCCTCGCATTGGAGATACTTTGAGAAAAACAGAGTCTCCAATCTGGAATTCCAAATCCCTTCTTCTACGATCATAATAACTCTTTTGACGACTCTGAGCTGTCCTCAAATTCTTTCGTATAAAATCAACTTTCTCTGTGGCTTCTTTAATCATATCTGGTTCAAGGACGAGTCTATCACCTGCCTTGATCCAGCATGCGGGTGATCAACACGGACGACCATATAAAGCCTCAAAAGGAGCCATCTCTATACTGGCCTGATAGCTATTGTTATATGAGAATTCGACCAGATGTAAATGTTCCTCCCAAGAACCACCAAAATCAAGTATACAAGCACGCAATAGGTCTTCTAAGATTCGGTTAATCCTCTCTGTCTTCCCATCAAACTGTGGGTGATAAGCAGTGCTGAAATTCAATTTTGTTCCCAATGCGTCTTGAAATGCCTCCCAAAATCTACTAGTGAAGATCAGATCACGATCACTCACTATACTGCTAGGAATACCGTGGAGACGAACAATTTCTTTCACATATAACTCAGCTAAACTTGCTGCCATGCGGGTAGATTTCACTGGCAAAAAGTGGGCTGTCTTAGTCAAACGGTCCACAATAACCCAGATTGCTTCATTACCTTTCCGAGTACGAGGCAAACCGTTGATGAAATCCATCGATACTTAGTCCCATTTCCACTTGGGTACCTCTAAAGGCTGAAGTAAACCCGCCATTTTCTTTTGATCGCTTTTGATTTGTTGGTAAGTAGCATATCGACTCACATATATAGATATGTCCCTTTTCATCGTCTTCCACCAGAAAGTTCTTTTGATATCTCTATACATTTTATTAACTTCTGGATGGATTCAAAGCTTAGATTTGTGACATTCGTCCAAAACTTCACGTTTCAGATCAGGGATGTCCGGGACACAAATCATGCCTTTCATCTTTATAACTCCTCTATTATCCATCTCAAAACTAGTGTCTTCTCCTTGGCATATTCTTTTATAAATTCCCCGAAGAAACTCATCTTCATACTGCTTGCTCGTGATCCTCTTGAGAAGAGTAGGAGCGATAACAAGATGAGCAAGAATAGCATGCTTTCTTCTCAAGGCGTCGGCAACTACATTGGCTTTTCCAGACATTTATAGAATATCTAGGTCATAAGATGCCAGAAATTCCAACCAACGTTGTTGTCGCAGATTTAGATCTTTCTGGGTGAAGAGATATTTCAAAGATTTATGGTCGATGAATAATTCAAAATTTTCACCTAAAGAAAGAGAGTACATTAGGTATATTTATTAAGTTAATTTAAATTCGTAAATTGTTAAGAAAGCTGAAAAGATTTTTACCCAGAAGATAATGTCGCCATATTTTCAAAGCGAAGATAACAGCTAGAAGCTCCAAATCATGGGTTGGATAGTTTCTTTCATGAGGATGTAATTTTCTACTCACGTAGGCAATTACCTTCCCATTCTGCATTAATACCGCACCCAAACCGTCACCGCAAGCATCGGTATAAACAGATAATCCTTGATTCCCGTTGAAAATAGCAAGAACAGGAGCGATGGTTAATCTCTTCAACTCCTGAAAAGCTTCGTCACATTTCGGAGACCAATTGAATTTTACATCCTTCATTGTTAGCTTAGTCAATGGACTAGCGATCTTAGAAAAGTCCTAAACAAACTTTCGATAATAACCTGCTAAACCCCAAAAGCTTCGAACTTCCTTTGGGGTAGTTGGTTTCCTCCAATCCAGAATAGCGGAAATTTTGCTAGGATCAACAAAAATTCCTTCTTCATTAACAATATAGTCGAGAAATTTGACTTCTTTGACCCAAAATTGACATTTGGAAAATTTTGCAAATAGAATATTTTTCCTTAATATCTCCAAAATGATTCTAAGATGCTTGGCATGTTCCTCTTCGGTCTTGGAATAGACCAAAATATCGTCAATAAACATGAGCACAAATTTATTCAATACTTCCCGAAACACATGAGTCATAAGATCTACGAAGTATGCTGGAGCATTAGTTAGCCCGAAAGGCATGACTAACCATTCGTAGAACATATTAGGACCCCTGAAAGCAGTCAAATGAACACAATCTTCGGCGATTCGTAGTTGATGGAATCCTTGGGCTAGATCCATCTTTGAAAAGAAACGAGCGTCGTGCAATTGATCAAACAGATCATCAATTCTGGGTGGTGGAAATTTATTCTTGAGAGTCACTTATTGAGATCGCGGTAATCTACACACAATCTCAAAGATCCATCCGATTTGGCAACAAACACAACGGCTGAACCCCATTCAGAAACACTAGGACGAATTAATCCTTTATTTAGTAAATCATTGGTTTGTTGGACTAATTCAACCCTTTCCCTAGGTGCCATCATGCGACTTGCGTGAACGATAGGACGAGCGTTGGGTACTAGGTCAATTCTGAATTCTATTTCTCGATGTGGAGGTAGAGATTTCACTTCTTCGAACACGTCCGGAAAATCCCTAACAATGGGTATAGACTCCAAACTGGGTTCGGGATAACCCAAATTATACATCAACCCTTCTCTTTTAGGACTAGGGTCCTTACAAGACATCTCAATGAAATCTCCAAATTTGGTTTTAATCAAAATCAATTGATTAATGCAATCCAATTTGGCTTCGTATTTAGCTAACTAATCCATTCCGAGTAAGACTTCAAACTCGTTAAAATCAAGGACAAAGAGACTCATAGGGAATTGGTAACAAGAATATGAGATAGGAATGTTTCTATATCGAAGACAAAGATTCGCGGGACCTCCAACTGGATTCTTTATGCATATAGGTTCATCAACAAAATCAGGTTCAAGATTTAATTCATTAATAGCTTGCTGAGAGATAAAACTATGTGTAGCGCCCGTATCAAACAGAACTCTAACAATGCTATCATAAATAGTAAGACTACCTTCCATAACTCCTTTCCCTTTTTCTGCTTTGGGAGATGCGGGTTTGTCTTTGACTGTGTACACCTTGGTTGTCTGAGCTTGCTTCATGGTTGGGCAGTCTTTAACTTCGTGTCCCAATTTCTGACAATAATAACATTTCCTCGGTTTCGCTTGAACGGATTGATCTCTCTTTGGCTTCTTGCAGCTGTTTGAGTAATGGCCTTTTTCTAGACAATTGAAGCAAGTGACATTCTTTGCTGTGCTTCCCTGATTACTCTTTTTTTCTCCTTACCCTGCCGTGGTTTCTTGCCTCCAAATTTTCTCTTCTTCCAATTTTGATTGCTCGAATTTTCTTTCTCCCCCGGGGCTTCTTGCATATCAAGTGTAGCATATCTGTACCCCAAATCAACCAAATCTAAAAAGGATTCTTTGACGTGGCCAGTCATCCTTTCGTGGAACTTCTTATTCATCCCACGAATGAACCTTTCATTCTTCTTTAAAGTGTGTTCACCAATTCTGGACCAAAACGAGACAATTTATTGAATTTGTTTAGATACTCCTCAAATGACAAACTCTCTTGCTTTAAGTCCATGAATTCCTAGTACATTCGAGAAATTCCAGCCAATGGCATATAGCGCTTCTCAAATAATTCTTTAAATCTCTCCCAAGTAAACTCGTTTTTTGGCTTATCTACAGTAATTGTCTCCCACCATGCTAAGGCTTCTTCTTGAAGTTGCCAAGAAGCTATGAGTCACATCTGATCGTCCTGCAACTTCAGCCCTCTAAAGATTCTTTCACATGATCTGATCCATGCTTGGGCCTCAACAATCGACTCCTTGCCGGTGAACGGCTTACCACCAAGCCTTGAAAAATTCTTATATAAATCATCCAGATTCGGCTGATGCTGAATAGATAAAGCTGCTTCTGCTGTTGGGGGAACTTGGCTAGGTGTTGTGGCATTTCCTCGCCCCCCAGCTCTTCCTCTTCGTCCGCTCATTCTTACTATATGTAATTAGTAAGAAAATTGGTTTAGATATTCGGACGAGATATTTTAAGGAATATCAACAGTTAAAGGAAATAGACTAAGAAAATTTGAAGTTTCGGTCTCTGTTATACTCATTCTAGGGTATACTCCACCCTATCTCTGATGAGCCTTCTAATGTGTTATACTATGTAGCTAAAGTTCTTACTCAACCTTCAGCTTTGATACCACTTGTCACGATCTGAAATCCAATGTTCAAAAATTGACACTAAATACCTCACTTGTATTCGACTGCCAAAGATTCAAACATCGAACTCCAGTTGGATGGAGCTTATAATAACATTAGATGAATATAAAACAACGGGAAAAAAATGAATATCATGCATTACATTACAGATATAACATCATCATAATATCCATTACTACATCAAAGTATCATGATACATATGCCACAACTCCAAATAGAACATCATAATTGTACAACAAGTGATCATATGCCAAAAGTCTTCAAAGAAATGAAGCGATAGCGGACTTCCAAATACTAAACACATGAGATCCCAAAAGCTTCTAAAATATCTCCAAGATAAGAGCTTCCAAAATATTGCTAACACCAGAACACGGAAACCTGCTACTAGGCTGTCCGTGTGGAAATTATGGGCACCCAGAGTTTAGAAAGGAAACAATAAACTCCGGGTCAGTCATGGGACTAGTATGAGTAAACAAAAGAAATAGTTGCTTTTAAATAAACAAGATTTACAAAAGAAAATCCAGTATGTTTTTGGAAACTGAAACTACCATAAGACCTCCCGCCACACACACAATGCAATCGCAGAATTGGAGGAGATTTCTTCTTATGATTGTCAAAAATGCTTGATACGAGAAAAATTCTTTGATATTATTACTAGTGCATAGTGTGAAAACATTTCGAAAGTATAATATTAATCTTAGCCAGCATAGACATTCCGTACTATGCCTACTATAGCTACCATCTAAACAGTGGTGACCACCATAAGTAAATGACAGGTTATACAACTAAAACCGTACTGGGTTCGTATTGGGAATTGGATTTCCAACAAATGGTCAGGATAAGGAACTTCCTACTGCCACATGGGTATGCCTTTGGAGGGACGTCCCGAGAACCTACTCGGCTCTCTGCCAACACAAGGCCGGGTTACCACTGTAACTAGGTAACTACTACTCGAGTATGCCACCTCCCGGTCGTTTGCGACCTTTATCCGAGGGCCCTCCATCACAAAGCAACAACCACATAGTAAATGGGATTGCAGCAACCACATAGGTTAAGTATCTGGGCTCCATACCATGATACCACCTTTTTTCAAAAGGAAATGACATACCCTAAAGGGCGCGACCCTCATAACCTTGTCGCGTCTTTCATGTTTCGACCATTTCCGGGGTGTGAGGTCCGATGAGGTCTCGTCCACAAAGATACGCTTTCCATGAAAGCCATGCTTTGATCACAAATGATCATCAACACACAGTAGCACTTAGCATGCCACACTACCAAATTGGGAGTATATCGTTGATAACCTTCAACTACATAACCTCTGAGCTCGTCCGTCTCAGAGAAGGGTGTTAAGCTAAGAGAATCTGCCACTAACAGATATGTATTTGAAAGAAATATGCTTTGTATCTCAAAGTGTAGTGTCAGGCATACAACCATACAAGTCTGTTTCAGGTTCGAACAGAACCGAAGGCACTTCGTCCAATAAAGGAAGAAGCCCTTGCAAATCCGGGTATCCACAATCCCGATCGGACTTCCCATCACATGTGGAAATCTCTATACCGGAGCAACTCGGTGCAGAGACATTCGATAGGTTATCCTATCGTTTTCGATGACACCCGGTCTTCAACACCGTCTTCAAATGCTATCCATTCGACGTATCACTATTCGAAATGGGTTATGTGACATAAAGGTCCTCTCCCGGCTAAACCGAATAGTGAGCATTAATTTTTAAAACACGTGGATGTATCAATTACAAAGATTCATATTCAGGGTTCGATGTGGGTTTCGGATAACTAACTGAAATTCGACTCCCTATCACATCAAAGTTTAAATGCCGTTTTACGGGCCAAAGGGTTTTCACATAAATACAGAATTAAATCACAAATCACGGTTCAACGCAAAGCAATTCACATCACACAGTATCACAACCACAATAGAAATATCAATCCAGTGCACAACAATAGTTAATTATTTTTCAATCAAGGTGAATGTGATTTAAATGAACTAATCACATTACTATTTTTATTGATTATTTTAAATCAATGATTAATTATTCTTAATGATAAATAAATAAATTAAATCTTAATCAACTTTGGTAATAAATTATTCCTTAATCAATTAACTTAATTAACTACCAATTATAAATTAATTAACTTAAATTATCTTTCTTAATTTCAAATTAATTAGACACTTAATTATTAATTAACCATTTTTTAATTACAAATTGATAAATCGCTAATTACTTAATTAATTACAATTATAAATTAATTATCCTTTTTTTAATCATTATAATTGAATTTGATAGTGAGCGCTCAAACTAAGTTCCAAACTAAACTTGAATTTATATTTAAACTTTGATTTATAACTCAGTTTAAAACTTGATTTATAATTTTAAAAATTAATTCTAAAATTTTCACAGGTTTTGAAACCTGTACAACATCTACCCAAGCCCTATCATAATTGCTTCGAGCCAAAACTGGAAGCCTTCGAGAAAAATGTTTGACTTACTCGAGTCAAAATCGAGAACGTCCCATGCCTACACCCAAACTAAACAACACTTCCACATACCAGAAACTAGTGCACCATACACATGCACATCGCCGCCGTCCGCCTCCGGTCGATGTTGCATCGTCGAACAAGTCGACGATCATCCACGCACCAATTCCCGACCACCAAAACCCCAACATCCACTCGAAATCAAAATCGAGTTTAAAAATTGAAACCTGGAAACATCATCTGGGTTCACTATCAAAACCGGGAAACGCGTCGCCTCCGCAACCTCGACCACCAAAAGGTCAGCAACTCCAGCCATACACTCGTCCACAACCCCTCTACCATCACCCAAAAATCTTGTCACACTCGATTAATAATCGACGACGAACAAATCGAAATACCAAACCTCGACAAAACTAGGTTTACAGACTACAACCGCTTGTTGCCGCCACCACGATCATTTGCACCCCATCACACTATTTTTCCAGAACCACTGATCACTCCCCCACCTCCAGACAAATTCCCGACCTCTACGACTAAATAGATCATCATGAATTACTAAAATTAAGAAATTTCGGCAATCCCAAACTTCCCTTTAATCCTCTATCTAAAAATTATGATTCAAGCTTTAAAAATCATGTTTTAGTATGAGAATTCAGTTTATATACCTGAATTTGTAAATTAAAAAGTTTGAAATTTTTTTTGACTGAGCTAAAGTGTACCCAGTTTTCTCGATTTCCAGATCTATTAACAAGTTGTTTTGACTTGAATAAATTTTAAATCTTGAGTATCTGCTATAACAAACCATTTTTGTTTTAACATTAAACCCAAAGAGCAAGTAGATCAAGAAGAAATGATTTTTTTGAATCAAAAATCTTGGTTAGCATCTAAGACAGAGGATATATATAAACAACAACCTGTACAAAATATTTCCATCTTTCAAATACTCAGAGAATCCATGTTTGTATACAAACATACTTATTCACAAATATATCTTGCAACAGATTTATACTTTTAAATTGTTTAAAGTGATGTTACTCACATTGATTTAGAATAAACAGAGCCTGCTATTTGAAACCAGCTCGAATTTGCTAGCTGAAACCTTCTTCTTTGATCTCTGGCTTGAGTTGATTTGTATTGTAGTTTATGTTGAATTGGTGTTTAAGTTTAAGATGATATTCAGATGTACTCAGTTGTAATGGACGAAACTGAGATACGTGAGATTGATATATATGAATTGAGTTTTACTGTGTGGTATTATTTTGTTGTACAATCAAAAGTCAGATATATTTTTAATGTTCTTGTTTGTTCTTTTGACCATGCAGATTTTTTTCTTTAGTGGCTGATAATCTTGCTTTGGTGGCTGAGATGATCTATTATGGTATGCTAAAGATACTAGCATTAATTACTATGTCTTCTTTTGCAAGTTAATCCATATATATTTTTCTTCAAGTCTACATACTTACACTTATTTTTTTGTTTGTTCATAGATATTTATATTTTTTTCCTTTTATCTTATTGCTTTGTATGTCTCTATACATATTTATTTTTATTATTTTTATATTATATTTTTGTTTGTATTAATACATATTATTTAAAAGAGAATGTCTTGAAATTAAATACATACTAAATGAATTACGTAGATATATTTTATAAATTAAAATTAATTTTAAAACATTTACTTAAAATTTAAATTCAAGTACAATATGTGTGTGTGTCTATATATATATATATATATATATATATATATTCAAATCTACTCATATATGCACATATACATATATTATAACAACCCTGTATTTTGTAATTATTTTATTGTATATTTTAATTATTTTTAATGTAAGATTTTGATTTAAAAACTTATTTTACTTATTTGAAATGATTAAATTTATTATTTAAATATAATCTTGATCTTTATATGAGTTATAATTCCAAACTTGTGTAAGTTGAATATTTGCCTGAAATGCTGATTTTGGTCAAAATAGTCAAACTGTGGCTTTCAACTTAAAATTTTTAAAGTTTAAAATTTTAATTTTTTTATTTTATTATGAAAGTACATAAAATTCTAAGAACACCACTTTTCGTTTCGTTGAATTTGGATGTAAATTGTGAAAGTTATACCCTTTACAATATTGTGCGTATATAGGGTTATTTAACAATGACAATTTTAAATTGTATAAATTACTTCTTCTTTGTTATATTTTATTTTAATATGTAATAATATGTTTTATTATTTATATTTTGACTTTTAAATATTTTTAAATGATAATAGAATTTTTTCAAAATTTACTGTATTTATTTCCTATTTTTAAAGGCTGTTTTATAATTTTCTGCTATTTTCTTCATATAAATTTTACTTAATTAATTTTTTTTTATTTTTTGAATGCATTTTATTTTATTTTTTATAAATATTTTTACAAGTCCATGAAGATTTTCTAAAGTTCGTTTGAAATTATTTCTAATTTTTAAAGCCTAGTCTGCAATTTTAAGCCATTTTCTTAATTTAATTATATATAATTAAAATTTATTGATTTATTTTATACATTCACTTTTATTGCTGTGTTTTACTTTATTTTATTCATTTTACATGTATTTAAATTTAATAAAATTTTTCCAAAGTGTATTGAAGTTATTTCTAATTCCTAAGTCTAGTTTTTATTTTCTGTGCCATTTTTCTTATTTTAATCATATCTAATTAATAATTAATTATTAATATTTTGTTTATCTGTTATATTTTCGAATTCTAACTGAAATTTATAAGTGTTTTTAGTTATTTAAGATGTATATGAATATATATAGGAAGTTTAAAAGGTTTGAAAGCAAAGAAACGTAAAACCGTTTTAACGTTTCTTCTTCCGTTTCTTTTCCAATTAATAGATTTAATTTCCTTTGACCGTTCCTTTCTTTATTGTAGCTGTGCATTTCTTACCTCATTTTCACATGAAAACATTCCTCTCCACTTCATTTTTCACAGCTAGAAAGGTTTGGTAATGGCTCCTCTTTTCCTCTTCTTTTTGCTCTTCTTTTTCCATTGTTTTCATATATTTTGCCTTGTTTTCTCATGTGTATTGCTTGGCCTCTCCTCCATAGCCACGGCCACCACCTCCTACATCTCTTCCCAACCATCACCACCATCTACCCCATCAGATCTGACCATGGCCGAACCCCTTTTGATGGTCAAACCCCTCGAACTACAACCTAGATGCCTAGATCCATGCTTATTTGACCTCTACATGCTCATCCACTTCAACCACCACCCAAACCACCACCATAGCCGCCACCACTCCCCAGACCTGACCAAAACACACCCCTCCTCACCTTTGTCCAGTCATGACACATCACAGGCCGAGCCCAATCCCCAAGGCTGAGCCCTTGTTTTGACCAAAAACCACCCAATTGCCTTCAAAACCACATCACCTCCTCATGTACAAACTCCACCTTGTCTTGCCTTGAACCCGAGCTACGTTAGCCCAAACCTGACCCAAAACTTGACCACATCTGAACCACATCAGACCCCAAAGCCATACCAAACAATAGAGAAAGCAAAGCAAAAGACTGCGTAGTCGTATCTCCTTTTATTTCAATGTTATTGCATTTTAAAGTCGTATTGAATTTTGTTGTTTTGATTGTTTGTTTTGGGTTGTACACAAGAGTTGTAGATTGGATTCGTTCTCCACTCATGTCCGTAGTCTTGTCATCGTGCTTGTCGTGCTTTTGGAATCGCACTTGTGTTAGTTGTTTTGGTGTTCAACTTGAAAAAAAAGTGAGTCTTTCTCACTCTGACATTTATACTTATGAAAAGTGAATTGATGACAAGTGTTTAGTAATAAAAAATGTTTATGCAAGTTAATGATGATCATATGATATGCTATGCCATGTTATTACCATATTATTACCATGTTAAAACTGTTAATTTTCACCTGACATCTGATATATACTGTATATTGTGATATTGACCTTGTTTATATTATTTCTGTATATGATCACACTGCAAGTTCCCTGTTAGAATAAAATGTTATGGGCTGAAATGATAGGCCTGAATGGTTTTAAATTTTCCATTTTGACTTGGGATTGCAGGTTTGAAATGATAAAACCCGGATTTTCTTTGTAAATTATGGGTTGAAATGATATATTACCCATATCACTTTACCTAGCGTAGAAAATTTTATACAGGCCCGTAGTTAAAATATGTTTTTCTAAAAATTCTAAAATATTTTAGAAATTTAATTATTATAATATTTTGATTTTAAATTTAATGAAAAAAGGATTTTTGTAAATTATTATTGGTTTTCTGAATAATTGTAAGTGAATTGAATTAATGAAAAAGTTAGAAATTTTGAACGTAAGTTATTTTGGAAATATTGATTTAATTATAATTGGAAATTTAAGTGAATATGAAATTATGATAAATTTATTTTAATTTGAATTTAAATAAATTTAAAGTGATTTTTATATCATATTAATGATTTTAATAAAGTTGAAATGTGAAATGAATGAATATTGTAAGTTGAAATTTTGAAATATAACTAAAACTGGAAATTTATGAAATTGACGTAAAAGTGAACTTTTAGTTAAGTAAATAAAAATAAAACAAAGTTATATTTGAGAATTTGAACTTAAGTGTTAAGTTGAAATTTAATGTAATGGATTTTAAAAATTCAACATTGCATTTTAATAAGTGAATTATTATTAAATCTTGATTTTTGAATGGAAATTTAACTTTATAAAATCATGAACTTGAGGAAAATTAAATGATGTTTATAAATGTGAAAATGTATGATTTTATAAGTTAAAAATGTTTTAATTAAAAATATAATTGGTTGAGAAATTTTATTGAATATTTGAAGTTAATTGAATGCATTTTTGAAATGCTATTAATTACAATGTAAATGATATTACAGCATTTGTAAACGCTGTAGTTGATGATAATGAACTAAAAAGCTAAATTGAATTAAAAGCTATTATAGCAATCTTTGTAAGTGCTATAATTTTTGAATTTAACTAAGTTATTCGAAATTTAAGTAAACCTAGTATAACATTTTAAATTGCTGTCTTTTGTTAAATTGAACTGTTTTGAATGTAACTTTCCGTAGAGTTTTCTAAATGATGCGAAAAGTGAATTTCACTGTTTTGATAAACTTAAGTGAATAAATAAACTTTGGAAGTTGAAATTTTTGGAAATTTAATAATTTAATGATTAAACATAATAACTTCATTGAAATGATCAAAAAAGAATTTTTGGAATATAAACTGTTTTGAAATATGAATTGAAATGGTATTTTAGATTTAATAAAATGAATAATGATTTGAAATGAATGAAGTTTGAAAAGATACGATATTTTGATATTAAAATGATTTGAAATGAAGTTTTGAAAGGATATGATATTTTGATATATTAAAATGATTTGAAACGAAGTTTTGAAAGATATGATATTTTTGATATTAAATGATTTGAAAAACGGAGTTTGAAAGATAGGACATTTTGATATTAACATGATTTAAAAAGAAGTTCTGAAAGATATGATATTTTGGAACTGAAGCTTTGAAAGGTTATGATATTTTGATATATTAAAATGATTTGAAAGGTAGTGTTGAAAGGGTATGAAAATTTAATATATTGAAATAGTTAGAAATGACTTGATATTTATTTTGATAAATATTTGAATTGAAAGATATTTTACGATGATATATTGAAATGGTTTTGGAAATGATTTAATCTTTATTTTGATAAAGATTTGGATTGAAAAGGATATTTTATTTTGAAGTATAAAATATTGTTTTAAAGTTATAACTACGGGTTATAATAACGATTGGTTGTTAAAGAGACCGGGATCGGATATTGTCTTATAGCCGGCCAATACCGAAAACCACTTTAACAACTGTGTACGCGGTGGAGATTCCAGAATGAAGTAGGATGGTGGCGATGTTCTCGAGGTATATATTACGTGGACCCAACTCCCGTGAGTTGGCATATATGACTAAAACAGGAGCTATACCGGGCTACACAAAGGGTCGTACCCTTTCATCGAGTATGCTCCATCGGAAACCATTCTATTACTGTTGTGATTCGATTCGGTGGCGCCACTTTGATTCGGGGGTATTGTTCGAGGTGGGCGGAAGCTGCTGGCTTGCCGTCACCACCGGTCCGGGAGTGCAAACAGTGTATCTACCCTGGCATTGCCTCGCGTGCCGTGTCATATCCTTATATCGAGCCCACTACGATTTTGGTTTTAAAGATCCGACCGCGTTAAGGTTCACCATCCCCTTAACGCTATTTTCTATATGATTATACTTTACTGATTAGACACTACCGTATATAGCGTATATTACTACATAGTAAATAGTTTAACGGATCCTTAGAGGATGGGCGGTCCCAAGCATCCTTTAAGTTACTGATGCATTTTGTTACTGTTCACTTGAGTTGATTTACAGTTTATAAGTATTTATGTCCTGACTCGAGGGTTTTGTGTTTTGCTTTACGCTCGGGTCAGATTGATTGAGTTAGCATTCAAGATTCACCTTCGGCGTTAGAGCTTTCCTTGAAGATCCAGCCATCTATTTTGTTTCAGTATCCAGTGGTTTAGTGATGTATCTGATTTGTACCTGATGTATCCTGTTATTCTTCTGTTGTATTTTATTTATAGTAGCTTCATGAACTACTATCTCTTTTACTTCCGCTGCATTATTATTACTATGTGTCTGTGATCTGTGATTTTTATTTACTGTATATTCTGAGATTTGCCAAATTTTTAATTACAACGCGGTATTTTGAGCAATTCAATTCCGGCGTGAGTGTCTACCTATACACTTATAATGGATGCGAATGGTTGAAAATACCTGGTTGTTACAGTTGGTATCAGAGCTTTGGTAGCTCTAGGCAAAACTCAGCATATGGAGTGAATGTATTTACAGAATCACTTTCATTCGAGTTTGAATCTCTCCCTTTTGACTCGATTCCTTTGAATTTTGGAACATTCCCTACGGTTCCAAAATCCATTTGTATCCCTCACTATTCATCTTCTTTTAACTCTGGAGCATTCCATAACTCCGCTTCGAATGATCTTTCTAGTGAGTCGATGGTCACGCCAATTTTAAATTTAATTGAAAAGGGGGGAAAACTCTTTTACAATTAGCATCGATTCACCATAGATTTATATCTATCCTTGGTTTAGATGCTAATATCTTTTGTTATTTCAAACTCTAACTCTTGAGATCGAATGTAGATTTACCCTAGAAAAATCAACATTGATCTTATTCTTTAAGTCACGGTTGACCCGGTTAAGGTTGCCCGTGATTTATATAAGCTTATCCATCTTCCTATTCTGTTATTTTATCATGTCATCCTTGTTTCCAACTTATTTTTAAATCATAATCTCCTTTGATTTGTGTTAATCAAAAATTTGAATCTCTATCCTTCTTTGAAAATCTATTCTTGTATAGTGTTTTTGTAAACTAATATTTAAAATTAAAATGTTTTATATATTGTGTTGTTTGAGTTGTTGATGTTGAGTTGGGTTTCTGATCGATACGTCTGATCAGCGTTATCGATAAGATTTCCAAAACACTTTGACAGAACAAACGGACATAATATATATAAAAAAAAATTGGTTAATGAAATAAATTTTGATATATAAGTAAATTTATGGAACTTAATGAAATGATTTAAATTGATAATTTGAAATGATAATACTTGATTTATCATTTATTGTTCTACAAATAGATCTATAAATATTTGTTTATAAATTTATTTGGGAACTGAAATGAATTTAAAACAAGAATTTGAGGATTTAAATTCCGATTATTTCGAACTTTGGTTTAAAGTTTTAAAGGGTTATATTATTTAAAGTATTTTGAATAGAATTTGTTTTCAAAGAATTTTAAAGGTTTAAAATTAGTGCTCTTCTCTTTGTCGCTGGAAAATAACTTCGGTGATGATCGCGACATCATCGACGTTCATTTTCGAGTTTCGAAGTTAAGAGACTGTTCTGTTACAGCTTTGTTTTGGGAAATTAAATTGATTTGAATTTCTAAAATATGACTTGATTTATAATATATATATAGAAATTTGATTTGACATATTATATATGTATATATATTATTTCTTATCTCTAAATGGTTTGAATGTAATCGGAAATTTAATTCTTAAATTTTAGCTTGAAGAATAATTTCAATTGTAAAAAGAAAATCAAAATTTTGGATAAATGATTCAAACTTGAGATAATTGAATTGGAAAGTTTTATTTGTATAATACAATTGCATTCCAATATAACTTACCTTAATTTCAGAAGTTAACAATGTAATTGGATAATATACAATATAAAAAGATTTTATAAATAAAATCTGAGTGGTTATAATAAATGTTATACATTTAAATTTTAATGATTAACAGGGGTAAATATAATAAAGGGTAATTGAATAACTTACAATAAATTAATTTTAAAAGAACTAAGAATAAAAGAAAGTAGTTAAAAAAAAGTGTAAATATATTTAACATGAGTGATAAAAATATTGAGAGGAATAAATTTAATTTTGATTAGGAA
This sequence comes from Allium cepa, assembly GCA_030765085.1. Taxonomy (NCBI): domain Eukaryota; kingdom Viridiplantae; phylum Streptophyta; class Magnoliopsida; order Asparagales; family Amaryllidaceae; genus Allium; species Allium cepa. The sequence goes on along the minus strand of CM060941.1, from coordinate 585,853,341 downwards.
TAAAGAAGAATAAAATTTATTAAGTACATTGTTAGTGTAATAAATGATTATTTTTCAAACCCATGGTTTTAAAAATGGTTAATTTTAGATGATTGGATAATAAGATAATGAAATTTGAGATAGTTAAGATTTATTTAACTTGTGTAAAGATTTATTCTCTGTTTAAGTTGAAATCTCCATGCTTTCAAATTCATTTCCTTATTTTGTTTTTCAAACTATCTTTTGGTTGTCCTTATCGTCCTTATCTTGCTATAGACCGATATATGCATCTTTCTATAATATTTCTGTTTATAAATCTTTCTATAATCTTTGATAGACCTTTGGTAATCATTTTGAATCCACCTTTTTCGTGCTTGTGTTCTTGATTCTGGAGGATCTTGGAAAGATCACCTCCACCTTGTAAAACTCACCTATACCAACAGTTATCATGTATAGCTTCAATCTTCTTGTCATCTTATCTTAATCCTATTTCACTCTATCTTTTCTGTGCCCTTCCATACCTCATTCCTTTTCGGGGACGAAAAGTTTTTGAGTGGGGGAGAGTATAACAACCCTGTATTTTGTAATTATTTTATTGTATATTTTAATTATTTTTAATGTAAGATTTTGATTTAAAAACTTATTTTACTTATTTGAAATGATTAAATTTATTATTTAAATATAATCTTGATCTTTATATGAGTTATAATTCCAAACTTGTGTAAGTTGAATATTTGCCTGAAATGTTGATTTTGGTCAAAATAGTCAAATTGTGGCTTTCAACTTAAAATTTTAAAATTTTAATTTTTTTTCTTTTATTGTGAAAGTACATAAAATTCTAAGAACGCCACTTTTCGTTTCGTTGAATTTGGATGTAAATTGTGAAAGTTATACCCTTTACAATATTGTGCATATATAGGGTTATTTAACAATGACTATTTTAAATTGTTTAAATTACTTCTTCTTTGTTATATTTTATTTTAATATGTAATAATATGTTTTATTATGTATATTTTGGCTTTTAAATATTTTTAAATGATAATAGAATTTTTCCAAAATTTACTGTATTTATTTCCTATTTTTAAAGGCTGTTTTATAATTTTCTGCTATTTTCTTCATATAAATTTTACTTAATTAATTTTTATTTATTTTGTGAATGCATTTTATTTTATTTGTTATAAATATTTTTACAAGTCCATGAAGATTTTCTAAAGTTAATTTGAAATTATTTCTAATTTTTAAAGCCTAGTCTGCAATTTTAAGCCATTTTCTTAATTTAATTATATATAATTAAAATTTATTGATTTATTTTATACATTCACTTTTATTGCTGTGTTTTACTTTATTTTATTCATTTTACATGTATTTAAATTTAAGAAAATTTTTCCTAAGTGTATTGAAGTTATTTCTAATTCCTAAGTCTAGTTTTCATTTTCTGTGTCATTTTTCTTATTTTAATCATATCTAATTAATAATTAATTATTAATATTTTGTTTATCTGTTATATTTTCGAATTCTAACTGAAATTTATAAGTGTTTTCAGTTATTTAAGATGTATATGAATATATATAGGAAGTTTAAAAGGTTTGAAAGCAAAGAAACGTAAAACCGTTTTAACGTTTCTTCTTCCGTTTCTTTTCCAATTAATAGATTTAATTTCCTTTGACCGTTCCTTTCTTTATTGTAGCTGTGCATTTCTTACCTCATTTTCACGTGAAAACATTCCTCTCCACTTCATTTTTCACGGCTAAAAAGGTTTGGTAATGGCTCCTCTTTTCCTCTTCTTTTTGCTCTTCTTTTTCCATTGTTTTCTTATATTTTGCCTTGTTTTCTCATGTGTATTGCTTGGCCTCTCCTCCATAGCCACGACCACCACCTCCTACATCTCTTCCCAACCATCACCACCATCTACCCCCATCAGATCTGACCATGGCCGAACCCCTTTTGATGGTCAAACCCCTCAAACTACAACCTAGATGCCTAGATCCATGCTTATTTGACCTCTACATGCTCATCCACTTCAACCACCACCCAAACCACCACCATAGCCGCCACCACTCCCCAGACCTGACCATAACACACCCCTCCTCACCTCTGTCCAGTCATGACACATCACAGGCCGAGCCCAATCCCCAAGGCTGAGCCCTTGTTTTGACCAAAAACCACCCAATTGCCTTCAAAACCACATCACCTCCTCATGTACAAACTCCACCTTGTCTTGCCTTGAACCCGAGCTATGTTAGCCCAAACCTGATCCAAAACTTGACCACATCCGAACCACATCAGACCCCAAAGCCATACCAAACAATAGAGAAAGCAAAGCAAAAGACTGCGTAGTCGAATCTCCTTTTATTTCAATGTTATTGCATTTTAAAGTCGTATTGAATTTTGTTGTTTTGATTGTTTGTTTTGGGTTGTACACAAGAGTTGTAGATTGGATTCGTTCTCCACTCATGTCCGTAGTCTTGTCATCGTGCTTGTCGTGCTTTTGGAATCGCACTTGTGTTAGTTGTTTTGGTCTTCAACTTGAAAAAAAAGTGAGTCTCTGACATTTATACTTATGAAAAGTGAATTGATGACAAGTGTTTAGTAATAAAAAATGTTTATGCAAGTTAATGATGATCATATGATATGTTATGACATGTTATTACCATATTATTACCATGTTAAAACTGTTAATTTTCACCTGACATCTGATGTATGAATGTGATATTGACCTTGTTTATATTATTTCTGTATATGATCACACTACAAGTTCCCTGTTAGAATAAAATGTTATGGGCTGAAATGATAGGCCTGAATGGTTTTAAATTTTTCATTTTGACTTGGGATTGCGGGTTTGAAATGATAAAACCCGGATTTTCTTTGTAAATTATGGGTTGAAATGATATATTACCCATATCACTTTACCTAGCGTAGAAAATTTTATACAGGCCCGTAGTTAAAATATGTTTTTCTAAAAATTCTAAAATATTTTAGAAATTTAATTATTATAATATTTTGATTTTAAATTTAATGAAAAAAGGATTTTTGTAAATTATTATTGATTTTCTGAATAATTGTAGGTGAAATGAATTAATGAAAAAGTTAGAAATTTTGAACGTAAGTTATTTTGGAAATATTGATTTAATTATAATTGGAAATTTAAGTGAATATGAAATTATGATAAATTTATGATAATTTGAAATTAAATAAATTTAAAGTGATTTTTATATCATATTAATGATTTTAATAAAGTTGAAATGTGAAATGAATGAATATTGTAAGTTGAAATTTTGAAATATAACTAAAACTGGAAATTTATGAAATTGACGTAAAAGTGAACTTTTAGTTAAGTAAATAAAAATAAAACAAAGTTATATTTGAGAATTTGAACTTAAGTGTTAAGTTGAAATTTAATGTAATGGATTTTAAAAATTCAACATTGCATTTTAATAAGTGAATTATTATTAAATCTTGATTTTTGAATGGAAATTTAACTTTATAAAATCATGAACTTGAGGAAAATTAAATGATGTTTATAAATATGAAAATGTATGATTTTATAAGTTAAAAATGTTTTAATTAAAAATATAATTGGTTGAGAAATTTTATTGAATATTTGAAGTTAATTGAATGCATTTTTGAAATGCTATTAATTACAATGTAAATGATATTACAGCATTTGTAAACGCTGTAGTTGATGATAATGAACTAAAAAGCTAAATTGAATTAAAAGCTATTATAGCAATCTTTGTAAGTGCTATAATTTTTGAATTTAACTAAGTTATTCGAAATTTAAGTAAACCTAGTATAACATTTTAAAATGCTGTCTTTTGTTAAATTGAACTGTTTTGAATGTAACTTTCCGTAGAGTTTTCTAAATGATGCGAAAAGTGAATTTTCACTGTTTTGATAAACTTAAGTGAATAAATAAACTTTGGAAGTTGAAATTTTTGGAAATTTAATGATTAAACATAATAACTTCATTGAAATGATCAAAAAAGAATTTTTGGAATATAAACTGTTTTGAAATATGAATTGAAATGGTATTTTAGATTTAATAAAATGAATAATGATTTGAAATGAATGAAGTTTGAAAAGATACGATATTTTGATATTAAAATGATTTGAAATGAAGTTTTTAAAGGATATGATATTTTGATATATTAAAATGATTTGAAACGAAGTTTTGAAAGATATGATATGTTTGATATTAAATGATTTGAAAAACGGAGTTTGAAAGATAGGACATTTTGATATTAACATGATTTAAAAAGAAGTTCTGAAAGATATGATATTTTGGAACTGAAGCTTTGAAAGGTTATGATATTTTGATATATTAAAATGATTTGAAAGGTAGTGTTGAAAGGGTATGAAAAATTAATATATTTAAATGGTTAGAAACGACTTGATATTTATTTTGATAAATATTTGAATTGAAAGATATTTTACGATGATATATTGAAATGGTTTTGGAAATGATTTAATCTTTATTTTGATAAAGATTTGGATTGAAAAGGATATTTTATTTTGAAGTATAAAATATTGTTTTAAAGTTATAACTACGGGTTATAATAACGATTGGTTGTTAAAGAGACCGGGATCGGATATTGTCTTATAGCCGGCCAATACCGAAAACCACTTTAACAACTGTGTACGCGGTGGAGATTCCAGAATGAAGTAGGATGGTGGCGACGTTCTCGAGGTATATATTACGTGGACCCAACTCCCGTGAGTTGGCATATATGACTAAAACAGGAGCTATACCGGGCTACACAAAGGGTCGCACCCTTTCATCGAGCATGCTCCATCGGAAACCATTCTATTACTGTTGTGATTCGATTCGGTGGCGCCACTTTGATTCGGGGGTATTGTTCGAGGTGGGCGGAAGCTGCTGGCTTGCCGTCACCACCGGTCCGGGAGTGCAAATGGTGTATCCACCCTGGCATTGCCTCGCGTGTCGTGTCATATCCTTATATCGAGCCCACTACGATTTTGGTTTTAAAGATCCGACCGCGTTAAGGTTCACCATCCCTATAACGCTATTTTCTATATGATTATACTTTACTGATTAGACACTACCGTATATAGCGTATATTACTACATAGTAAATAGTTTAATGGATCCTTAGAGGATGGGCGGTCCCAAGCATCCTTTAAGTTACTGATGCATTTTGTTACTGTTCACTTGAGTTGATTTACAGTTTATAAGTATTTATGTCCTGACTCGAGGGTTTTGTGTTTTGCTTTACGCTCGGGTCAGATTGATTGAGTTAGCATTCAAGATTCACCTTCGGCGTTAGAGCTTTCCTTGAAGATCCAGCCATCTATTTTGTTTCAGTATCCAGTGGTTCAGTGATGTATCTGATTTGTACCTGATGTATCCTGTTATTCTTCTGTTATATTTTATTTAACTCTGATATATTTACATAGTAGCTTCATGAACTACTATCTCTTTTACTTCCGTTGCATTATTATTACTATGTCTCTGTGATCTGTGATTTTTATTTACTGTATATTCTGAGATTTGCCAAAGTTTTAATTACAACGCGGTATTTTGAGCAATTCAATTCCGGCATGAGTGTCTACCTATACACTTATAATGGATGCGAATGGTTGAAAATACCTGGTTGTTACATATATATTCACATACATATAAGATTTAAATTCAAATGACTTAAACTCAAAAGGAGTTGAAGTTTTATTCATCCAAAATAACACATGTTTTATTTATTTTGAAACTTTTCAAATTAAATTCCAAAGGTTCAAATAAGTTACCACATTTAAATTAATAAATTTTGGGATGTTACACTTGGATATATGCCCGGAGCATTCCGGGTTTGGCTAATGACCCGGAGAGGTCACGGATATGGATATCAGCCTTGAACGGCAATGGATTTGGAGTCAGATGCATACGGATTTAGATAAAACGATCTGAAAAGATCGTGAATTCAAAATTGAATATTGACTCGGAATGGTCATGGACTTCAGTAACAATCCATAGAGATCATGGATTTGGATTAGCAATGGATTGGATTCGGATTGGACAATATGGCTATTGATGGACTATGGACTTTAATTTTGGATTCATGGAAATTTGAAACACCACTTCCAATCATAAGGCATGCTTTGGGAGGCAAAGTGTTAACCTACATTTTGGCAAGGATATACATAGGCAAATCTAACCCAACGAACTTCATGATCATCAAGGAAAAAAGCTCGGAGAGATGGTTACCAAGATTGGAGATCGATTATATTTGAAAATATGGACTATAGTTGAATAGATTTGGATGGACAACACTAAAAAATAGCTAAGTATGGAACTAGCACTCCCTTAGGAGAGAGATCGGATTGGAATATTCACTCAATAGAAAGGGATTGGGATAGAGGGATTAGAGTAGAGGGATCAGATTAAATAGGATGCACACAATTCAGTGATGATCACTCCATAACTAAACAACCACAAGGCGGATTGAAGTGAAACTTTGGGAACAAGAAGAGCGGATCCTAAGGAGTCTACCCTAGGGATCACACTCTAAGAAGAGGAGTTTGGAGGGATCGACCCTCATCCCTACTTAGTGATCGGTTTAGTTGAATTTGCAGCAATGATCAGTCAATAACTTAAAATCTATAGATGTTATCAACATGAAACATGGAGTACAAGCATATTACAACATGAAGAACACCTCATAGGGATCGCAGCCCCTAACTTCATCAAAATAGGGATTGGCCCCTATCCTTATTATGGAGAGCGGTTGGTCTAAATTTTCTTGGGCCAGATCGTTTGGACCTAGAGGTTATTCCGGCGAAATTTCAGTCTGATCATACATGTTCTTCTCTATAAATACCATGGATCTAGCATCATAAAAGAGATCTTCTTTCTACTTCATTCTATCTTTTACTTAGTCTATACTCTGCCATTTTTATTCTAAGATTTCATGGATTTGTAACTATAACAGCAGCATAAACGATTAAAAAAAATTGGAGCGGATGTAGGCCGGAGTTAGCAGAACCACTATAAATCCATGTCTCTCTTTACTTTCTTTCTATTTTAATTTTGTTATTCTTCAATTTATATTCTCTATATTATATTATCTGAGATCTATGACTTGATATTGGTGCTTTCACATAGCTAGGTGTTGATGGCCATTTTTGATGCCAACAGAAATAATGTTTTGAATCTTGGAAATAGGATGCGGTAGTTTTCCAATGAAGAAAGTTGATAAAGTTTTGCTAGCTAATAAGCATTAGACAAATTATAGAGGTTTGGTGAAAATTAATAATTTTTCACAGTAATTTGGCAGTTTTTACGTTCATTACAATTTTTCCATATCGACATCGGCTATGTCGACCCATCACTCACTGCAACCCAAAGTCATCGACGTGGAGCAAAGCAATGCCGCATAATGTCAGCGAGTTTGACATGAGTGGATAGGTTTTGGTTCTCGTCGAGGTTAAAACATAAAAGGCAAAAAGATGGTCTTCGACAAGATGGCATCTATGTTTATACATATCGGGTTTTGTACTAAGTGGTTTGTTGCCGCATATATTTTATAGAGTCGCCAACCTTTTAAAATTGATGTCGCACTATTATATATATATATGACTCCGAGCTTTGGGTCTCGAAGACCCAGATGGTTATCGAGCCTACCCTTTTGCTATTTTAATATTATCATCAAGCCTATGCTGCTTTTAACTTGCCTTCGAGTTAACCCAGTCATCGAGCTTTGACATGTCGCTTTTGAATAGTCATCGTGTTACACTATGCCACCTTTGAAATTGATATCGAGCCTTGTCAATTCCGATTTTAACTAATCTTCGAGTTTTTGTTTATAGGTGGATAACCTATGTATTACGAGGATCGACAGATTCATTTTCAATGAGGCTCATGATGCCGCATGATTAGTCTTCGAGTTTTAAGAGGCGGAATGCCTATGCTTTAACATCGACATAAGACGATGTCGCCATTGATCAACATGTACTGAAAGCAGTAAACCTTATATCATTTTCAACCGTGTACATGGAAATATAAAAGGTTTTTATAAAATGGTATTAATTTCAAGAATATGAAAAGATGATTTCCTTATTAATTTTGGAGGTTAAGGGTATTAACCATATTTCATTAAGAAAATGATCACAAGGAATTAAACTATGGATGTTTATATTATTGTGTAAATATGATCAATCATTATAAATGTTGTCGATATCATATTCATTTCATTATTGATCCATAATTGCATTTTGGGGTATTAGGGCAGAATAACAAGGTAGGTTAACCCAATAGTGAATATAAACTTACTTAACTTCTATGTAGAGTAGAATTGCATCTAGGAGGTCATGTAGACTAAAATATATGATGTCCAGAACTGATCAAAAGATTATTGAGTTAGATAGGTTCTCGGTTAGCCCATGAAAACTATGTTATAAGAAATGTTATTGGTAGGGGTCAATAGGTTCTTAGTAATCCCATGAAAATTGTATCCGAAATATCTTATTAATAAACATCAATAGATTCATAGTTAGCCCATGAAAACTATGATTTGAGAGAAGTTATTGGAGAATCCAATAGGATCATAGTGATCCCATGAAAACTATGATTAGATAAAGTTATTGGTAGAAACCAATAGGTTCTTAGTGATCCCATGAAAACCATGAAATCAAAGAGACAGTCCGTAAGATTGGAACGGGTTATTAGTCAGCCCATAAAAACTAATAGGTTAATAGTAACCCTATAAACTATAAACTGAGGCAGGTAGTCAAATAAATTGGGATGGGAAATCCATGGCATATCGCAGTTTTGAATATCATAATATTATATCATGTTTTAACCATTATGGATGCAGGTGCACAGTTTGTATTATAATTAAGATATCAGTGAGGGGAAAACCCGTTCTGCTTAGCAACATGGTCTCACTAGATATATAGTTGGCTCAATATAGTAGGTTATTATTCGCACCAGATTTTTTATCTGACCCGAAATTTTTGTCTTTCCCCTTAAACTCTTGGGTACTGATTTGAGTAGATCAAGAGTAAGGTTTTTTCAGGTTCTCTTTAGACGAATAAGCATCCGAAGACGTGCATGAGACAATCTAGCTAATAGGAGCTATATATGTATTTTCCATTGTGTTTCGATTTTGCTTTTGTGCTGTAATGGCTAGTTGTATTAAATGCCAAATATTTGACTCTGATCATCCAAGGAGCATCTTCTTATGTCGCTATTGGAATATGTTGTAATAATTATATTTTCTCTAAACGTGGTTTACGTAAGAGATTATGTAATGAATCCAAAATGCTATCATGAAATGAAATATGAAATTTGTTTTTAAATTGTGTTTGAAAATTTCCCCTATTCATTTTCTTTTGGTGTTATCAATGTATCTAACATGGTCGCATTTTGTCACTAGAAATTAATAACTATGGATGGCTATAGCTTCTACAGCACTTAGTTTCGGGCCCCAAAACGGGGGATGTTATATTTATATGTGTGTGCATGCGCACGCGCGCCTGTATGTCCTTGGAATGAGATACCATAGATATGAGATGCCTTAGATATGAAATGTGTGTGTTGTTTTGGGATTTCTTCGAAACAAGTTTTGCCAAATTTTTCCAAAATGAGAGGCTTTAAAATCATAAAGGTTGTGAGATTTATTTTGTACTTTGGGAGTTCCTGTAAAGTTAACCGCCTAAGGTAAAATCAGTTGAAATTTATAGAAGCGGATGCTTAGAAATTTTAGTCAGTCGAGTTGCATTATCATACTCATAGAAATTTCTACGACAAAATTCTTTTAAGTATGGGAGAATATAAAAACCCACATTTTTACGAGGTGATATTTATATAATTAATTTAAATATCGATTCGTTAACCGAAGATCAAAAATTTGATTTTTGCGTACGGTCGAATTAGAATTCGAGACTATTTCTATTGAGTCCGGATCGACATTGCAAATCAAAATGAGTGAAAATGATTGTGAGTGATGAACTCACCAAATACCGAGCGAAATCCTATACTTCCATTACATTGTTGTACACCATCATGCCACTGCCTTCAATTCGTCATCATGCCCGCATCACAATAAACCGTTCGCCTTCAGTTTGTTGACAGCACTACACGAGCGACCCCAATTCACAAATGTAAACTACCTGTCTCCAATCCCACACACTCACATCACCGGCCCTTCATCACGATTGCACCAATACTAAAACTGCACCCTTTAGCCTCAAAAATTGTCACACGTCCAGAACGTACAACGATAGATTGTGAGTTCGTCATCGCCTCCATGGTCGAGTCATCCTCCACGGCATCGTTACCTTTTCCAATCGTGACATCAGGCCACGTCGTCTGAAACTCCACCTGATATCGATCGCACACTCCATCGCTCAACATACGCAACCACCGATTGCGATTCTCGCTTTACCTTGATCGTCTGAGTCGATACACATACATACATGACATATATATTTGTTTTTTTGTGTCTGTCCATTGGGGATTCAGGGTTGAAAACATAAATAGGGGAATACGGGTTCGTGATGTATGGCGTAGTGGGGTAGAAATTTCGAGAAGCACAGAGAAAAGAAAATAAGTTTAGGCCTTAATTGTTTCGGACTTGATTCCAAATCAATTTAAATTTCAATTCAATAGGTTTTTTACTTCATTATCTATTCGAATTTATGTTCTTGATATTTATATAAAAATTTACTTCAAGCGGTTTAAATTAATTTACACTTTAAAAATATTTTATTTCAATTTAAAACGTTTTATTTGATTCCTATATATTATCCAAAAAGAATTTATTAATTTATTAATTAAAATATTATATTCAAGAAAATTTAATTAACGAAAATTTATTTTCAAAATATAAATTGTCAAATATAAAGTTCAAGCAAATTTTTATTTTAATTAAATTTATCTATTTACGACATAAAAAACATTACATTAGGAATTCGAGTTTGTCGTTGTTAATACACTAATTCGACACCTAGGTATGTACTTTGTCGCAGTGACTTCGATAGGCTATAGCCGTTTATTTTAGTTATTTTAGGCTGATTGCCTTCGATTAAGTAAATTAGCGTAAGAAAATTTGCATCGACGATAACGTTTCATACTATATATTATTTATCGGTGACAACCTGACAAATTTTTTAATTTCGTTTGACAAGTCCTCTTCGTTTCTACCATTTAGTTCGACATAGCTACATCGAACTAATTGTTTTTCTTTGATAAGCAGTTGCCGAAACTAGTTGTTTAGAAAATTGGGATGTAGCAGTTGTCGAAAGGACAATTTGGTCCATTTGACTGTAATTTTATGAGGAGGCTTGTTTCACTAGTACCCCTTACAGTATAATTTTTTTATAAACTGGCATGCTTATATTCTAAAAGTGAGGTGTCATTAATAATATCTTTTAATATTACAAATCGAATAAAAAAATGTCATGCTAAAGGCGTCCAAATTCTTACTTCCTGTTACCATGTCATAGTGCCTGAAAATGCAAAATTGAATGATTTTAGCCCCCACGCCATCATGTAAAACTAAATGCATCTGTTTTAAACTTCCTAGTACCATGGCATGGGGTAAAGTGCAGCCTCGGGTGCTTTTAGCACGACAGAATTTTCTAATTTGTAATATCAAGCCCATTTTGAAGTTATTTGAATTTGTTTGTTCCCCCTAATTCGTCATTTGAGACCTAATTTCTTCCTCCCTCCTCTCTTCTCCCTCCTACTGTTCGCGTTGCCATCCGCATCTCCGTCGTCTTCAATTTCTCAATATCGAGACTTTCTCAAGTTAGCAAACGTCGATTTTTTACCTTTTATTTTGAAACATGCGGTATCTCATGCAGACATACAAGTTTTTATCAATTTTGTACACTTTCTTAACACAATTTTTAGTTTGTTGCCTTTCAGTTTGTGAATTGCAGAATTGGCACCATGAATTTTTGGTCGAAAAAAGAAAGATTGCTTTTAACTTGTATTTATGGATTAATGGTGGTTAACTGTGGGCCCAATTAGGACTTTGGTGTTTAAAAGCTTTCGCTTTAATTTGCAATCAATCACATAACAAAGTCACAAAAGATGTTAAAATCTTGCCTAAACTTTATTGCTTTGTCTTTGATTTGGCTCGATCTCTTATTAATATTAATTGAGCAATTTCTTGTTATATTTTTACATTTATTTTACCTTCCTCCTTTGACTTACTGTTTAATTTCATCCTATGTAAGTCATATTATTTTTGCAAGTTGTTCCATTTAAACTTTTAATTTATGGCATTTAATGATAATTTGTTACATATTTTGTTTGTTGTTGGAAACCAAATGCCAAATTATGATAAATTTAGTAGAGATAATATGTTCATTCTAAAGTACAACGCTTATTTATAAATTAGCATTGCAAAAATTCATTCAATCGAAGATAGATGTATATGATTCATGCGTGATTTCGAAACCAATACAACATTTTAAAGTTATTTATAAAAATATTTTTAAATTCGTTGTGCCATGATTCATGAATATGCCTTGTGAAGTTTAGAGTTCTGGAATCTTAGTTAACATGGCCCTAACGAATTTTTAGGCACTGTTATTTTTACAGCTACAAGACTAAGACAAACTGCATTTGATATTTAGTATTTTCTTTTTATTGTAGCTTTCCTATGACTACTTTTGATACTAATTTAGCTTCCTTAATGTCACCTAAACATGGTTTTTACATTTGAATTTTTGAGCTTCCAAGTTATGTTTGAACACTATAATTATTTTCTATCCCTTGATTGTTTGTACCAAAATTGGGCACAACACTCTTCGGAAGTTTTTGAAGAGATAACAGTGAAGAATATAAATTTAAAATGAGGATTATCTAACAAAAACTCCAAACAACAGGAAAGAAAGTGTACAAACAAGCGATTTAGAGTGGTTCGACGTGTTGCCTACGTCCACTATGAAGTTTTTTGTAACTTTATTGATTCTCTTTCAGTGATTACAAGTGATTACAGTGAACAACAGCAAAATACAACTTGAAATTCGAATTCAACGGCAAGAATATGATGTAGGTCTTGATCCGGCAGAGTCTGGGCGCTTGAGAATCAAAAGATCCTTCTTTTATAGGCTCTGGGGCTCTATTTATAGGTGTAGGAGGCTAAACCTTAGCTCAAACTTAGGGAAGATTCGCTCTGGCACATGAGGGGGCCCATACGACCGATTCCAGAAAGTTTCGACTCGATCTGTGATCGATACGAAATCATTTCGTATCGATCAAGATCATGTCCGATGGAGCCGAAATTTGGTGTGAACATTCCTTGGCTTGTATGCAATCTTCTATGAAAATTTCATGGCATTTGGATCAGTGGATTTTGAGATATGATCGATACAATTTGAGATTTCTCGGATGGCTGTCTGGTTCAACTCCATAGCTTCGAATCGATCCCCTCGTATCGATGGTTGCACGTGCTTCTGAGATGATGTGGCGTGCGTATTTCGAACCGATCCACCTTTCTCTCTGGTTTGACCGTGTCGCATCCATGGTTCTCGCCTCGTTTGTATCGAGTGCCGTTATCCAATTCGTGTTGATGGACGCGAAGCAGTGTTAACTCGATGGATTCGAGCAGCAGCAACATCAATGGATACGAAGTGACGAAGGCTGATGGATACGAAAAAGGACCTTCCTCGATGGATACGAACCAGGTAGATACTTGATGGATGTGAAGGAGGCCTTAGCCGATCAATACGTAATGCATGCTCTGTAGATGGATTTGAAATGGATCGATGCGAAGTGGACGGATACGAAATAGGGCTCACTAATGGATACGAACCCTTGCTTGGTGATGGATTCGAACGAACAAAGGAGGATGGAGATGAAAGGAGGTAGTTACTTCCTGGATACGAAATAACGACCCGTGGCAGCTGATGGATGCGAAGGTGATGGATACGAAAACGGGGTTATCACCTTCAATTCGCATCGATCATAACTTGAGCGTACGAATTCGGATTGACTTGAAATTTGGAATGCGGGCTTCCATGGCTTAGCTTGTCCTGTTTTGTTAATTATAGCCCGATCCGGACTCGGACAAAATTCGTCGATATCCATAGCAAGCCTGTGCATACTGGACATCCAGGACGTTTAATCCTGAGCTTGTAATCAGTTCTTTGATATCTCGGCCTTGCCAAAAGGCGGGATAACATTTGCCTCCCAAAGTACGTCTTATGGAAACATGACATGCTTCGAAAAGCTATAGTCTTCACTCTGAACAGCTATTGCTCTTGTGTCGAAGGTTGTAACCTTGCGTTGCTGTAACTGATTGCTGTATGATAGGGCTTAGCTGTTTGTCGCCGTAATTGTTATTAAATGAATGTCCAATTCCTGTTAATGCTGAAAATGGTATATTGTTTTGACATATGCACATATGTTAACCTGACTCTCGTTAACGTTGCACGCTCACGAGTCGTTGTCAGTTTTCTTGTATTGAATTTCATGTCGATCCTCTCCTGAACCGATGTGAAATTTGAGTTGCAACAACAATTAACAGTCATTTTTTAGCGTTCCTTCGTATCGTTCCTCTCCTGGATCGATATAGAAGTTTGAAAAATTGTTCTCGCATCGATATGTTCGGCAGTGATGGACGTTCATCACTCTTTTCGTATCCATGAACCCTGCTGTTTGTCACGGATGGGCAATTCACAATACGTATCGATGCCACTGTATGAGTTATGATGGATACGAAATCGCTGTTCGTATCGATGGGCAGTAGATGGAGTTGTGAACTCGTAGATGCGAATAAGGGCTTCGAGTCGATGAGCTTCATCATCTTCGGTCGTCTTCAATGTGTGCTTCGTATCGATGGATTCATTGTTCATTTCGAATCGATGGAAATTTTTGGTTAGATGGATACGAACAGGGCATTCGACTCGATCCGTGGGTTGACCGGTTGCGACCGGTCACGTGGAATGGGAGGCGAATCGACCCGGTTTCTCTCTGGGCTCCATATAAATACTCTGGACTTCATCCATTTTCACTTTTTACTTTTTTACTGCCGCCTTTAACCTTCGCATCGATCCAAAAACCTGAGAGAAGAGAACTGTGTCGTGCTTTCGACTCGATCAAAATCAGCCCTTCAAATCTTCGAATTCCAATTCTAAATTAGGTAATTAATCACGAATCCAAACGACGAAGTTATCTCAGATCCACTCCTTCTTCACTAATTATCCATTCTGGCAATTGGTAAAACCAGATCTGGGTCAAAACTCGGTCGTAAATGGCCACGGCGGTGCTCCTGTAAATTAGAGAAGAAAGAGTGGAAAAGACAAGAAATAGATCGATCTGGAGGCTTGCGTTCGAATCGATGAAGGCAATGATATTTCGCCTTGGATTTCGCGTCGATCCCTGGAATATTCTAATGGAGACGATGTAGTTCGTACCGATTATGATGGTGGTGGATCGTATCGACATGAAATGATCGATACGAAAAATAAGTAATTGGTCGTTTCGAAATCCTCGGCTTTAGGTCGATACGAATTTTACTTTTATGTTCGATACGAAAAGTATCGACTCGAACATGATCGATGTTTAGCTGAGACCTTCCTGATCGGTACGAACCAGGCAATCAGGGATCGATTCGAAGTCATCCTTTTTTGATCGATACGAACTCAATCCTTGACGATCGATTCAAAACATTCCCCCGGGATCGATACGAACTTGTATTTTGATGGTTTCGACAAGCTTCCTACGATCGATTCGAACGTGTATCTTTGATGGATACGAAAATTTGAACTCTTGATAGCATGACTCCAATGAGCTTCATTCTTGCATGTCCAAACTTGACTGTCAAACTGCATACTTGACTGCCTTCTGAAGCTCATCGATGAAACTGTAACTTAATGACACGATGATGAACTTTAACTCAAACCGGTCACCAGCATTTTAATAGTACGGTTGTGACGGTCAGCGATGACGGTCATGATAATTGGACTTCGAAGCTTTGTCGTTTGCATACTTTCTTTAACTCTGCAGAATCTTTTCAAGTAATGCACAGCACTGCACAACACACACTCTACGCGAGGGGAACACACGGGCTCTTCAGCGTCTAATGATGATTTCTCGTGAGTTAGCTAGTTATGTAAACTTCAAGCTCGCAACCACAGGAAACTCAGAGTTCAGTCCCTCCCGTGTTTGAAATACCGAAGATTGAGGTTGAAGTTATCAGCTCAGCCCCGGACGAGTTGCCTGACGCATCCTTCATCAGTAACCCATCAGACTCTGTTCCGTACAACATTTCGAAAGACATGCTAGGAAGAATATGCTTAAGGCATGGTCTGTCGATGGACGACATATTATTGTCAGGACCAAGCGACTGACCGCACAATCCACCGGAGGGGTACACCGCTTTCAACCGACATGCTTGCATAGCTGGGGCGCTTCCCCCGTTCAATTGGTATATAACAGAAGTGTTGTCCTTTATAGGGATCGCCCCATCTCAGCTACACCCAAACAGATACGCTTTACTCAATAGCTTGTTCATTGCATTTATGGAGCATCTCTACCGACCGCCGATCCCGATTGAGGTCAGATACTTATTCAACTTCGAAAGTCAAACAGATAGCCCATCCTTCACATTCCTGGAGGCAGTAAGAAACTGTCAGGTGGTCATAGGGTCTTGGACTAGACTGAGCTACTTCAAGACGGAGTGGTTCTACATTTGATGTCCTCCAGGATTTTCCAGGCGATGTCTATTTAGACGTGAGTATTGTCATCTTCTGGGATAATTGATAAGACAGCCATAAACGAAGTCGAGCTTACATCTTTTTTTTTACAGCAATAATTTAGCGACCCGAAGGTGGATATTTTAAGGAGATAGTTCAGGTTCTCCAAGAAATCCCAAGCGAAGAGAGGAATATCGATTTGCTCTTGACGGATAGGAATCTTAGGATTCTTGGGCTGATCGAGCGAAAACAAAGTATAATGCTCGACGGTGCTTTAAGGACTGCCTCGAAAGAACGAGTTAAACGAAGAAAACCTAGAGTTGTCATAATTGAGGAGGCTGACTCCGAAAAGACTCACACCGATAAGGAACCGTTGGGGGAACCTGCGGATGTAGCCCAGGATATCGAAGAGCAAAGAAAAGGCAAGGCGGCCGTTTTTAAGCCATCTAAAAAGGGGAGATGGAAATCTGTTGTCACGTCCTGTCTCGCCTCCGGAATTAGAATTTGGAGATGTCTCCCCCAAGAACAGAGAATCTTTATGAAGGGCTCGCCGATCTTCCAATTCTGGACGATGTGTCCTTACAGCGTGATGTCGAATTGGACGAACTTTCACAAGCCTTAGTTTTAAGCGAGCGTCTGCCCACTAGCATGGTTGACACATCCGGTTGGTTGGGGGGTTGCACATATATACACACTTCACGGCACTACACGATTTTTGAATGTAATACGCTCACTGTGAGAGATTACTAACTTCGTTTTATGTTTTCGTTTCGCAGATACCATGTCTGGTCGAAGCTCGATGCTTGGCAGTCTTCGCAGCAAACGCAAGTCTTCATCATACTATGAATCGCGTAGGAGGGAAGGAGATCGGGATTATGATCAAGTGTATTCCGGCCAAGAATGGACTGAAAGGGATAGGGAATATGTACATCACTCTCGATCTCGCACACCCCCTCCTAGAGTCTCTGCACAGCCTCCTGCCCACGTCTCGGACCTTCAGAGGCTCCGCGACACAAACCGTCCTCCCAATCGTCAAGGTCTGAACCTCACCGTAGGACTGAGAATGTGGCCTCCACAACAACAGAGCAGACATTGACCGAGCCTTCGGAGGAAGGAGCAGCGAGGCTTGCTCAGCTGAAGAAAGATTTTCCTGACATTTGCTTCGATGGGTTTGTCTTCCCTCCGCGTTTAAAAAGGGTACCAGCGTCGGTTGAACCCATAGTGCATGATTACATCGCCGATATATTTTTCCAGTATCAGGTATGGTCGAAAACAGTGAAAAAGGCGTCAAAGGTGGCCTTCGACCGGGCGGTCATGACTGAGAAGCTGGAGAAAGAACTTGGTCAAACTACCGAATTATTCAGGCGCTTAATAGTGAGGCCGAACCTTCTCGCAAATCAGAGATCGAGGCCCTTAAAAAAGCCGATGAGGCCCAGGCGGCGATGGAAAGGATGAAGAGTGAGCATTACATCACGGTGGAGGACATGGGCCACCGAAACACCATAGTAGCCGCCGAGCGGGATGCGGCCTTGAAGGAACTAAATGAGCTTAAGGCCAAAGTTTCGAAAATCATGAAGGAGAGGGACGTCGCTAACGTTTTCGCACAGGAAGCGTGCGATCAGGCAGTGGAGTTTCAGAGGGAAAGAGATGCGGCCGTGGAAAAGGTACACGAGGTGGAGGCCGGAGTTGATGAGAAAGTTCGGCAGGCAGAGATCAAGCTCGAGACGGAGATAGAAGAGCTTCTCATCACTTATAACGCCAATGTGTTGAGACACAAGAATCACGCTTGGCTTGATGATTACTTGACACATTTATACAATGCCTGGAACTTGGTAATCGAGGAAGAGAAGGCGGTGCCCTTGACGAATTTGAGCTGGAGAACCGCATTTTAAGCGAAGATGAAAATAAAGTTCTCCACGACTCTATGATTTATCATGTAAGAGAGAGATTGGGCACCCAGCACCTAGAAATTGGTGAGGGCTCTGGTACCGCACACTAAGCTACAAGTCCTGAGATTGCAACTTCATCTCGATCCGAGCCGACGCCAGCGATTGAGCCGCAGTCGGTCCCAGGCAATGATCCGAAACAGCCACACGTATCTCCTATAAAGGAATGCCCTTCGGAAGCTGTTCAGGTGGCCACAAGCCAAGTTGAGGAAGGTACTCTGCACAAATCTTGTGTGTCTAAAATGAAGTACTTGTATTGAAGCTTGCACTGACAACTTCTTTTCTTTCTTGTTCAATGAGCGAAGTTACACTGACAGCGCCTCCTGCAAGCCAAGAATCACATCAAGTGTTGGGTGCCATTATCACCGAGGCGATTACCACGACTGCGGTCGCGCCGACGGAGATGACACAGGGGAGCTCGCTGTCTTTGGACGAGCAGATGATGAACGAGCTCCTAGGTCAAAGCAGCGATCCTTTTGCGGACATGCCATTTGTTCTTGGAGCGTTCCCACCTATTTCCATTGCTTCGTCACAGTCCACCACTGCCTACCATGAAGCTCGTGCCGCTCGTGAAACCGAGATACTGGCTCAAATCAACGCAGATATGTAGGCGGCAGCACACGGTGGTAGTTCCGAGAGTGTTACGACGGCGGTCAGCCCCACTCATCTTATGATGATATCGCCCGGGGACACGCTCATCGATACCAGCATGCCCATTCCACCCCCGGTGGTAGACCCGACTCCTCCGACTCCTCCCAAGAGAATATTCCTTTAAGTTCAAGTTCGAAGGAAGATGTCGATATCATGCCTTCATCAGAGGATGATCCGCCAAAGGGTAAGGGCTCGAAGCGAAAGACTGTTAGCGGTTCCAATGGTTTCGCGTCGAAGAAAAAGTAGATAATCCTCCTCTGGAACATTTTTGGTAGTTAGGAAGTTACTTTTATTTTTCTTTCATAGGCCACGTATAGATGCAGGCTTGGCCCCCTGCTAGTAGGAATTTTTGGAATAACTTGTACAAGAATCTCCACATACAATTTAGTTGAAATGAAATTCAGTTCCTTTGCTTCAACTTTCATTTCTTTTGTGCTTAAGTATTTGCAGTATTTGAATTTCAGTCCAGTGCACTTGTGGTGTTTTTACCTTCAAGTTGAGTTCGTTTTATTTGCCAAGTCTGAAAATCTTGATCACACGTCGTAGTTGATGAATGAGTTGAATTTTGGACATTCTATCGCTTCGGTTAGTGATTAACACTTAAGCTTTTGCCCCCAGTTCCAGGGATCAGCATTTGTATTTTGGTGGTCAATCGCACCTATTGCAAATCTTGAGCACATGTCCACACTCCGGGGACTTAGGATAATCTGTGATCGATAATCTGGTTCGCACTCTGGGAATTTGAGAGTTATCGATGTTTGTAACACAGTTCGTATTCCAAGAACTTTGACTTGGTATTTGTACTCTAATTCACACTCTGGGAATTTGGAGTCGACATTTATATTTTGGTTCACACTCTAGGAACCTGGAATTGATGTTTATACTCTAATTCACGCTCTGGGAACTTAGAGTTAGCATTTATATTTCGGTTCGCACTCCGGGAACATGGAATTGATGTTTATACTCCAATTCACCCTCTGGAATTTAGAGTTAGCCGACAGATGGTCAGTCACATCTGTTTAGGCTTTTTAGGAATTCGTTCACACTCTGGGAACGATGGATTTATCGGGATCATGGATGGTTGGATCACATCCACCCCGAGTTAACAAGCGAGGTCGTTAGACGCATGGGTCCATCCTCCTCAAACTTGGTTAGGATACGGCCGAAGTCGTTAGGCGGACGGATCCACCCTCTACGGAACCACATTTATATGTTTATACTCCAATTCGCACTCTGGGAGTTTGGAGTTAGTGGTTATACTTCGGTTCGCACTCCGGGAACCTAGAGTTGATGTTTATACTCCAATTCGCACTCTGGGAATTTGGAGTTGATGTTTATACTCCGGTTCGCACTTTGGGAACCTAGAGTTGATGTTTATACTCCAATTCGCACTCTGGAAATTTGGAGTTGGTTTTTATACTCCGGTCCGCACTCTAGGGACCTAGAGTTGATGTTTATACTCTAATTCGCACTTTGGGAGTTTGGAGTTGATGTTTATATTCCAATTCGCACTCTCGGAACCTAGAGTTGATGTTTATACTCCAATTCGCACTTTGGGAATTTGGAGTTGGTTTTTATACTCCGGTCCGCACTCTAGGGACCTAGAGTTGATGTTTATACTCCAATTCGCACTTTGGGAATTTGGAGTTTGTTATAGGATTGTCGTGTGTCGGTCCAGTTCAGCTTTTAATGTGACGACTTGCCCCCGAGCTGAGGTTTCACTTAGTGAGTGGCCGGCGTATCATAGTCACTCGCTATTTGAATAAATTCCATCGTGCGATGGAACTTAGCTCTTCGTGCGTCGTGATTGTTGAATGTCGCATTCGGTGAACCACAGCTCTAGCTTAAAGAGATGGTAATTTATTGCTGGAACGGAAAAACATGGCAAAGTTAGTGCCTTATTACAAATTCAAACTTCAGAATGCAAAGACAAATTACAAAGTATTCATTGACTAAATAAAGCCTGTCATGTGTAACAGTGACGAAGATCCTCGGTGTTCCAGGCTCCTGACAAAGTGGGTCCGCCACTGACGGCGTTTACCACTAATCTCCCGTCGGGACAGATAGAGTCCTCCTGTCTCGGTCGATCGGGTTCATTATTTTGATTCGATGGGCCCGCTCCTCTAGGCTACGGCGCCCGCACAAACTATTCCAGCTTTCTTTCTCTAATCAATTTTTCCACGAGATCTTGCATGTGACGACATTCATTCGTATTATGCCCGTAGCTTTCATGAAACCTGCAAAATTTTCCCGTCTGGATTTGCCTTTCTGACGACGGTTTTGGAGCAGGTTTTTTGTATTGAACTGTATTATAGGTTTGTAAATACAAGTTCTCCAGTGATATATTCAAAGGAGTGTAACTGTCAAACATAGGATTCTTGCGCTGTGGGCCACGATTTTGATCTCGCTTTCTATTTTGATTCACGTCCTCCCTCCACTGAGTTTGTTTGTTTTGAACGTTCAACTGAACTTTTTCAGAACTCTCACCGGACTATCTGATCGCGACATTGCTTTGGATCCCTTTCGTGCTTGGCCCTGCATCAGTCTCCTTCCTAGACTGTTTCGCATCTTCTCTTCTCAGGAATTGAGCCGCCTTGGCATAGAAACGGTCTAATGATGCAGGTGGTTTTCCAGCCAACCAGTTGCCAAACTCAGAATCGGGGTCAATCCCCTTAGTCAACGCCATAAGAATGGAGTTATCGTTCGGATTGTTGATTTTCACACATGCAGCATAAAATCTCTCTAAGTAGTGTCTGAGCGTCTCTCCAGGAGCTTGGGTGACGCTAGACAGAGTGTTGACATCTTTTGGCCTGGCGACGTGCATGCAGAATTACTCAACAAATTTTATGGCCAACTGGTCAAAGGATGAAATGGATCGAGGTGGCAGTCGAATGAACCACATGGTAGCAATACCCCCCAAGGAGATGGGAAAACAACGACACTTCACTGCATCATCAGCTCTAGCAGCGCTCATCGACCGTTCATATTTCAGAATATGTTGGTTGGGGTCGGAGTTTCCCTCGTACATGGGTAGAGTCGGCATCCTGAATCGCCGAGGGAGTTCTGTAGTAAGTATATCGTCTGTAAAAGGAGTGTGACTTTGGGAGATTCCCCGGTCGTCATTCGTGAGACCCTGGCTCTCACGGATCATCTGACGTATCATGGTCGGGAAATCCGGCATTTGTACGTTCTGTGTGTGTTGAGCCAAAATGTGGTTGGGTCCCACATTATGAGGTTGGACAGGATGTTGTCGACGGTCCACATCTCGCCTTCTTGGCTCATAGTCTTTCGGGACGTATGTTCAGGAGTACGTCCATGATGACGACGGTCCAGGTTCGACTGATTTTGGGCATCGACCCCTGGTTCAACCGCGACGGTCGTGGCGCAGTAGTCTGTGGTGTAGTTAGGAGCGGCACCCCCTCGGAAGGTGGGCCCGGTTTGGAAACTGGTTGATGGACCAACTCTTAGCTGTCCATCGATCATTGCCGGTTGATATCTAGCAGTTTGTATGTGACTCCCATCTAGCCGGGGTCGCAGAGATCGATGATGATAATCAGAAGAGGAAGAACTTTTGCTGGAGGAGTGAGGAGCATGATCTCTCCTGGATCTCCTCCGCTTCTGGCGATTCAGCTGGTTGGTCAGCTCGGCATTGGCATGTAGTTGTTCTGTTAATTGTTGCCGACTTTGGGTCAGTTCCAAAAGCAGCAACTGGAACTCTTGTCTTGTGACCGGACCTGATGGTTCCGAGTGTCCGGTAGCGTCTTGGTTAGAGGGAGGTAGTGGCGTAGGATTCTGTCAATCCTGGTCTTCTTGATTGACAGCGTTGGAGATGGTCCTTGTGCTAACCATCTTTGGGGTTGAACTCCTTTCCTAGACTTTATGCAAATCTGAATAGAAGGGAAGGAACTCGAATTAGTGATCTGGATCTCTCTCTTAGATTTATGCAATCCGGTATCGACGACAGATCCAACGAGCAGGAGAAAATCTGGGTTTTCTCAGTGAAAGCACCGAAGTGTT
Source organism: Allium cepa (assembly GCA_030765085.1). Lineage (NCBI taxonomy): Eukaryota > Viridiplantae > Streptophyta > Magnoliopsida > Asparagales > Amaryllidaceae > Allium > Allium cepa. The sequence continues at coordinate 585,830,087 of CM060941.1, read as the reverse complement.
TGTACCAAAATTGGGCACAACACTCTTCGGAAGTTTTTGAAGAGATAACAGTGAAGAATATAAATTTAAAATGAGGATTATCTAACAAAAACTCCAAACAACAGGAAAGAAAGTGCACAAACAAGCGATTTAGAGTGGTTCGGCGTGTTGCCTACGTCCATTATGAAGTTTTTTTTAACTTTGTTGATTCTCTTTCAGTGATTACAAGTGATTACAGCGAACAACAACAAAATACAACTTGAAATTTGAATTCAACAGCAAGAATATGATGTAGGTCTTGATCCGGCAGAGTCTGGACGCTTGAGAATCAAAAGATCCTTCTTCTGTAGGCTCTGGGGCTCTATTTGTAGGCGTAGGAGGCTGAGACTTCGCTCAAACTTTGGGAGATTCGCTCTGGCACGTGAGGGGGCCCATACGACCGATTCCAGAAAGTTTTGACCTCGATTTGTGATCGATACAAAATCATTTCGTATCGATCAAGATCACATCCGATGGAGCCGAAATTTGGTATGAACATTCCTTGGCTTGTATGCAATCTTCTGCGAAAATTTCATGGCATTTAGATCAGTGAATTTTGAGATATGATCGATACGATTTGAGATTTATCGGATGGCTGTCTGGTTCGACTCCATAGCTTCGAATCGATCCCCTCGTATCGATGGTTGCACGTGCTTCTAAGATGATGTGGCGCTCGTATTTCGAACCGATCCACCTTTCTCTCCGGTTTGACCGTGTCGCATCCATGGTTCTCGCCTCGTTTGTATCGAGTGCCGTTATCCAATTCGTGTTGATGGACGCGAAGCAGTGTTAACTCGATGGATTCGAGCAGCAGCAACATCGATGGATACGAAGTGACGAAGGTTGATGGATACGAAAAAGGACCTTCCTCGATGGATACGAACCAGGTAGATACTTGATGGATGCGAAGTAGGCCTTAGCCGATCAATACGTAATGCATGCTCTGTAGATGGATTCGAAATGGATCGATGCAAAGTGGACGGATACGAAATAGGGCTCACTAATGGATACGAACCCTTGCTTGGTGATGGATACGAACGAACAAAGGAGGATGGAGATAAAAGGAGGTAGTTACTTCCTGGATACGAAATAACGACCCGTGGCAGCTGATGGATGCGAAGGTGATGGATACGAAAACGGGGTTATCACCTTCAATTCGCATCGATCATAACTTGAGCGTACGAATTCGGATTGACTTGAAATTTGGAATGCGGGCTTCCATGGCTTAGCTTGTCCTGTTTTGTTAATTATAGCCCGATCCGGACTCGGAAAAAATTCGTCGATATCCATAGCAAGCCTATGCATACTGGACATCCAGGACGTTTAATCTTGAGCTTGTAATCAGTTCTTTGATATCTCGGCCTTGCCAAAAGGCGGGATAACATTTGCCCCCCAAAGTACGTCTTGTGGAAACATGACGTGCTTCGAAAAGCTGCAGTCTTCACTCTGAACAACTATTGCTCTTGTGTCGAAGGTTGTAACCTTGCGTTGCTATAACTGATTGTTGTATGATATGGCTTAGCTGTTTGTCGCCGTAATTGTTATTAAATGAATGTCCAATTCCTGTTAATGCTGAAAATGGTATATTGTTTTGACATATACACATATGTTAACCTGACTCTCGTTAACGTTGTCACGCTCACGAGTCGTTGTCAGTTTTCTTGTATTGAATTTCATGTCGATCCTCTCCTAAACCGATGTGAAATTTGAGTTGCAACAACAATTAACAGTCATTTTTTAGCGTTCCTTCGTATCGTTCCTCTCCTGGATCGATATAGAAGTTTGAAAAATTGTTCTCGCATCGATATGTTCGGCAGTGATGGACGTTCATCACTCTTTTCGTTTCCATGAACACTGCTGTTTGTCACGGATGGGAAATTCACAATTCGTATTGATGCCACTATATGAGTTATGATGGATACGAAATCGTTGTTCGTATCGATGGGCAGTAGATGGAGTTGCGAACTCGTAGATGCGAATAAGGGCTTCGAGTCGATGAGCTTCATCATGTTCGATCGTCTTCAATGTGTGCTTCGTATCGATGGATTCATTGTCCATTTCGAATCGATGGAAATTTTTGGTTAGATGGATACGAACAGGGCATTCGACTCGATCCGTGGGTTGACCGGTTGCGACCGGTCACGTGGACTGGGAGGCGAATCGACCCGGTTTCTCTCTGGGCTCCATATAAATACTCTGGACTTCATCCATTTTCACTTTTTACTTTTTTACTGCCGCCTTTAACCTTCGCATCGATCCAAAACCTGAGAGAAGAGAACTGTGCCGTGCTTTCGACTCGATCAAAATCAGCCCTTCAAATCTTCGAATTCCAATTCTAAATTAGGTAATTAATCACGAATCCAAACGACGAAGTTATCTCAGATCCACTCCTTCTTCACCAATTATCCATTTTGGCAATTGGTAAAACCAGATCTGGGTCAAAACTCGGTCGTAAATGGCCATGGCCGTGCTCCTGTAAATTAGAGAAGAAAGAGTGGAAAAGACAAGAAATAGATCGATCTGGGGGATTGCGTTCGAATCGATGAAGGCAATGATATTTCTCCTTGGATTTCGCGTCGATCCCTGGAATATTCTAATGGAGATGATGCAGTTCGTACCGATTATGATGGTGGTGGATCGTATCGACATGAAATGATCGATACGAAAAATAAGTAATCGGTCGTTTCGAGGTCCTCAGCTTTAGGTCGATATGAATTTTACTTTTATGTTCGATACGAAAAGTATCAACTCGAACGTGATCGATGTTTAGCTAAGACCTTCCTGATCGGTACGAACCAGGCAATCAGGGATCGATTCGAAGTCATCCTTTTTTGATCGATACGAACTCAATCCTTGACGATCGATTCAAAACATGCCCCCGGGATCGATACGAACATGTATTTTGATGGTTTCGACAAGCTTCCTACGATCGATTCGAACGTGTATCTTTGATGGATACGAAACTTTGAACTCTTGATAGCATGACTCCGACGAGCTTCATTCTTGCATGTCCAAACTTGACTGTCAAACTGCATACTTGACTGCCTTCTGAAGCTCGTCGATGAAACTGTAACTTAATGACACGATGATGAACTTTAACTCAAACCGGTCACCAGCATTTTAATAGTACGGTTGTGACGGTCAGCGATGATGGTCATGATAATTGGACTTCGAAGCTTTGTCGTTTGCATACTTTCTTTAACTTTGCAGAATCTTTTCAAGTAATGCACAGCACTACACAACACACACTCTACGCGAGGGGAACACACAGGCTCTTCAGCGTCTAATGATGATTTCTCGTGAGTTAGCTAGTTATGTAAACTTCAAGCTCGCAGCCACAGGAAACTCAGAGTTCAGTCCCTCCCGTGTTTGAAATACCGAAGATTGAGGTTGAAGTTATCGGTCCAGCCCCGGACGAGTTGCCTGACGCATCCTTCATCAGTAACCCATCAGACTCTGTTCCTTCCAACATTTCGAAAGACATGCTAGGAAGAATATGCTTAAGGCATGGTCTGTCGATGGATGACATATTATTGTCAGGACCAAGCGACTGACCGCACAATCCACCGGAGAGGTACACCGCTTTCAACCGACATGCGTGCGTAGCTGGGGCGCTTCCCCCGTTCAATCAGTATATAACAGAAGTGTTGTCCTTTATAGGGATCGCCCCATCTCAGCTACACCCAAACGGATACGCTTTACTCAATAGCTTGTTCATTGCATTTATGGAGCATCTGTACCGACCGCCGATCCCGATTGAGGTCAGATACTTATTCAACTTCGAAAGTCAAACAGATAGCCCATCCTTCACATTCCTGGAGGCAGTAAGAAACTGTCAGGTGGTCATAGGGTCTTGGACTAGACTGAGCTACTTCAAGACGGAGTGGTTCTACATTTGATGTCCTCCAGGATTTTCCAGGCGATGTCTATTTAGACGTGAGTATTGTCATCTTCTGGGATAATTGATAAGACAGCCATAAACGAAGTCGAGCTTACATCTTTTTTTTTTACAGCAATAATTCAGCGACCCGAAGGTGGATATTTTAAGGAGATAGTTCAGGTTCTCCAAGAAATCCCAAGCGAAGAGAGGAATATCGATTTGCTCTTGACGGATAGGAATCTTAGGATTCTTGGGCTGATCGAGCGAAGACAAAGTATAATGCTCGACGGTGCTTTAAGGACTGCCTCGAAAGAACGAGTTAAACGAAGAAAACCTAGAGTTGTCATAATTGAGGAGGCTCACTCCGAAAAGACTCACACCGATGAGGAACAGTTGGGGGGAACCTGCGGATGTAGCCCAGGATATCGAAGAGCAAAGAAAAGGCAAGGCGGCCGTTTTTAAGCCATCTAAAAAGGGGAGATGGAAATCTGTTGTCACGTCCCGTCTCGCCTCCGGAATTAGAATTTGGAGATGTCTCCCCCAAGAATAGAGAATCTTTATGAAGGGCTCGCCGATCTTCCAATTCCGGACGATGTGTCCTTACAGCGTGATGTCGAATTGGACGAACTTTCACAAGCCTTAGTTTTAAGCGAGCGTCTGCCCACAAGCGTGGTTGACACATCCGGTTGGTTGGGGGGTTGCACATATATACACACTTTACGGCACTACACGATTTTTGAATGTAATACGCTCACTGTGAGAGATTACTAACTTCGTTTTATGTTTTCGTTTCGCAGATACCATGTCTGGTCGAAGCTCGATGCTTGGCAGTCTTCGCAGCAAACGCAAGTCTTCATCATACTATGAATCGCGTAGGAGGGAAGGAGATCGGGATTATGATCAAGTGTATTCCTGCCAAGAATGGACTGAAAGGGATAGGGAATATGTACATCACTCTCGATCTCGCACACCCCCTCCTAGAGTCTCTGCACAGCCTCCTGCCCATGTCTCGGACCTTCAGAGGCTCCGCGACACAAACCGTCCTCCCAATCGTCAAGGTCTGAACCTCACCGTAGGACTGAGAATGTGGCCTCCACAACAACAGAGCAGACATTGACCGAGCCTTCGGGGGAAGGAGCAGCGAGGCTTGCTCAGCTGAAGAAAGATTTTCCTGACATTTGCTTCGATGGGTTTGTCTTCCCTCCGCGTTTAAAAAGGGTACCAGCGTCGGTTGAACCCATAGTGCATGATTACATCGTCGATATATTTTTCCAGTATCAGGTATGGTCGAAAACAGTGAAAAAGGCGTCAAAGGTGGCCTTCGACCGGGCGGTCATGACTGAGAAGCTGGAGAAAGAACTTGGTCAAAATACCGAATTATTCAGGCGCTTAATAGTGAGGCCGAACCTTCTCGCAAATCAGAGATCGAGGCCCTTAAAAAAGCCGATGAGGCCCAGGCGGCGATGGAAAGGATGAAGAGTGAGCATTACGTCACGGTGGAGGACATGGGCCACCAAAACACCATCGTAACCGCCGAGCGGGATGCGGCCTTGAAGGAAATAAATGAGCTTAAGGCCAAAGTTTCGGAAATCATGAAGGAGAGGGACGTCGCTAACGTTTCCGCACAGGAAGCGTGCGATCAGGCAGTGGAGTTTCAGAGGGAAAGAGATGCGGCCGTGGAAAAGGTACACGAGGTGGAGGCCGGAGTTGATGAGAAAGTTCGGCAGGCAGAGATCAAGCTCGAGACGGAGATAGAAGAGCTTCTCATCACTTATAACGCCAATGTGTTGAGACACAAGAATCTGACTTGGCTTGATGATTACTCGACACATTTATACAATGCCTGGGGCTTGGTAATCGAGGAAGAGAAGGCAGTGCTATCGGGTGGTGCCCTTGACGAATTTGAGCTGGAGAACCGCATTTTAAGCGAAGATGAAAATAAAGTTCTCCACGACTCTATGATTTATCATGTAGGAGAGAGATTGGGCACCCAGCACCTAGAAATTGGTGAGGGCTCCGGTACCGCACACTAAGCTACAAGTCCTGAGATTGCAACTTCATCTCGATCCGAGCCGACGCTAGCGATTGAGCCGCAGCCGGTCCCAAGCTATGATCCGAAACAGCCACACTTATCTCCTATAAAGGAACGCCCTTCGGAAGCTGTTCAGGCGACCACAAGCCAAGTTGAGGAAGGTACTCTGCACAAATTTTGTGTGTCTAAAATGAAGTACTTGTACTGAAGCTTGCACTGACAACTTCTTTTCTTTCTTGTTCAATGAGCGAAGTTACACTGACAGCGCCTCCTGCAAGCCAAGAATCACATCAAGTGTAGGGTGCCATTATCACCGAGGCGATTACCACGACTGCGGTCGCGCCGACGGAGATGACACAGGGGAGCTCGCTGTCTTTGGACGAGCAGATGATGAACGAGCTCCTAGGTCAAAGCAGCGATCCTTTTGCGGACATGCCATTTGTTCTTGGCGCGTTCCCACCTGTTTCCATTGCTTCGTCACAGTCCACCACTGCCTACCGTGAAGCTCGTGCCGCTCGTGAAACCGAGATACTGGCTCAAATCAACGCAGAGATGTAGGCGGCAGCACACGGTGGTAGTTCCGAGAGTGTTACGACGGCGGTCAGCCCCACTCATCTTATGATGATATCGCCCGGGGACACGCTCATCGATACCAGCATGCCCATTCCGCCCCCGGTGGCCGACCCGACTCCTCCCGAAGAGAATATTCCTTTAAGTTCAAGTTCGAAGGAAGATGTCGATGTCATGCCTTCATCAGAGGATGATCCGCCAAAGGGTAAGGGCTCGAAGCGAAAGACTGTTAGCGGTTCCAATGGTTCCGCGTCGAAGAAAAAGCCGAAGAAGAAAAAGTAGATAATCCTCCTCTGGCGCATTTTTGGTAGTTAGGAAGTTACTTTTATTTTTCTTTCATAGGCCACGTATAGATGCAGGCTCGGCCCCCTGCTAGTAGGAATTTTTTGGAATAACTTGTACATGAATCTCCACATACAATTTAGTTGAAATGAAATTCAGTTCCTTTGCTTCAACTTTCATTTCTTTTGTGCTTAAGTATTTGCAGTATTTGAATTTTAGTCCAGTGCACTTGTGGTGTTTTTACCTTCAAGCTGAGTTCGTTTTATTTGCCAAGTCTGAAAATCTTGATCACACGTCGTAGTTGATGAATGAGTTGAATTTTGGACATTGTATCGCGTCGGTTAGTGATTAACACTTAAGCTTTTGCCCCCAGTTCCAGGGACCAGCATTTGTATTTCGGTGGTCAATCGCACCTATTGCAAATCTTGAGCACATGTCCACACTCCGGGGACTTAGGATAATCTGTGATCGATAATCTGGTTCGCACTCTGGGAATTTGAGAGTTATCGATGTTTGTAACACAGTTCATATTCCAAGAACTTTGACTTGGTATTTTTACTCTAATTCACACTCTGGGAATTTGGAGTCGACATTTATATTTTGGTTCACACTCCAGGAACCTGGAATTGATGTTTATACTCCAATTCACGCTCTGGGAACTTGGAGTTAGCATTTATATTTCCGTTCGCACTCCGGGAACATGGAATTGATGTTTATACTCCAATTCACGCTCTGGGAATTTAGAGTTAGCCGACAGATGGTCAGTCACATCTGTTTAGGCTTTTTAGGAATTCGTTCGCACTCTGGGAACGATGGATTTATCGGGATCATGGATGGTTGGATCACATCCACCCCGAGTTAACAAGCGAGGTCGTTAGACGCATGGGTCCATCCTCCTCAAACTTGGTTAGGATACGGCCGAAGTCGTTAGGCGGACGGGTCCACCCTCTACGGAACCACATTTATATGTTTATACTCCAATTCGCACTCTGGGAGTTTGGAGTTAGTGGTTATGCTCCGGTTCGCACTCTAGGAACCTAGAGTTGATGTTTATACTCCAATACGCACTCTGGGAATTTGGAGTTGATGTTTATACTCCGGTTCGCACTTTGGGAACCTAGAGTTGATGTTTATACTCCAATTCGCACTCTGGGAATTTGGAGTTGGTTTTTATACTCCGGTCCGCACTCTAGGGACCTAGAGTTGATGTTTATACTCTAATTCGCACTTTGGGAGTTTGGAGTTGATGTTTATATTCCAATTCGCACTCTCGGAACCTAGAGTTGATGTTTATACTCCAATTCGCACTTTGGGAATTTGGAGTTGGTTTTTATACTCCGGTCCGCACTCTAAGGACCTAGAGTTGATGTTTATACTCCAATTCGCACTTTGGGAATTTGGAGTTTGTTATAGGATTGTCGTGTGTCGGTCCAGTTCAGCTTTTAATGTGACGACTTGCCCCCGAGCTGAGGTTTCACTTAGTGAGTGGCCGGTCGTATCATAGTCACTCGCTATTTGAATAAATTCCATCGTGCGATAGAACTTAGCTCTTCGTGCATCGTGATTGTTGAATGTCGCATTCGGTGAACCACAGCTCTAGCTTGAAGTGATGGTAATTTATTGCTGGAACGGAAAAACATGGCAAAGTCAGTGCCTTATTACAAATTCAAACTTCAGAATGCAAAGACAAATTGCAAAGTATTCATAGACTAAATAAAGCCTGTCATGTGTAACAGTGACAAAGATCCTCGGTGTTCCAGGCTCCTGACAAAGTGGGTCCGCCACTGACGGCGTTTACCACTAATCTCCCGTCGGGACAGGTAGAGTCCTCCTGTCTCGGTCGATCGGGTTCATTATTTTGATTCGATGGGCCCGCTCCTCTAGGCTACGGCGCCCACACAAACTATTCCAGCTTTCTTTCTCTAATCAATTTTTCCACGAGATCTTGCATGTGATGACATTCATTCGTATTATGCCTGTAGCTTTCATGAAACCTGCAAAATTTTCCCGTCTGGATTTGCCTTTCCGACGACGGTTTTGGAGCAGGTTTTTTGTATTGAACTGTATTGCAGGTTTGTAAATACAAGTTCTCCAGTGATATATTCAAAGGAGTGTAACTGTCAAACATAGGATTCTTGCGCTGTGGGCCACGATTTTGATCTCGCTTTCTATTTTGATTCACGTCCTCCCTCCACTGAGTTTTTTTGTTTTGAACGTTCAACTGAACTTTTCCAGAACTCTCACCGGACTATCTGATCGCGACATTGCTTTGGATCCCTTCCGTGCTTGGCCCTGCATCAGTCTGCTTCCTAGACTGTTTTGCATCTTCTCTTCTCAGGAATTGAGCCGCCTTGGCGTAGAAACGGTCTAATGATGCAGGTGGTTTTCCAGCCAACCAGTTGCCAAACTCAGAATCGGGGTCAATCCCCTTAGTCAACGCCATAAGAATGGAGTTATCATTCGGATTGCTGATTTTCACACATGCAGCATGGAATCTCTCTAAGTAGTGTCTGAGCATCTCTCCAGGAGCTTGGGTGACGCTAGACAGAGTGTTGACATCTTTTGGCCTTGCGACGTGCATGCAGAATTACTCAACAAATTTTATGGCCAACTGGTCAAAGGATGAAATGGATCGAGGTGGCAGTCGAGTAAACCACATGGTAGCAATGCCCCCCAAGGAGATGGGAAAACTACGACACTTCACTGCATCATCAGCTCTAGTAGCGCTCATCGACCGTTCATATTTCTGAATATGTTGGTTGGGGTCGGAGTTTCCCTCGTACATGGGTAGAATCGGCATCCTGAATCGCCGAGGGGGTTCTGCAGTAAGTATATCGTCCGTAAAAGGAGTGTGACTTTGGAAGATTCCCCCGTCGTCATTCGTGAGACCCTGGCTCTCACGGATCATCTGACGTATCATGGTCGGGAAATCCGGCATTTGTACGTTCTGTGCGTGTTGAGCCAAAATGTGGTTGGGTCCCACATTATGAGGTTGGACAGGATGTTGTCGACGGTCCACATCTCGCCTTCTTGGCTCATAGTCTTTCGGGACGTATGTTCAGGAGTACGTCCATGATGACGACGGTCCAGGTTCGACTGATTTTGGGCATCGACCCCTGGTTCAACCGCGACGGTCGTGGCGCAGTAGTCTGTGGTGTAGTTAGGAGCGGCACCCGCTCGGAAGGTGGGCCCGGTTTGGAAACTGGCTGATGGACCAACTCTCAGCTGTCCATCGATCATTGCCGGTTGATATCTAGCAGTTTTTATGTGACTCCCATCTAGCCGGGGTCGCAGAGATCGATGATGATAATCAGAAGAGGAAGAACTTTTGCTGGAGGAGTGAGGAGCATGATCTCTCCTGGATCTCCTCCGCTTCTGGCGATTCAGCTGGTTGGTCAGCTCGGCCTTGGCACGCAGCTGTTCTGTTAATTGTTGCCGACTTTGAGTCAGTTCCAGAAGCAGCAACTGGAACTCTTGTCTTGTGACCGGACCTGATGGTTCCGAGTGTCCGGTAGCGTCTTGGTTAGAGGGAGGTAGTGGCGTAGGATTCTGTCCATCCTGGTCTTATTGATTGACAGCGTTGGAGATGGTCCTTGTGCTAACCATCTTTGGGGTTGAACTCCTTTCCTAGACTTTATGCAAATCTGAATAGAAGGGAAGGAACTCGAATTAGTGATCTGGATCTCTCTCTTAGATTTATGCAATCCGGTATCGACGACAGATCCAACGAGCAGGAGAAAATCTGGGTTTTCTCAGTGAAAGCACCAAAGTGTTTGTACCAAAATTGGGCACAACACTCTTCGAAAGTTTTTGAAGAGATAACAGTGAAGAATATAAATTTAAAATGAGGATTATCTAACAAAAACTACAAACAACAGGAAAGAAAGTGCACAAACAAGCGATTTAGAGTGGTTCGGCGTGTTGCCTACGTCCATTATGAAGTTTTTTTAAACTTTATTGATTCTCTTTCAGTGATTACAAGTGATTACAGCGAACAACAACAAAATACAACTTGAAATTTGAATTCAACAGCAAGAATATGATGTAGGTCTTGATCCGGCAGAGTCTGGACGCTTGAGAATCAAAAGATCCTTCTTCTATAGGCTTTGGGGCTCTATTTGTAGGCGTAGGAGGCAGAGACTTCACTCAAACTTTGGGAGATTCGCTCTGGCACGTGAGGGGGCCCACACGACCGAATCCAGAAAGTTTCGACTCGATCTGTGATCGATACAAAATCATTTCGTATCGATCAAGATCATGTCCGATGGAGCCGAAATTTGGTATGAACATTCCTTGGCTTGTATGCGATCTTCTGTGAAAATTTCATGGCATTTAGATCAGTGAATTTTGAGATATGATCGATACGATTTGAGATTTATCGGATGGCTGTCTGGTTCGACTCCATAGCTTCGAATCGATCCCCTCGTATTGATGGTTGCACGTGCTTCTGAGATGATGTGGCGCGCGTATTTCGAACCGATCCACCTTTCTCTCCGGTTTGACCGTGTTGCATCCATGGTTCTCGCCTTGTTTGTATCGAGTACCGTTATCCAATTCGTGTTGATGGACACGGAGCAGTGTTAACTCGATGGATTCGAGCAGCAGCAACATCGATGGATACGAAGTGACGAAGGCTGATGGATACGAAAAAGGACTTCCTCGATGGATACGAACCAGGTATATACTTGATGGATGCGAAAAGGCCTTAGCCGATCAATACGTAATGCATGCTCTGTAGATGGATTCGAAATGGATCGATGCGAAGTGGACGGATACGAAATAGGCCTCTCTAATGGATATGAACCCTTGCTTGGTGATGGATTCGAACGAACACAGGAGGATGGAGATGAAAGGAGGTTGCTACTTCCTGGATATGAAATAACGACCCGTGGCAGCTGATGGATGCGAAGGTGATGGATATGAAAACGGGGTTATCACCTTCAATTCGCATCGATCATAACTTGAGCGTACGAACTCGAATTGACTTGAAATTTGGAATGCGGGCTTCCATGGCTTAGCTTGTCCTCTCTTGTTAATTATAGCCTAATCCGGACTCGGACAAAATTCGTCGATATCCATAGCGAGCCTGTGCATACTAGACATACAGGACGTTTAATCTTGAGCTTGTAATCAGTTCTTTGTTATCTCGGCCTTGCCAAAAGGCGGGATAACATTGATTGCCTCACATCTATAGCTCTGAGGGGTCTACTTTGGTTATTTAGCATCATTTCTTATTTACGAAGAATAATTTGAAAAATCAAAGTAATTGGTTGTTCATTTTATTTCTGCATCCTAATTTGAGCCGAAATTAAAAATGATCCATGTTTTGTTTTCATATTCAATTTTAAACAAAATAACGATTCCAAGTTACTTTTGATACATACTTATTTTGTTTCTGCTTTCCATTTTAAATCATATATAAGTTAAAATGGTTCCATTTTTTGGTTCTACCTTGCACTCTTAATAAAGTAACATATTAATAATTATTTTGTTTAAGACTTGCTATATTATAAACTTGCTATTAATAATTTAAAGCCATTATGGACGAGGTTTTGCAACATAAGTATGTATACAATGTATCATCTGCATATTCAAGATTATTAAATGCTTTAATATCATTCAAATATAGTGATATTCATGTTTTTGCAACATTCAAAAAGATCTATTAGCAAAAATAGTGTTGATTTGATTTGAACTTCATATATTGCCTGTTTTCAGGAAACATTCCAGTTTCTACCAAGTGTACATAGAAGATTAGCAATTTTAATTACATGTAAATGTCCCTTACGAAATATGCTTATGCAATCATGTTAATTTCAAAAAAAATTTAATTTCCTGAAGTTATATAGAAGATTAGCATTTAATTACTTGTAGATGTTCTTTATCAAATATGCTTATGCAATCATGTTAAGTTCATTTTCTTATTCATGATTATGTTCGTCGCTGCAATTAAAAAACATAAATTGTTTTTGTTGAATTGAAATAATTTAAATAATAAATAAATAGATAGTGTAATTATCGAGCTACTTATCATTTGATGAGATAGATAGATTGGGAAATTAATAGGCCAAAACATATATTTCTCAGGTATGAGCATGTAAGAACTTTTAACGTACCCAAACACGATTGATCTTTTTGTTATCTGTTTCACTGAAATAAACATTTCATATACATGTAGTGGACTTGTGTTTTTATGTCATATGTTTTCCCTAGACAAGAATTTTTATACCCTAGGATATATCATGTATGCCATCACTCTTTTGGATGGTTAGTAAATGGTTATTTCCTTATACTGTACATTTTGTATACAACATTATCTATTTATAGTCAACACATCATTTAGACGTTTCGTTAAAAAAATTTAGTCAAATGTTTCCTTATATGAATTGCAAAATGAATAATTATAAGCAAGGGTTATAACATCTTGTTGTGATTTTAGCATCAAAATAAGTGTGGACCAACCTAAACTTTTTGAACTAATGTTGAAATTAGGAAAGGCCTTGATTACAATTTAGTATCATAATGCTTATATTATACATTTCATATAACGTGGCAATTAATCCAATTGCCAAAATTCCAGTGATATTGCATTTAGAATAACAATAGCATGGCACATGCCATAAACTCTACGTTTGTTGAATATGCGCTTATATGATTTTTGTTTGATGATAATAAACATATATATTCATTTAAATGTATTTGTTAATGTACTATTTTTTTCACAGGTTAAATAAATATTTGCTGAATAAAATTAAATAACACAGAATTTGAATTCAAACAAATATTTATTACAATTTTGAATAGAACAAATTCAAGCTCTCACTATACACTATACAACTTTGATATAAATTTAATTACATCACAATTTCACATTTACAAATGTCCTCACTACATATCGCTCATTCACTCATGTTTTATCTTCATCTTCATTCCAGTTAGAATCCAACATCTGAGCAATCTGCAAAAATATTCACTAACGCAGTAAAATTGAAAAAGAAATATTTTTGCAATATAAAATAAAGTATGAATTTTGAAAATATTATTTGCCTCGGTTATTTGGCTTGTTCGTCATCATCTATATCTGAATTCATCACACACGAATAATGTGACATGCACAGTGTATCACTGTACATGGCACAAGGCCGTACACACCGATATACACTTGATAATGCTACAGGGACAGGTGAGCACAAGGTCAAACCCAAATAAAAAGACGGGTTCAACTCAGGTGCAAATATAAATAAAATCACAACACACGCAGAAGGTCAAATCCGAACTATTAGCTGGATTCAACACAGGGCAGGTGTACAGGCTACGACTTCAGGCATGAAGCAGTTCAATATCCAAATACAACAATGCGGTAAAACCAAATGCCCATACTATATGAAATACATGGGTACAAATGCAACGACCAGACACACATACTTCAATGGTCAGTTCAAGTCAGACCAACCAGAAATGAAACACTGCAACTCAAAGAGCATCAACAATGCAACACTTCAATGAGCTACATACTAGTGATGCACCTCAATGCATAAACCAGTGAAGCTACACTGAACAAATAGTCAGAGACCATAATCAAGCATTGAACCAGAAACATGATCAACACAGCAACAATGGTCAGGCAGTATGCATCAGGCCAGACCAACCAGAAAAGGTGCAAACCAAGACACAGTGCATATATGAAGTACACAAGTGCAACTACATCAACTAGACTCGACAATGAACCAGAATGCATATGAAACCAACCAAAGATATGCTACAACTACAATGCTTAAGTGGAAATACCAGACTCCAAGTGCATCAAATCAGTTCACAAGATCACTCATGAAAACCAACAAACCAATATGCCAACAATAAATGCATCGGATCAGAAGTAAAGACAGAGCTCGTGGTCGAGACGTAAAGGCATCAGAACTTCAACCAGAACACAAGTATACATAAGCAACTTTGAGCTACAGACCGAGCAAGTACATATATACAAGCAACTGAAGACAACATGGCCAAGGTCAATGAAGCCACAGCAATCAGATTGCACCAAAAACCAATAAAGACCAAGGCTACGGCATAGTGCACTAGAGGAATGCAACAGTATAAAGAAACAAACCCGCCAATGCTCAAGACCAATACACATGAATGCACAGGGCAAACAAACTCACAAAGTAAGTGACAGCAAAACCAAAATGAAATCAGGGATTCACAGAAGCAAGAAAATGCAAGAAATCAAATGGCCAAAGTAAACACTCAAGTCAAGGATGAAGCAGTAGAAATCAAGGAGCCGACCAAGTCAAAGTCGTTTTTTTTTAATCAAACAAGTCAACACGAAAATGAATTCAAAACCGTGTCAACCAAGAAACGTGAAATATACGAATTTGACAAAGTCAGATTAATCATCAATCGTTCAAGCATCATCAAGCAGCAGAGAAAAGAAATTGACAAATTCAAATATATTTATACGAACGCAAATAAAGGAGATTGAAAGCATATATAACCCAGAATCATCATCGGCAATAAGGCATTCGAGTTCGAGCTAAACAGAGAACAGTAATCAATCAACTCGAATCATCGGTCGAGAAAGAGCAAGAACATAGTAAAGCAAAAGGAAATAAAATACATACCAAATTCACAATTAATCTCGATCACAGTTGAAGCTGAAGCAAGAATCAAACTGAGTTTCACGCAAAATCTCGATTGACCGATCAAAAAAGGCGCAGCTTCAAAGCCCTAGTTTTTGGAAGGAAGAAAGGAGCAACGGGACAGAGATAAAAAATAAAAAAGGGCCGGCAATATAAGAATACTAATGGGCCACTTTATTTTTGGTCCTTAAGTCTATCAATTAGGGTTTAGTTTTTTAATTTGCTTTTTAAATTTGTTTTTAAATTTTAAACAGTTTAAATTTCTAGTCGTGTGACTAGGGGACAAGCTACGTGGCGTAGCTTGAGAATTCGCAACTCAGTGGCTGAGTTGTGGCAGGGTTTTGAGCGTGGAGTTAGGTTTAGTCGGTAGCGGGTGTCGCGAGTTTACGTGTGTAAGCGTCTGACTAACTAATTTCTAGTAGAATCCTTGGGGGCAGCACGTAGGCAGGGTTTTGCCGAAGCTGGGTAAATTCAATGTTGTTCTGTTTTCGTTGTTTATATTCTGCGATATCTGTGCTACTATTATTCTGTTTTAATCTGTGTTGAAATTAATTTTATAAACTTCCGCAATACTTTTATAATTGATAGTATCACCTTATTCACCCCCCCTCTAAGGTGAAATCGATCCTACAAGTGGTATCAGAGCTAGGAACAAAAGCCGATTTTGTTTCAAAAATTTGATTTTACAAAAACCAATTTTTGTTTTAAAATTTAGTGTTTCAAAAATCAGTTTTTGTTTTAAAAATTTGAATTTTTAAAATGGCTTCTTTTAATAATAATTTTGAGGGTCGTTCCAATATTATTCCTTCTATTTTGGATGGAACATATTTTTTGAATTGGAAATTGAAAATGGAATTTTATTTAAAATCTATTAATATTAAATGTTGGGATATTATTGAAAATGGGTGTGATATAACGGATAAGAAAATTATCTCGATTAATGCTCTTGCTATGCATATATTATATTCTCATATTAATCAAGATAATTTTAATTTCATTTCTCATTGTAAAAATGCACAGGAAATCTGGAATGCTTTCGATGCGATATATGGTGCAAAAGTCAACAGCAATGAGAAGTCCTCCACAACCGACTCAGTTAAAGAAATATGCTTAACAGGATTGGTAAATAGCAGTTGTGATGAGGATGATGATGATGGAGCAGCCGAGCTGGCATTAATAATGAAGAAATTCAAAAGGTGGAACCGCAAATACGGAAATCCAGCTCTAAATCAAAAATTAAAAAGCAGAATAATCAAAGCACTGGATAACTCGAAAGAACACGGGATCATTTGCAACAAACCCGGTGATATCAAGCCCAATTATCCCCGTTTTCAACTCGACAAAGAAAAGGAATCAAAAAGAAGATGTTTTGCAGCCACGTGGAATAAAAGCGATAGCGGTGAGAGTGAGAAAGCAGATATGTGCCTTCATGGGAATATAACCGATAGCGACGATGACGAGCCAAGCGAGGTATCAAAACTTACTCACTCTGAATTACTTATTTATTTCCACGGAGTAAATGGCTGTTTTGAACGGCTTAGAGATAAGTATGCCAAACTTAAATCACAAAAGGATACTTTGATAGATTTAAATAAACAACTTGACCAATTAGTTAAAACCTATCAAAGTAGGATCCCTAAGTGTGATAAGTGTCCAACATTCGAAGAAGAAATTAGAAAATCAGAAATCAGAATAAAATCACTTGAAAATGAAATTCTGATTTTAAAAGAGAATGAAAATACTAGGAGAGAGAATTCTATTAAAAAGTGCACACAATTGTTAAACGAAAATGAATCTCTCAAAACACAAGTCCAACAATTATCAACGACTTTAGATAAATTTTCAAAAAGTGAAAAATCGTTGAATATGCTATTAGGAAAGCAAACTGTTAATACAGTTAGACAAGGACTTGGATATAATTGTTCGAAAATTGTTGAAAGCAATATTAGTCAAGTTAATTCCATGTGCACAATTTGTAGAAAATATGGACACAATCACAATAATTGTTGGTATAGACCCAAACATGTGAAAACTATACCGATTTGGGTTCCAAAAGGCACAAATATAAAATCTCTCAAAGTTAAACAAATTTGGGTGTCGAAGGGAACAATTATAAATAGTTTCGGGTCTCCACAAAATTATTTTTCAAAATATTTTGCCACTAACAATCATGGACCTATAAAAACAAATAGGTCACATAAATCTTTTCCCGTGTAGGTGTGGTGGCAGGCTAAGGAACAACAATAGTGTTCTCTGGATTTTGGCTGTTCCAGAAACACAACAGGCGACAAAACAAAGTTCCTTAGCCTAGTAAAAAGGTGACAGAATCACAATGGACAACAACGAAAAATATCGTAAAGGTAAAACAGGTAATGGAATATTTATTTGAACGATATATTAAATGTGATAATCTGCACCATATTCTGAATTAAAATCAGCCAATATTGAGATTGATGAAAAGATGATGATTTTGATTCTGACTTATTCAAAATAGTTGGCAAATGATATTCTTATGCCAAAAACACTATAAAATTCTCTAGATTCTTTGAATTATTTCATATATATTAATTTGGATTAAAAATAGTGTTTTGTTGGATGATACATTTGGTTATAATACGGCTAACTCTTTATTCACGGTTTTCGATTATTTACACGGCTTCATTTCAAATTCAAGAGAATATCATTTGAATTGCTATTAAAATTGAGTTTGAAATTTTTGGAGCACACTTCATGGTTTGGTCAATCAAATTCAATTAATGATGATTTTGAGTGAAAAAGAAATTCAGATGCAGATTACACTGGTAATCTAGTTGATAGAAAAATTACTAGTTGAACGTGATTTTTGAGACATTTTATAACTGCATCGTTTTTCAAAAAAAATATCTGCATATTTTTCATTTCAAATAATTTTCAAATAGCAGAAAATTTTCTTATAAAACCCCATCGAGAAAATCATTTTTGACCATATTTTCAGAGTAGTCATTTGGAAAAATTAATTTCATAATTATTTTTGAATTCGATTTTAAATGACTATTTTGACTAATCTGACTCCCTAATGATTATCGAAAAGAAAAATAGTGATTGAAAAAGTGATGAGTGTTGATATTTATCATATATTATGACCCGAGACGGTATAATTAGTAAATTTCTTTAGAAATTTAAACAAGAGTTATAAAACTTTTGTTGGTAAAAATTCCATGACCATCTATATTTCTATCATATTTCTAACAACCATCACTCATCAAAATTCTATATAGTTTGTCAATATGTGGTACCTTAAACAGGAATCGTTCGTTTTTCATTTTCACATTTTTTTTAAAATAATAGAAAAATTTATATAGAAAAAAATATGATAATAAATAATTACCAAAGTATTCACTCTCATTTAAAAGTCCTCACGGTTATGCATGGGTGAATTACTTGGAATTTGTTATGTGCTTCCATGCTCATTTAAAAGTCCTCACGGTTATGCATGTATGGAACGCATATCAAAAGTTGATTTTTAAAAATAAACAAGTTGATTCTAATCCCATTTAAAAGTCCTCACGGTTATGCGTGGTTAGAAGATACTTGAATTCATTTTAAAAAAAAAAAAAAAATTGGAATACTACTAATCTCATTTAAAAGTCCTAACGGTTATGCATGGTTAGTAGATATTCAAATTCCTGATATAAATATACCACAAATAGACACAACTGTATGGTTTTATATGATGACATAATTCCCATCATTCTAAAAGTGGAATATGCGCCTAACAAAATATTTATGATTTTTGTTTGATTTTTTATTGAAATTTAATATTTATATTCAATTGAGTTTTTAATGTTGAATTAATATCGATCACTTTATCTCTATTTTCTCTAACACTATTATTCTTTTGCTGATAACAAAAGGGGAAGAGAAAAGTTAAGATTTTGTCAAATAAAATCAAGCAAAGGTCAAATAATTTTCTATTAGCATCTAGGCTCATTTGCATATTATTTATTTGTATGCATATATGTAGGGGGAGCTTTGTGTAGAGAGGAAGCATTTAAATAGGGGGAGCAATTAGAGCATATCAATGATCAAATACATTTAACATATTCAAAATCTTAAATATATGTTTGTTATCATCAAAAGGGGGAGATTGTTGAATATGTGCTTATATGATTTTTGTTTGATGATAATAAACATATATATATATATATATATATATTCATTTAAAGGTATTTGTTAATGTACTATTTTTTTTCATAGGTTAAATAAATATTTGCTGAATAAAATTAAATAACACAGAATTTGAATTCAAACAAATATTTTATTCAAACAAATATTTATTACAATTTTGAATAGTACAAATTCAAGCTCTCACTATACACTATACAACTTTGATATAAATTTAATTACATCACAATTTCACATTTACAAATGTCCTCACTACATATCGCTCATTCACTCATATTTTATCTTCATCTTCATTCCAGTTAGAATCCAGCATCTGAGCAATCTGCAAAAATATTCACTAACGCAGTAAAATTGAAAAAGAAATATTTTTGCAATATAAAATAAAATATGAATTTTGAAAATATTATTTGCATCAGTTATTTGGCTTGTTCGTTATCATCTATATCTGAATTCATCGCACACGAACAATGTGACATGCATAGTGTATCACTGTACATGCCACAAGGCCGTGCACACCGATATACACTTGATAATGCTACAGGGACAGGTGAGCACAAGGTCAAACCCAAATAAAAAGACGGGTTCAACTCAGGTGCAAATATAAATAAAATCACAACACACGCACAAGGTCAAATCCGAGCTATTAGCTGGATTCAACACAGGGCAGGTGTACAGGCTACGGCTTCAGGCATGAAGCAGTTCAATATCCAAATACAACAATGCAGTAAAACCAAATGCCCATACTATATGAAATACATGGGTACAAATGCAACGACCAGACACACATACTTCAATGATCAGTTCAAGTCAGACCAACCAGAAATGAAACACTGCAACTCAAAGAGCATCAACAATGCAACACTTCAATGAGCTACATACTAGTGATGCACCTCAATGCATAAACCAGTGAAGCTACACTGAACAAATAGTCAGAGACCATAATCAAGCATTGAACCAGAAACATGATCAACACAGCAACAATGGTCAGGCAGTATGCATCAGGCCAGACCAACCAGAAAAGGTGCAAACCAAGACACGGTGCATATATGAAGTACACAAGTGCAACTACATCAACTAGGCTCGACAATGAACCAGAATGCATATGAAACCAACCAAAGATATGCTACAACTCCAATGCTTAAGTGGAAATACCAGACTCCAAGTGCATCAAATCAGTTCACAAGATCACTCATGAAAACCAACAAACCAATATGCCAACAATAAATGCATCGGATCAGAAGTAAAGACAGAGCTCGAGGTCGAGACGTAAAGGCATCAAAACTTCAACCAGCACACAAGTATACATAAGAAACTTTGAGCTACAGACCGAGCAAGTACATATATACAAGCAACTGAAGACAACATGGCCAAGGTCAATGAAGCCACAACAATCAGATGCCACCAAAAACCAACAAAGACCAAGGCTACGGCATAGTGCACCAGAGGAATGCAACAGTATAAAGAAACAAACTCGGCAATGCTCAAGACCAATACACATGAATGCACAGGGCAAACAAACTCACCAAGTAAGTGACAGCAAAACCAAAATGAAATCAGGGATTCACAGAAGCAAGAAAATGCAAGAAATCAAATGGCCGAAGTAAACACTTAAGTCAAGGCTGAAGCAGTAGAAATCAAGGAGCCGACCAAGTCAAAGTCGTTTTTTTAATCAAACAAGTCAACACGAAAATGAATTCAAAACCGTGTCAACCAAGAAACGTGAAATATACAAATTTGACAAAGTCAGATTAATCATCAATCATTCAAGCATAATCAAACGGCAGAGAAAAGAAATTGACAAATTCAAATATATTTATACGAACGCAAATAAAGGGATTGAACGCATATATAACCCAGAATCATCATCGGCAATAAGGCACTCGAGTTCGAGCTAAACAGAGAACAGTAATCAATCAACTCGAATCATCGGTCGAGAAAGAGCAAGAACATAGTAAAGCAAAAGGAAATAAAATACATACCAAATTCACAACTAATCTCGATCACAGTTGAAGCTGAACCAAGAATCAAACTGAGTTTCACGCAAAATCTCGATTGACCGATCAAAAAAGGCGCAGCTTCAAAGCCCTAGTTTTTGGAAGGAAGAAAGGAGCAACGGGACAGAGATAAAAAATAAAAAGGGGCCGACAATATAAGAATACTAATGGGCCACTTTATTTTTGCTCCTTAAGTCTATCAATTAGGGTTTAGTTTTTTAATTTGCTTTTTAAATTTGTTTTTAAATTTTAAACAGTTTAAATTTCTAGTCGTGTGACTAGGGGACAAGCTACGTGGCGTAGCTTGAGAATTCGCAACTCAGTGGCTGAGTTGTGGCAGAGTTTTGAGCGTAGAGTTAGGTTTAGTCGATAGCGGGTGTCGCGAGTTTATGTGTGTAAGCGTCTGACTAACTAATTTCTAGTAAAAACCTTGGGGGCAGCACGTAGGCAGGGTTTTGCCGAAGTTGGGTAAATTCTGTGTTGTTCTGTTTTCGTTATTTATATTCTGCGATATCTGTGCTGCTATTATTCTGTTTTAATCTGTGTTGAAATTAATTTTATAAACTTCCGCAATACTTTTATAATTGATAGTATCACCCTATTCACCCCCCTCTAGGGTGAAATCGATCCTACAACGTTAACCTCGTCGAAAAAACTGTATTTAATGCAAGCTTGACAAAGAAAGTACAATTTGTTGTTATGTTCCATCTAAATTAACTTTTATTTAATCCAAGCCAAGCTAAAAATTGTGATTTGTTTTAACAATTATTTATAACATCCCATGAAGTAATCGATAAAGGAGGACATAAATGTCATCTAATCTGAAAATTAAGGTTTGTGTTATAATTCTTGTATTCAGTTTTGTTGCTCTTTTCATATCATTACTTATTACATGATGTGTTAAGCCTTCCAGTAGACTGCCCAAGCATCAGGAGTGGCTATGCGCCTTTCTTTTTGTCTTTTTGGGGGCGTATACATGGCATCTGACATCATTCGGAGATGAATATAGATTTTGTATGTGTATACGATAAGTGTGAAAAAAATGGATAGATCGTTGTCAATATTTTGCCATCCAAACTTTTTGTTAGAGTAGAAGTAAAAATGGACAGATTGTTGTCTATATTTTGTTATCCAAGCCTTGTTAGAGTAGAAGAAAAAATATATAGTGGAAACTGCAGTGTGTTGTTGCTTCTCATTACCTGCACTATTATTGTGGTGCGTGTTTTCAATATTTTGGAGTTAATGTGATGCATAAATCAAGTAAACTATACATTTTGTGTATATGTATGTATATGTGTGTATAACTAAACTTAAGTGGTTTGACGCCTTTGTGCCAGTGGTTCAACATTCTGACATTGGTTTGTGAGGTCACATGTTTGATCTTACGTAGTGTAATTCGAATCATTAAATATATGTTAACTTGTAGTATGCTATGTACTATGTACTATCACTTATTACCGAATTTAAAATAGGGCCCACCCCCCTATTTCATTACGCATGGGAGCGAAATTGCATCAATTCAGGAGTGAATACTTGATGTTTTTGCATTCTAATTTCATAAGGAAAGCCTTTGGAAATTCTTCTCACCCCACTATTTCATGCATGTGCACTTTTCTACTTTTAAAGTGCCACAAAAATGTATCAACTTTTTTTCTCAAATTTTCATCAAGCAATACGTTAATTATGCTAAAACAAACCCTATCCTCTAGCCTAGAAGAAGTTTTAGGTCGTAGTTCTTGGAAAAAAAAGTTAAACTAGGTCTCTCCATAATATTTACATCCAATCTTGGCTATAATAGAGAATCATGATCGTTTTCGCATTCCATATATGGAGGTAAATTATTCAATTCCATAAACACACGCTTTCGTACAAGCTCAAATCCTCATCTGATTAAGTTGTTCGCAAGATCCTTTATCGAGTTCTCATTGAATTCAAAAAGGATACATGTTTTCCCCATGTTTGTGGTTTGAGCTTGAACAATTACCTAAGTACTGAAAGATGAGAATTCCGAGCATGCCTAACTTTGACCTTTACACACAACACATGCTTCTGAAGCCCGTTTAAGTTGATGTTTAGCAGTTTAGCTATACGATTCAACCATTATGATTTTTGCTCGAGACTTGTTGTGGGGGAGCGTGATATTTTCACATGTGTTATAGTCACAGTTGATAGGGAAGCAACCTTAAGGTTATCTTGGTTGTTGATAAAATCCAATGTACAATATGATCATAAACTACATGAAGTACAAGTTGAAGCTGAGGGCGCTACACATGATAAGGTCCATCCATGAGTTTCATGTTACCATTGCCGGGTTATACAATATATGCTTACTATAACACCTTAACATTCTCATGTATACCGTCTGTTAATATTTTGCCTTGTGATGGTTATACAATATATTGTCGGCAAGGTTCGAGAACTCGGTTTTGGTTTAGTTTCGGCCGTTTGAAATTTTATTAGTTTCGAATGATTTCGTAAATTTCGGAAGTTTCAGTTTTGTTTCGGTTTCGGTCCAAATTTTGGCTTTCAGTAGTTTGTTAATAAACGATCTGATAACGATCTCTGTAGTGTTTGCTTGGTTTTCCATAGCGTACCTGTAAATTGAGAAAATATCATCAGAGAGTGTGAATAATTATTATAACATTCAAATTGCACTTACTATTTAAACAAACAAGCTAAACTAAATTAAGCAAACTCCTTTAACTAAATTATTTATTAAATATAAACAGCCCAACCCAAAGTATTGAATAATAAAACTTAATCAAACCGCAACTCATTTCAAATTTTCAGCCCAGCCTACAATCTCCCCTTCCTCTTTCATAATTCACGTTTCCATTCCCAGCCCTAAATCGCGATTTCCAGTTCACGATTAAAAAATAATAATACGAAAACGTGATTTCCAGTTCTTGATTTAAAAAAAACACGAAAGCGTCTGAAGAAGAATCGCGACGTCGAATTCAGATAAGGAAGAAGAAGTTACCGTGCTGTGAGTATGTAATTGAAGCACTGTATTTTATAGGCTTTCAACTTGAATTAATCATTCGCTTTTCCCTGTTGATTCACGCTTGGGGAATAAAGTTTCTGATTTGATATGTTATTCGATTTCTTTTGATTGTTGGTTGCTTTCGGTCTTCATCCCGCACTGATGGTTTTAATTTTTCTAAGCAAAAATGATCCGATTCTTTTTTTTTGCCCTAGATCCGAAACCCATTTTGACTGTCGGTTTCGGATCGTACACGAGCAGTAACGGTCCGATACCCTCGAAATTTCGGGGTAACGGCCGAAACCTCAATCCTTGATTGTCGGGTTATACAATATATGCTTACTATACCACCTTAAGGTTATCCTTGATTTTATTTACAAAGAATAAGAGGACAACTTTATTATGTGGTTTTTATTTTGATCATGTCAGCATTTAATATTCCAGAAAAAATGCTATAAAATAATTCCAAAGCTGAAAACCGGTACCAGGGTGCATTGTTGCAAAATCAAGTAACAAGCATGCTTGCTTCTTTAATGTATCAAAAGTTAACATTAAGATATTGTTATTACGTAAAACCTTCATGACGATTTTATAAATATTGTAATTTCTAACAAGTTCTGAAAATTTGCTATTTAATATGCTTTTTCACCTTTTTCGTTTTGCCAACAAAAAACAAAGGAAAATACATCAGAGAAGTGTATGGCTTGGTAACTATATGCATGTAGTAATGCACTATTAACACCGAAATTTCCATAAAATAAACCTAATGGCTTTGTATTGGACGCTTATTAAATCGAATGCAAAGAGTAACATATTTATTATCAAAATAAGAAGCATCAGTTTATTTGTCACCTCAGTTATAAAATGAACAAGTTTGATATTCATATTGGATGACATTAAATTCATATTGGACGATGGTAAATTAGTCATACTAATCCTTCTGCAAATACAAGTAACAGAAATGTGATCCATACAGTTAATAACCCATTGTTCCAACAACAATATAGCCGAACATTACAAATTCAACATTCACGAAACATTTTCCCACCTAAGAAACATTAAAGACTATTAGAAATTTAGCCGAGCCAATGGTTTCTTGGTATGCACATACCAATATGAAGCTAATGGCATGTACAAAACGTACAAGAAGGATAATGAGTTATCAGCAAACTACGCATTCATGGTCATGTGCTTACACAAGTACAAAATTGATATGTGCTTACACAAGTACAAAATTGACAATATAAAGCTACATTTATTAGCTAAATCATCTAATTACCATCCCGACAACAGATAAAGTAATATTATTCTAAAATATAACTTCAAAATAGAACTTTAATCACCAAATAAGATAAATAGAATAAGAAAAGAGTGACAGGGTTTGTGACTCAACCCATCTCTGCGCTTTGATTTCTCTCTCTATACTTCAGTGTTGACACCTTCTGCAGCTCCATATCCTTCTTCTTTCAAGTGTTGCAGTGTTGATTGCAAACCAGCCTTCTCAAAATTCTGAAATTTGAAAATATGAGCTAGTTCTGAATTTGAATATTCTAATTATGATGATTTGCTTAATGATAGTTAAAATATGAGATGGTATGATTATTTGGTGTATAAAATAGTAGATCTGAATTGTTTACTTTGGATTATATGGTAACTAATTAAAACTAAATCATACCATAATTCTTAGAATTGATTTTTATGGTAATTTTGAAACTGAATTATATGATGATTTTAAATCTCGACTTTTATGCTAATCCCAAAAAAGTAAAACTTGTTCAAACTGAATTTATGATACCCAAGACTGATTTTGTTTATCATATGTCCAATCCATGAAATCTGATTATTAGATACTAAATAATAAAACTTATTTCATTGCTTGATTTGATCAACGCACCTACACCTAATCTTGTTAAGTTTACGTTGAAGTCAATTGATTAAATGGATTTAACTTCGTTTAGATAGCTTTTATAGTTAATTTTTATATTTACTTGACCACTACCTCGGCTAAGTGCGTCTAGACGCTAAAAAGTCCTAGGCGGGCAGTCTGTGGTTTTTTTAAAGCACCAACGATACGCGTGAGGCGTTAAAAAAGTGCCAAAGACGCTAAAACGTTCAAACTTGTGAAGTGCTGAATAAAAAAGCACGCCTTGTGCAAGATTATTGAAAAAAAAAACATTTATGGACCCCAATTGCATTCTGAAATCCATCACCCAAACAAAAAAAGAAAAGTGTTTTTTCAATCTCGTATCGAACGTAAAATACCTCATTCTCCAACAAAAAAAACCCTAGATTCAAATCACCGCTGCCGTCCGATTTTCGCCGCCGCCTTCGCCGCCAGCATTTCTCCATCACCGCCATCATATTCGCCGCCGCCTACCAACTTAGTCGTCGCTTGCAACCTGTTCGCAGCTATTTAGTCTATTTGCCGCCTCCAGCTCTGGTATGTTGCTTTTAGTTGATAATAAATCTGATTTATGATTTATATGTATTTAATTGTTTTTGTTTTAGTTGATTTATATTATGTATTTAAGTCTAATTTTTTAATTACAAACCCTTTATCATATCATTTATGTAAATTAATTTATTTATATTAAAATTTTAAACTAAACTATATAAATTATATAAAGAGTTGAATTGATTTACAATTTGAAAATGATGATTTATATTGTAGGTCCAAACTGGTATAAATTTATGAAGTTTATATGTATAAAGTTTTAAATTTATTTATATAAACTACATGAAGTATTAAAGTTTTAGTTATATGAAACCTTTTAGTGATAATTTAAACTAACTTTTAATTCAATTTTTAAACTAATTATATGAAGACTTTAAGTAATGATGTTGTAATTCTATATTTTAAGTATTTTGTTGTTTGTAGACTTGAATTGAATGGCTTCGTACCTTCTTAGTTTGATTTATGATAATCGTATGATGTTTTATTTTCAATATTGCATTTACATGCAAATTTTTGAAGCCAAAAATCAATTTTTAGTGCACTTTCTAAGTGCAGTTTTTTGGCTAAAAAATAGAAGGAAAAAATGATAATCAAGGCGCCCACAAAGCCCTAGACGGAAAAAGCGCTAGGCGAGGGCTTGGGCTTTTTGGCCTTGACAACTATGAAGGTGAGGAAACATATATCAAAATGAATAACTTGATTGTAAACAAATCTGGGAAATAAATCAAAGAAGAAAGCAAAAAAGCCCTGATTTGCTTATCCTACTATGTTAGGAAGAAAACACTATTGGATAATGTATTGCAAGATGTGTGCATTTTCTTTATGAACTGGTACTTTGTCAATGCATCCCACTTTTCGTGTCATCTCAAAATATTCTCTATGCTTTGAATCAATGTGTTCAATTTCTTAGAATATTCATTTCATAAGCATTCCTTCATTTTATAACGAGTATATCAAAAAACCACCTTATAATTAGGCTTGGTTTCAAGGGGTTTTGGTTAAAAAAGAAAAAGGAAAAATTGGTTAATAACTAATGCATGCTAATAGCTATAGGTAACTACCGATGCCTTTTTTTAAAAGTTAATCTGGTTATACAAATGCTGCTGAATTTTGTTTTCGCTAATGGCTAATGCTTTTTATTGCTCTATTAGCAATTTTTGGAGTTGATTGGTATTTTTTTTCGTTAATGCTTGCTAATTTGTATCAAAAACCACTTTGTAATTAGGTTTGGATTTAAGGGGTTTTGTTTAAAAAAATTGAAAATTTGGTTAATAACTAATGTATGCTAATACCTAATTGCTAACCGGTAACTATTGATGCCTATATTTTTTGTTAACAGTTAGTTTGGTTACGTTAGCTTTTGTTAATTTTGTTTTCGCTAATGGCTAATGCATTTTTATTGCTTTGTTAGTAGTTTTTGGAGCTGATGAGTATTTTTTCGTTAATGAATGCTAATTTTGTAGTTTGATTAGGTTTCGTAGAAAAATATTCTTGTTCGTCTAGGGCAATCAAAACCATTGGACCGACGCTACGTATAACCCCTCGACGACTATACACTTTGGGCTGAAACCATGATTGTAGATTTATTCTGAAACGCCTTTTAAGCCCTTTGGACACTCAAAGAACTATGACAGCTCAATGATATTTCAAATGAGTTCTTTATAGGGATATTCAAATTTCTACTATCACTATGTATATGTGGTGAAAATCAATCATTGGTTATGCTTATTGTGAATCTTAATTTCTTTTTCAATCCTAACACTTATCAAATTTGCGTTTTGAAAATTATTATGTACTTAGATGCAAACATAATGTACAACTTGAATATTCAATTTACGAGTAACTTGAAATATCATTAATCTGGAGTTTAACAATAAAGTAGAGTTCTTAGAGAGGGTTGCATAAATGTTATACTAGCATAATAGAAAATGATTTATGTTGTGTTTTGTTTTGTTTAATGGTTTGATTGTCCATTACACACACTATAAGTTTGTTTGACTATTTCTATATCCAGTTGGTTTTGAGTTTTTAAAATATACAAAAATATCATATAATATAAAAAAGATGTTTTTCTTAACTGTTCTCATTAAGAGGATATGATCTTGTTTGAACATATTGATGCTGAAAAGAGATTTAATTTTCTATAATTACGTTTAAAAATATAATATGTTTATGCATACAAATATTTTGTACGGTGGAACTAATGCTCGAGGCTTCCGCACGATAGCGGATTCTATGGAGGTCGATAATGTACGCAACCTTTTCCTCGCATTGCGAAGAGGCTGTTTCCGGACTCGAACCTGATGCACGGATCACAATGTGGGTGACCTAATCGTTGTGCAGGCTCCACCTCATATACAAACATTTTGTAAATAATTTAAATTTATGAAAAGAGGTTGCTATTTACAATATTGGTTTTGCCTTTGAGAAGCTAAAATTAAGTAAAATTTTACTCAAATCAAAATTTTATTGACAATATTAAATTATGAGATTGCCCACGCATTTTTTCTTTAACATTGCTTTCTGCACTCTCGATTTTTTTCTTTTACAGTATAAAACCTACAAATTATCAATGCACCAATCCATCTGTTAAATAACTGTAAATCAAAATATTTGCTTTGCTCTTCTTGTTTCTCTTTGTTTATTTCAGACTAAAGTCCTATATTTTAAAATTCTTCTCCAAGTTATTTTCTCTGTGTTAATACCCACGTTTATTTATTTATTTTTGTATCATGAGCATTTTTTTTCACATTGAATAGTAGAAATAAGACCATATATTTACTTATATTTCACTCTTTTTCTTTATAAAGACATTTCACTCTTTTTCATTTTTGAATTTACATAATTTACCTTTCACAAATTAAAATTATAAAGAATTAATAAATTTAGGCCTGGGTTCTTTCATTTTGAGATAAAACTTTCAATACATTTTTACAAGTGTTATGTCACAAAGGAAAATTTGAGCATAAGTAACAAGTTAAAACTTGAAATACCTTTTTATCAGTAAATAAATAAATTATATTTCTTACATTTCAATTTTTGTTAACGCTTTCCATTTCTAATCTATAATCAAATATTTTGTTCATATTTGAAAATATCTTGTATTTAATTTAGATGAACATTTAAGAATTTTTGCAAAACGTCAAATGCATAAAAATACATTGATTCATTCTTATTACACTTTTAATTTTAGTTATGTTTATCACTCCCTTAAGTAATATCTAAAATTCAATTTATACACCATTTATCTTATCGAATGTATTGAATATTAAATATCAAATTCAATGGTTATCGAAATAATATTTATCTAAATTAAAATCAGGATGTTTTCAGTGTTCAATTAATTAAATTAACGTAATTGTCTAATGTTCATTATTCACGTTAGAAATATTGAATTCTAAAAAATAACAAATTATGTATATTCGTACATTAATAAATTGTGAGAATTATCTTATTCACACACACACACACACACACATATGATACAAATTATAACACACACACACACATGATATTTAAACGAGAATAATGGGTTAACTTTATAGTTCATTTTCTCAACAAATTCATCATTTGTTGCATAACAAATTCCGTTTTAATAATGTATCTACAATTTGATCATGTGTGTTTACGATTATCATGTACAATGCACGGGTTACAAACTAGTTTCAATAGAGAGATAAATAAAAGGCAGGAAAAGGATGAATAATGCATCATCATCAACAAGCGAGGCGAGGCACTGCGACGAAGCGGCACTCACTGAGTTCCTCTCAAATCTTATGGACTATACTCCTACAGTAAATCTTTTATCCTTGCCATTTTTAATATTTCGTTGAAAATTAAAATTTTAATCTGCAGTTTTCAATTCAATGCATTACAGATTCCAGATGAACTTGTAGAATATTACTTGGCAAAAACTGGCTTTCAGTGCCCAGATCTCAGATTGTATGTACCTTTATCTTTTAGCCATTTTTTGAAGGTTATAATGGTTGTTTTATTAACTAGTTCTTCATCTGATTGTTTATTTTTGCGGATTAACGATGTTAAATAGTAGTGACATGTTACTAGTTAAATTGTATTTGACATTGGTTGTATGATTCGACGAGGACTGATTTAAGAACTTATTTTGGATTTCGTCTTTTCTCGCTTTTGCATTGTTGGATAGTCCAACAAAGTATTAGTAGATTGCAATAGTCGTCCATGAACATGTTAATAAGGAGCCTGATACATAAACTATCTAACTTCAACCACCATTTTACCTTACAATTTTAACCATCAATGGCTTATTAAACCACCAAGTTGTCGGTTGTTTTAGACTTGTGTTTAGGCTGAAGTTTGTTTAGTATGTGAAATTCTATTTGGCGCTTTAAATAACACTACAATTAGTTGGTGAAGATAAGGGGATATATATATATATATATATTCATGTATAATGACTTTTATTTATTTGAAAGAGTAGCACAATCAAAACTTGAGTCAGTTACTACACAAAACACCACAAGTTTCAAATATACTTATATCACATATCTATGCAGGTCATGTACATACACAAATATACATAGGGGTAGATAGACACAAACACACATACACACACATACACATGCATATACACACACATACACATGCATATACATATACATACATGTATATATGGATGATTCATAGCCCCTATCTTATGCAACCTCTCTGTAGCCTCTTTTTGTTAAAAAAAAGTTCATAACAGAACTTGATAGATATAATCTATTTTCTATTGCGATTATCTCCACAGTAATTTTTACTGTTTTGACTCTAACTCCATTAGAATTATATTTCAATCAACAACAACTAAGCCATTATTTCTAAACAAGTTGGGGTCGGCTAGAGATGGAACCCAAAACTAAATGACAAAGTCTATTTAAAAGTAACAGTAACAATAATTATAATTAAAAAAACCATGATAATAATAATAAAATAAAGTAAAATAATTAAGCAAATAATAATAATAATAAATAAGTAAAATAAAAATAAAGATAAATAAAAAATTAAAAAATTAAAAAAAGCAACGATAATAATAATAATAGTAGTAATAATGATACAAATAGTAATATGGACCAAAGACCAAACACTACGTCATAGGCTCTTATTCATTAGTTCTATAATCTAAAACTTGTAACACTACCGCTAAACCAACCCTAAGCAAAAAATCCTAGCTCATGGTTTTGGTACGTGGACCGTTAACTTCCACGCGCTCCTGTTCGACACCAACTCCTTGAATATATTTCAATCATTCAAGTCCCTTTTTACTATTTCCTCCTATATCAATCTTGGTCGACCTCTATCTCTCTTTGAGCATTCGATGCGGCCTATAATTTCAACGTGCACATGTGCCTCGGGATATCTCGCTGGAGATGTTCAAACCATCTTAAGTGGTGTTGGACCAGCTTCTCTTCATTTAGTATTACTTTAAGTTTGTCATGTATATCATCATTTCTAACTCGGTCTCGTCTTGTATAGCCATGACTCCATCGCAACATATGCATCTTTGCTACACTTATCTTTTGGGCATGTTGTCTTTTAGCAGACCAACATTCTGCACCATACAACATCGCATACTTGATTGTCGTTATGTAGAACTTTCCTTTAAGCTTTTGTGGAACTTTCCTGTCACAGAGAATACCAGACGCCAGTCGCTATTTCTTTCACCTGTCCCGCTCGAATTCTAAAATTGACTTCTTCATCAATCTCACCATCATACTACAATATTGATCCTAAATATCGAAAAATCCATTCTTGGGCATTACATATTCGACCAGAGTGACATCTCCATCCTCTGACCTGATACCGCTGAACTCGCACTTCATATGCTCTGTTTTAGTTCTGCTAAGCCTAAAACACTTTAATTCTAGAATCTACCTCCAAAACTTCAGTTGTCTATCAACTCACATACTTAATTGTCGTTCTGTAGAACTTTCCTTTAAGCTTTTGTGGAACTTTCCTGTCACAGAGAATACCAGACGCCAGTCGCTATTTCTTTCACTTGTCCCGCTCGAATTCTAAAATTGACTTATTCATCAATCTCACCATCATACTACAATATTGATCCTAAATATCGAAAAATCCATTCTTGGGCACTACTTGTTCGACCAGAGCGACATCTCCATCCTCTAACCTGATACTGCTGAACTCGCACTTCATATGCTCTGTTTTAGTTCTGCTAAGCCTAAAACCCTTTAATTCTAGAATCTACCTCCAAAACTTCAGTTGTCTATCAACCCTATCATACTTTCGTCAATTAGCAAAACATCATCAACAAATAGCATACATCAAGGAATCCCACTTTATATACCATTCGTAACCTCATCCATCACTAGGGCAAAAATGTAGGAGCTCAAAGCTGATCCTTGATGTAATCCTATGTTAATGGGAAAGTCACTGGTTTCACCATCGCATGCTCCGACATTAGTCACAACATTATCGTACATATCCTTTATAAGGGTAATGTACTTTGTTCGGACTCTCTTCTTTTTCAGAGCCCACCACACAACCTTTCTTGGTATTTTGTCATAAGCTTTCTTCAAAATCGATAAATACCATGTGTATATCCTTCTTTTGCTTCTTAAATCTTTCCATAAGTTGTCTTATCAATTATTAAGAAAATCGCATATGTGGTCGACCTTCTAGGTATGAAACCAAATTGTTTTTTTTGAAACGCCTGTCTTCATTCTTAATCGATGTTCAACGATTCTTCCAAAGTTTCATTGTATGACTCAGCTGACATCTTGTTTGATTTGAAAATATTATTGAACAACCTAGTTAGCCATTCCTGCATCTTCAAAATATCTTCACCCCTCAATGTGGATGTCATCAGGCCCTAACACATTGTCTGCTTTCATCCGTTTTAGCGTCTCTTTTACCTCGGACTCTTGAATTCTCTGAGCAAAATGTCTACTGGTGTCATTCAAAAGAGTCATCCAGCTCGATCGTAGTGTTATCACCTTCTTCATTGAATAGCTTGTCGAAATATTTTCTCAATCTATTTTTTAAAGCATCGCCTTTCACCACAAGTCTGTTATTCTCATCCTTGAGGCATTAAACTTGGTTGAAGTCTCTCTTTTTTCTCTCGCGGAGTTTAGCTATCATATAGATGTTTTTTCACCCTCCTTCGTACTTAGCTTTTGGTATAGATCTTCATACGTTCGACTCCTTGCTTCACTCAATGCTCTCTTTACGTTCTTCTTTGTCAGTTTGTACTTTCGCATGTTGTCCTTGTTTGTGCCAAAATTGGTCACAAACTCCAGAAGTAGTGAAAGCACCAATGTTTACACACAGACCCACAATATCCAAGCACGGATATTAGATCCAGATAAAGTAGAGAATAAAAATAAAGAAATAGCAAAATTAAAATGAGCAAGAAAGCAAAGAACACAAGGTTTATAGTGGTTTGGCTATCTCTGGTCTACGTCCACTTTGAATTGATCATTTTTATTTCCTTTTGTATTCAGATTACAGTTACAAGCCTTTGAAATCAATAAACAAAATGGTAGAGTTTCGCCTAGCCGAAAAGAAGAACCATCTTTTAGTTGCCATAGAGCTGTTATTTCTAGGTGTAGATCCGAAAATATTCGCCTCAAAACATGGAATGCCTTTTCTCATGCGCGAGTGGGTCCACCGGATCGATATGAAGTCGTTTAGGATCGATCCAGGTACAATTCGTATCGATCCAAAAATAGTACAATGAAGTTGAGATCGATCATGGACGTTCCTGAATGAATAAGTAAGCTTCTGTGAAAATTTCGTAGTATTTGAAGTTCTAGAATAAAAGTTATGACCGATCCAAGTTCGTATTCTTCAATGTATGTTGGTAGCTTCGTATCCATGAAACAGTTCGTATCCATCAATTCGCCTCTATTGCCTTCGTATCCATCCACCATTCGTTCATCGTATCGATTTAAGCCACGTTCATACTCATGCGCTCGTATCGATCCAACCCTTGTCCTCTTCATATCCATCCTCTACATCCCTCCTTCGTATTGATTCATTCGCTTGCCCTTCGTATTGATCCAAGTCCTGCACTCTTGACCCCTTCGTGTCCATCCACTGTTGCCGCCCTCGTATCATCCCTTCTTTGTGTCGATCCCAAGTTTCCACCAATTCACAACCTTTCGTATCCATAAGCTCGCTTCACTCTTTGCATCGATCAGTCGCTGCCTTTCTTTGTATTGATCCAAGTCTTGATCGATGCGAAGCGCGCCAATATGCCTTACCATATCCATCCAATTGATGCGCATTGCATCGATCCGAAGTGAGGTGCAGAGTGTGTTGTCCATACCATATCCATCTCGATATCCCTCGATCGATACGAACCATATCGATACGAAAGACATCGATATGACATCCATCAATCCAACTTGCCATGAAACTCGATCCATCCATATCTTGAACATACGAACTTCGATTGACCTGAAATTTGAAAAGTAGCTTCTCCAAGCCTTATTCATCATTCCCAATCAATCCTACCTTGATTGGAGCTTGGTCAATTTTTGACGGTATCAATCATAGCCTTGTTTCCGATCGATTTCTAATCCTGACATTCATCCTTTTTAGCCAATTTGTTGATATCTCGGTCCTGTTCAAAAGGCAGGGTAACAGTCCTCGCTCCTGTGATGATGCAAGCATTTATACTATTCCTTTTCTATGATGGTCTTTTGCATATCACCGTTCCACCACCGCAAATCTTTAGGTTTGCGTTTATTTTCTTTTATTATCCCAAATACTTCAGTAGTCAATTTTCGAATGCGCGTTGTCATCTCATCTCATATGTTATTTGCTTCTCATTTCATATTTCATGCCCTTTCTCCCATCACTCTATCCTTAAACACCCGTGAGGCGTCTTCTTTGAGCTTTTACTATTTCATTCGACAAATCTTGGCTCCTTTATCCCGTCGAACACGTATCCGAAGACGAAACTCGGATATTAAAAACTAATGCTGTGAGACGACACCTTCTCTAGGTATGATTTTGCAATCTACACAAGCTTGTTTGTCATCTCTTTTAGTAAGAACAAAGTCAATCTGGCTAGAGTGTTGGCCACTGTCGAAAGTAACTAAATGTGATTGTCTTTTTTTTTAAAGGTATTAGCTGTCATGAGGTCTTATGCAATAGCAAAATTCGATATTTCTTCCCCTTCTTGGTTTCTATCGCCATATCCAAAACCACCATGCTCTCTCTCAAACCCCCCCACTAATTGTATTAACATGGCCGTTGAAATCTTCTCCTATGAAAAGTTTCTCGCTACTAGACACATCTCTAACCATGACACCCAGCTCTTCCTAGAAATTCCTTTTTATGGCTTCAGTTAGGCCTACTTGTGCGGCATAGGTACTAATGATGTTTATAACCATATCACCAACTACCAGCTTGACCAGGACGATCATGTCCCCTTATCTCCCAACGTCGACCACTCCGTTTTCAAGGTTCTTGTCAATTAAGATGTGTACTCCGTTCTTTTTACATTATTTTCTTGTGTATCATAACCTAAAACCTATGTTCTCCACCTTCTTCGCCTTTTGGCCCATCCATTTAGTATCTTGAACGCATAGGATATTTACACATCTCCTAGTCATAGTATCAACAATCTCTTTTAACTTTAATGTTAAGGACCCTACATTCCAACTACTTAACTGAATCCTACTTTCATCGATTGGCTTTCTTGCCCCTCGCACCCGTCGAGTAAAGTGCGAAGATCCTTACTTATTTATCACTACATCGGAGCTTCGATATAACGTGCCACTAAAGGAGTTGACGATTCAACTCTTGTATATTTATCAGCATACCCGAGCCTTGATATGGCGCGCCACTAAGAGAGTGACGACCCAGCCCTTGCTTATTTATCACCATATCTGAGCCTCGATATGACGCGTCGCTGAGATGGTTACGCCCCACCGAAATATAATAAGGTTTCATTTCCATAAGAGACTTTGGTTTTGATATTGGCTCGTCAAGCCTATCAAAATCCTCCTCCTTTATCCTGGCTTGGGACATGCTGCATAGAAAGCTACAGAGACGGAGTTAATTATATTTGGAATCAATGGTTAAATTGCATATATTCTGGTTCATATCGATTTATGATTTTTAAGGAGTTAGAAGTTTTGTAACAATCTAAAATTTTGTGTGGATGATCTTGATAATAAATATATTATACGTACAAAAACCAATTTGACTTCGTTTTTTTGACACAAAAAGTTGGAGAGGGATTATAGAATGACTTTATAAGAGAGGAGTTATGGATCCCTTCTCAAATTTATGCATATATAACATGAATGCCTTGTTAGCATCAACTTAATGGTGGGGTTGCCCAACCCACAGTGCATTTAGATCGCCCTTAGTTTTTTTATCACCTCCAATTGATTCTCATTGTATAAGATACACTCATCACATCACATCAAATGATATAACTAATAAAGTTGAATATAAATGCAATAAATATAATTTATTTTACTATCTTAAACAACCAAAAATGATTAAAAAATATGCGAATGAAGTACATTGTAAATACATAACTATTTAAAAGAAAAT
The DNA here is from genome assembly GCA_030765085.1 of Allium cepa. NCBI lineage: Eukaryota > Viridiplantae > Streptophyta > Magnoliopsida > Asparagales > Amaryllidaceae > Allium > Allium cepa. The sequence continues at coordinate 585,792,522 of CM060941.1, read as the reverse complement.
AGTGCAACATGACAAAGCATCACTAGTTGTTATAAATCATAAACATAAAAAGCCTATTAAGACTTCGTAGTTAACGCATGGTTCGCAAATCCATATAGCGCAACAATTTATTGTTGATTCCATCTTGATTTTGGTGAGGATTGAGTTGGAAATTGAACGAAATTCCAATTTCGGAACAAACAGGTAAAAAAGAAGATAAAAACATGTTTTTACAAGAGAAAAACAACAAAAACATTAATAAGTTTGAATATCATGCAAAATTGAATGTTTATCATTTAGATGTAGAAACTCAGTATTTTCAATTACGTCAACTAAGACAACTCAAAGTTAAAATTGAATCCATTGTGTAGTGACTATAAAAGAAGAAGAGAGATTCATAGAAAAATAAATACAAGAAAAAAATGCATACTTAGACACGAAATATGGTCACAATTGGTGACACAATTGATTTTCACCATTAGATTGCCCCCTGATTTCCACCTCGCATATAGGGACAAAAATATTTAACGGCTGAGATGCTCTATGTCCTCAATTTTTGTCTAATTTTGTGTCTAAATAGCCGCCCTCTATATATATATATATATATATATATATATAAACATACCTGAAATTATATTAATAAAACATGTGCTTGATTTTCTTTTAAAAAAATACCTCAAAAATAAAAGCACTCAATTTTTATCAAATGGTTTCATATTTTTATTAAATACAGTATACATTCTGTTTGTAATATATATCAATGTATATATGTAGGAAAAAGCACGGACAAATATCAGAATTCAAAATCAAAGTTGGAGTGCGATTTTTTAAATTTCCAAAACGGATTCGAATTTCAGAAAATTTAACTGGTAAAAATAAAAACTGAAAAGTGAAATTTTAAACCTTGGTTAAAAACTGAATGAAGTTTTCTTTATCATTAGGATACAATTGTAAACACCTTAAGCAACATATAATATGCATTGCCCTTTTATTATTATTAAATATAACAATTGTGATGAATATTTGAACACAATATTATTACAATTACATTGCTTGATGTGAAACAACTTAAATTCTTCAAACTAAAAACAAAAGCAAAAAGAAAATATATGGTAGAAATCATGAACTATCTACCGGTTTACCGTACATTTGGTAAAACAAATCAAAACAAATAACCATTATTAGTATTTTAGTGGAACGGACTCGTGTAGTTTTATTTATATAACCTTTTCAAACTTATTTGCATACCATTTAAACTTTATATTAGTCTTTAAAGATAAAAATAGAACTTTTTTGGTTGGATGAATTAAGCTACTTTATTTAAATAACTTTATATTAGTCTTTAAAGATAAAAATAGAACTTTTTTGGTGGGTGAATTAAGCTACTTTATTTATATAACTTTTTCAAACTTATTTACATACCATTTAAACTTTATATTAGTCTTTAAAGATAAAAATGAATTAAATTGCATTCAAGCTGTGTTCCAAAAAATATTTCTTGAGTGGAAAACAATTTTTGGATGCGAGGTTTGAACTCCTAACTTTTGCATTATTAGACCAAAGCACTAACCACTTGGGAGTTGGGCTTGATGAGTTACCTCAGGGTCGACCATTTGCATGGTTTCTATATGCAATTCTTAGCTATAACAATTAATATTCATGCATAAAGCATGCAGTAGCTGTATAAACAGAACAAAAGGAAAATAAGAACTTACTTTTCTTATGAGAATGACATGCATTTTTTAGTGATTTTATCGTCAATCTCAACGATCGCAATTATGAGAATGACACTTAAGGGAATTTTTGTAAACATCATTTTAAGTTTTAAAGTACACAGTCGTCCCTTTTCAAAAATCCATTTTTAAAAACACTCATGTTTTTAGTTTCGGCCAAAAAGTGCAAATATTTGCAGTTTAAACTGCTGATATATTTTTTTCCAAAATAAATAAATTGGGTTATAGAAACCTGCGATTAAGTTTAGATTTTGTTTTTAAAAGAAAAAAACAATTTTTAACCGAAAATAAAAATAGGGATGTTATTTAAAACATGTTTTTGAGAAGGGTATTCCGTTTATGAAACTTGAAAATAAGGGACGGATCCTAATTTCCAATACTTAAATGGTAGTAAATACCTTGCATTGTCTTGAAAATTGAATGTTGAAAGTCATTGAAAATTTAAGTTAGTGTTTGGTTTAAAAACGAATTTTGTGTTTTCGGTTTTCAATGTGCATGTTAAATATGAGAAGGATAGAGGGACGACGGAAGGGATGAAAAAAATACGGATGAGAGGACGAAGGGGATAGAGGGAGGATGGAAGAATGGATTGTTTCACGTGCTTGTGTTATTTTTCAAAACACGGAAAATAAAGAAAAATTATTTTCTATTTTGTATGTTAAGTTCGTTTTTTAAATCGGTCGTTTCGGTAATATACACGCGTCATATGCATTTTTGTATGGACGAAAATCCAAAACTAAAAACAACAAATTAAACACTACCTAAAATTGTAGGATAAATCTAGGAGGAAACATATAGAGATAATTTAATCGTTTCTTATCTTCTTGCTATTTGGTTTCTGTTTGCTGCTAGTTTGGAAAATAGTAATGATGTAATACTTGTTCATCTCGGTAGAAAGAGTATGTGAGAAAAGAATTCACTGTTCTGTGAACAATGCTTATGTGATAGTCTCATTTACATAATTAGGTATGTGCAGAAAAGTAGCTATTTATTGTGTGTTTGGTGGAAAAGGAGACAATATGATTATCACTTAGCATAGTAAATTTTAATGTCGCCGCTGCTTAATGGTTACCACAACTTGTAAGCAATTTATTTTTAGGGTATTTTTGGCACAGATCCTTATTAAGGTTCAAAATATACGAAAAGTCCTTCACTAAATTTCAGTGTAAATTAAGTCCTTGTTTTTTTATTCACGATTAGCAGAGCATGATGCAACTTTTCATCAAAGTCGTTGACATTTCCGCAACTTTTCTGTACACTGTGAGCACAGTTTATGAAATTTGCTGAAATATCAGCACTTATTTATAAAAGTTGCTGACATTTCAACCTTAATTTTTCTTTGTTTCTAGAAAATAGGAATCAGATTTACAATAAAACTTTGATAGGAAAGTTGCTGAAATATCAGCACTTATATATAAAAGCTGCTGACATTTCAGCAATAATTTTTCTTTGTTTTTAGAAAATATGGACCGAATTTACAATGAAACTTTGACAGGGACCCACTTTACAATATAAAGGTATGATAGGGATGTCTCCCTAATTTCCACTTATTTATATATATATTTTTCAACTTTTAGAACATTGATATAAGTTTTGTGCCTAGAAAGCTACACGTGTTTTTCAAAATTAAAACCACAAATCAATATCATATTTTATGTTTTGAAATATTTAAGCTTAACTTCAAATGAAAACCGTACATCATAATTGTTCAGTTAGATGTAATTTTTCTTTTTAGATTGGATGAAAAGCCACACACTGTCAATTTCTCCCTTTTCAGTTGTCCACAAATTTGGAGTGAATTCGTCAAAATAAAATCAGCTTAAGTGTTATTTAAGCAATGATTAGCGTGAATTTACATTTTCTTAAGAGCTATGATAAGAATAACATGAAGGGTGAAAATTTTGAAATCTGATAATCGTTTAAGTTACCACTGAATTTAAGAATTTACTTCCCAAACTGTCAAGGTCCTAGCTGTTTCAATGACTTAATCTTAGATCATTTAAGCTGTTTCATTTTACTATTCAATTCCGAGCAATTATGCTTAATTCCATACCTGTTTTTCAACCTTTTGTCACACTTGATAAAAGATAATAGTCTTGAAATTTCGATGTCTAAAATATGTAGAAATGGACACAAACTATTTATTACCTAGGTACACAAAAATTCATTAGATTGACTTGTGAATAATGTATCTCCATGATTGTTACGAGTTTGACAGTTGATTGATGCATTTATGCTGTGGCATATTCATGCATTGCTTTTATTCTATCATTATGCATGATAAGTGAACAAGTTTGTAGGGACGCAATTGTTAGCTTGTTAATTTAGTGTTAACTTTAGATTTATTATACTGTGCATGCTTGCAAATAGGTCTGGAATGTCCAACTGTATTTATCATTAGTATCAGGCATGATCACAGTTAAACATTTGAATTTGGAAAATTGATCCTCTATTTTGGCATAAAAAATTAATGACTGGAACCAACATCTATTGGATAAGTCAAATTCTTGCCAAAGTAAGATTTTGGATGCGTTATTTTCTTTTTTACTGTAAAAATGAATGACAATTTGCACTATGAACTGCTTCATCCTCAAAGTTAGGGAAAACCAAAGGCATGTATGTAATATTTCACAAAACACAAAATGTGTTGTAGTTACAGAAATACTTCTAATTGTACGAATGGTACACTGATAATGGTCATTGGTTTTCCATCTAAAAGATACGAAGAGCATCTCCAACCCACTGTTAATTTGAATGTAAAATCAAAGACACATCATCAATTAACATTTTCACTTTATCCAATGCAAATGTTGAATGAATTTTAGAGTCGATGTGTCAAGAAATTCACATGACATTGTAAAAAATAACGTCTAGTTGTAGACATTGTACTCCACAATGTAGAAGTGTATATATCAATTATTTAGTTATTTAATTTTAAAATATTTCTAAAATGACAAATGTACAAAATATACATTTGCATTGGAGAACAATCTTACTTTTTATTGTAAAAGGTTGTTTTATATAATATTTCACATTGTGAAATAAATGTGGACACATAAGCATTTCATGACATCACATTTAAGTGGGGTTGGAGATGGTCTAAGTCTAAGGAAGCCAAAGACACATGATATCTTTTTCACAAAATCTATTTGTGTTAAAATCTAGTAGCAGTAGTAACAGCAGTGTGAATGTTACATAGATAATTTTGTTATATGAGGAATCATCCGTTTTATTAAAGGAAAAATTAATATAAACAAACATAAGTGTAGATTTTGGTTCTAATATTAGAATTTAGCTATTGTGATGAGATGATACAAGTTTTATGGTATACACTTTGAGGTTTATTCAAAATACTAATTATTGCTTACTATTGTACACACATGCGACGGTTGTGTTAAAGTACTAGCAAATGTTGTTATCAAAAGTCTTACGATTTGAATCCCATTTCGAATTGGATATCTCCGTTTTGGTTCGATTTACATTCTGATTCAAACTCGGGTAAAATCACAGTTGAAAAAAATCATTCGATCCATATTTATATATTCAGCATGCTTATTTGGATCCACAATTTCAATTTTTAGTGTTTTCTAAATAACGTGAAATGGAATAAGAGATAAAACTGAATTTAAGGTTTATATGTAGAAGTTCAAACATTATAATCAATTTCAAAATGTGTATTAACATTGAAATATTGACCTTTTGAATCTATGATTTACGAAATAAATTGCGTTTCGATTTAAAATTTGAACTTTACAATTCACAATTTGAATTCTGTTTTGAAAACGTTGTTAGTAAATTACTAACAATGGCCATTGGTTTTGCAATAAAGAGATACAAAATTTGAGGGAAGCCAAAGTCACATGATTTTTTCTTCCTCTCTACCAAATCCAATGTGTTAAAGTATCCGGTGACTGTATGAATGTTGCACAAATGATTTTGTTATATGATTATTATCTAATTTCCAATTTTGTTAAATCTTAAAATTTAGTTTTTATTTTGAATTTTGATTCTGAAAATTTGTTGGGTAGGTTGGTAAAAAAATATTATTGTTTCCTATTAAAGGAAAAATTAATATAGACAGAAGTTATGTATAAATTTGGTTAATGCTAGGATTTTATTATTGTGGTGTAGTGATAGAAGCTTTATGATATGCGCTCACATAAAATATCAACTTGCTTATTGTGCACACATGCAACACACGTGTTAAAGTACTGCTAATAACTCTGTTTTTCTCCTATGCATTGTATGCGTTGGTGAATGTAAGTGTGCATATGATATTATTGTTTGTATTAAAAATATATAAACAAAAACCGTGTATAAATTTTTGTTCTGATGTTAGGATTTAGTTACTGTGATGAGGTTATATAAGTTTTACTATATGCACTCACATTTTATTCGAAATACTAACTATTGCTTGGGTGTTGTGCACACATGCAACACTTATATTAAAGTATTAGTAAATTACTAATAACTCCTGTTCTTCACCTATACATTGTATTTATTGGTGGATAATGGCATAACGTACTTGATACACATTCTCATGAAAGATGAAACTCATGTTTGTCATTTCATCAAAAGGCAAATGGCAATAAAACCAAAGCCAAGTAATCATTATTTTTTGATATTGTAACAAGAGCATTTATCATTGCCTGTAGTTCTTGATGGTTGTAGAAAATACATCCTAGTGCCCCTAGAGTGAGTTGGTAGCATTTTAGTTCTTGTAAGCTGGAAGAGCAACATTAGGCAGAAATAATTTGAAAGTGCCAACCTTTTCTTTTTCAGCCAGCATCATGGTATATTTTATATGCTTATCCAATGTTTCAAACTATGACAGAACAAGGCTAGTTGCTGTTGCCACCCAGAAGTACGTTTCAGAGGCTGCAAATGATGCTCTGCAGTATGTTTAGACTTCTATTTTAATTTTGTCTTTTAAAATGTTCAAATATCGTAATTAGTATCCTAGATGCATGCTCTGGTTCCTTTGAAGCTGGTAGCGATCTTTACTGAAATTACTCTGTCATATCAACCAAATTTTATTTGCTTCCACTTACCCCTCCATCATATTTGTAATGTGGTTCAATTTCATTTTATTCTCTTTTCTTTCAGACAAAAACATGTACTGGTTTGGTGTCCACATACATCACCGACAGTAATATATATCTATTGGTGAATTGTATACCACTCATAGATCAAATATTAGTCTATTTAACCGATGTCGTATTTTTACAGTGTCCTGATTGGATATATCATCTTTATAATTGTATAGGCACTGCAAGGCAAGGACAGCTGCACCAGTTAAGGATAAGAGCAAGCAGCCTAAGGTGAGGATCTCTAGGCATTTTTTATAAAACAAGTTATTAATAGGTAAATTTGAATGAACAAATATTGCATTTTGCAGGATAAGCGTCTTGTTTTGACAATGGAGGATCTTTCTAAAGCACTGCGAGAGGTAATTTAAGCTAGGCATCATCTAGCTTTGCAACTCTTGCTTACTAAATACTTTTTTTCCAGCTTCCGGAAGCAATTATATTATCAAGAATAGGTGCAATATGTTTTTTTAATTAACTCCATACATTCCTCTAATCTTTTTAATGTTATATCTGATTTAATTTTAACTTTTTTTCCAAATCATTCATTATTTAACATCCGTATCTGTCAGTTCCTCGATTCCCTTTTGTTAAGAATAACAATACATCGTTTATGTTTCTGTTAGTGTACAGTATATGATATTTTGTTTAGCTAATGTCGGTTGCATTATGTCATATATCTGCAGTATGGAGTAAACCTGAAACATCCTGAATACTTTGCTGACAGCCCATTAGCTGGAGTGGACCCTTCCTCAAGAGAGGAATAATTAAAATAATTCAATCTAATTAATCAATTAACACTCAAATGCTATTATTATGTCAACTTATGTTGTATATAACTATGCAATTTTCTAAAAGCAGCAATATTTAACCATGCTTGTAACTTGTTTTGTTGTTAAACTTACTATTAATTTGGTATTTATGGCACAAGTGACCGTCTACAATATTAATTCCATGTTGGGAATTGTACCCACAGATTCCTAAATCTTTAATTAAAATTTGAACTTCACGTCCCTTTCTAAAGTTGAATGTTATTACTAAATAAGAGTGTATTTCATTTATGAACTGTAATTTTATCCTTTGTTTCTTTACTGGCCCTCTATGTGCTTTTGTTGTTTGAATTTGCAAAGTGAATTGTGAGATCATCCAACAGGGAAAGCTGTTACTGACCGACCCCTGAAGTGGGGGTGATTAATATGAAAGGAGTAAAAAACCAGCCAGTTAATTACTGTGAGAAAATCGCATAGGAAAATCATGCTTCTATGATGTCCAGAGTGGTATTCTTAAGCATTCCACGGAAATAGTTGCGTTAGCACCAGGATCGGTTTTTGCATCTGTGATGTGCAAAGTGGTACTTTTCTTAAAGATCGTGTGGGGTTGTATGATTGCATGATGAAGCTGTAAAATAAAAACATTACCGCGTGAGATGTTCACGTAGAAAATCTGGCATCTTAATGGTTAGCACGCTTCTATATGATAAAGTTTACTTTTTCTAGCATTTCACGAAAATAGTTGCATTAGCACTAGGATTTGCGTTACACCCATATTGGTATAACATTGGAGGTAGAGCTGTCAATGCATATCAGAAATATCTGAAATCCGTCTGCATTCGCATCCGAAAAGCGGATAAATATCTGATATTCGAAAAAACAGATGCGGATACGGATACGAAGACATTGACATCCGAAAATTATCCATTCGGTTTATGTCAAGATTATAGTTCACATTATATGTATTTTAATGCAGTTAAATGATACTTGTTTATTATTTTATTAAGTTAGTAGTTTAATTTATACGCACTTAATGTTTATTAACTGGTCGAAATTGTTTATTATTATAATTTTTTTTTAATTTTTAACACTCTTATAATCAATAATATTGAAAAACATTTATGTTAAACTAATTTTTTTTTTTGTAATTCTTGATTTATCGGTCGTTAGCAGATAAGATAATTATTTGATATCCGCCAGTATCCGTCAATGCGGATATTCGATATACGAAAATGATTTCGGATGTGAATGCAGATATGACATTATCCAAATTCGAAAGCATCCGTTGACAGGCCTAATTGGAGGTCACATAGAGTTACATCAATGAACTCCTTGTAAACTCTTTTTAAGTTTTAAATACATTATCGTCCCTTAAAAACCTATTAAAATAACTTTCATGTTTTAGTTTCATTCCCGCAAATATGTATAGTTTTTAAAATTATAAATATTTGCAATTCCTTCAACTGCAAATATTAACTTGGAAAATTTACGGCTTTGAAAGAAAAATTCAAAAAAATTGAAAATAATGTATAAATTTTTTTATAGGAACATGTGAGTATATGCAGATTTGATTTTGGGAAAAAAACATATATAAAAAGAAATGAAATTTATCGAAAATAATTTTAGGTTGTAATCTGTTTGATTATTGTGAAGGATTTTTTGCGTATTAAACCAAAAAAAAGGAGCAAATCCAAATTTTCACTTTGCTTTATTCCCAAATGAACGATGCTGAATATATGGATTTTCAGTTTCCTTAGCTTAAACCTTAATTCATATTATTAATTTAAATTTTATTTTATGTAATCACATAATCATATATCTCAGGTAATATGAATATACACGGAGAAGACAATACAAAGATAATGAACCAGTAAAGAGGTTGATAGTATTTACATTGAAGGAAAATAGTAATAATAAAAACTTAAATTAGTGTCTTTTAAGCATTTGTAGTACAAAGTAACCTTCCCTTTGAGCAATTTAAGCAGGAGGTGAGTTGTCTCGGCAATTCGAGGTTAATTGAAATGCACTCAGCCCAATTGGTAGTTGGTTGGCTCAAATGAGTTAGAGCGTTTCCGATGGTCAGAATTCAGCTCGTAATATTAAATATTTTTTCTCCAGTCGTCAATTCAACGTGTAATATTAAGTTTAATATTCAAAATATGATTACAGATTCTGAATTGAACTTGGGCGTACATTTAATAGACGCCAGACCCAGACCACCGATCCCAGAAGGAAATGGGGGATCAGACGCCCATTTAATGGGCGCCTGATGTTCAAACGGATGTCAGACACTCATTTAATGGGTGCCTGATGTCAAACGTCCTTTGAATGGGCACCTGGCCGCCATTAGGTATTCCAACCCATATAAGGGCTGAATATTCAGTAACCTAAATATCCAGCTCTTAAGCCGCTGGTGTTGCCCCTAGCCAAAGCGACTTTGCCGTTTGATATGACAACCTAAGATTTAGCTACTTATCCAACATTTTGAATGTCAGGAACATCCATCAGATTCCTTCAAGCTAGGTTTGATGTTCCATGAAAAGGGGCACACTGCCATGATGTAGCTTTCGTATTACATATCATGGGCAATTGCATTATTTTACATAATATGTTTTTGAAGGAAAAAAGCGGCGGTTACACACTGTAGTTACAAAACAACCATGAAATCATACAGGAATTCCAAAATATTCTTTATAAGGTTCCTAACATATTTCAATAACATTTGTAGAAGTCCAAAGGAAATAAGAGATTCAGAAGCATACATAAACCATCGTAACCAGCTTGTTGAACATTACCATAACTTTAGAGGAAACCAGTGGCGAATACTATTGGTTAAGTAATTGTGTTGTAAGATGTAATTCCAACATTTGTGTTTTGTATGTGCATTTGAGTTCTTGAACTATATTTTCAATTTTAGTGTAGTATTATTGTATACTCCTACCACGTACATTATTATGTGCTTGTACTACGAAAGAAATGTTGGAAGTCTTAATGAGTATTCAATGGTAGTAATGAGTAATCATTATTATTGCATTGGAAAATGAAGCATTCATTGTATTGGAATATGAATAGTCCCACATCTTAAATAAATAATAAACAATATAGGTATATATATTAAGATGTGGTCCCTATTATAGTTACAATGAGACAAGAAGAGTGATGTGAACTAGACCAAATTGGCGGGTGGTGCAACGCACCACCCCGCACGCGCGCGCGCGCGCCCGTGCCCGAGCCCGAGCCCGAGCCCGAGCCCGAGCCCGAGCCCGAGCCCGAGCCCGAGCCCGAGCCCGAGCCCGCACGCGCGGCGTGGGCGAATAGGCGTTTGAGGCGTCTTGTAGGCACTTAGCACTTTGCAATGTGCAACTGGCAATCAGGCTACTGGAATTGGTTCACGTCTAAATATATTTTTAGGAGCCGAAACAGTAATTACCAACGGTAATAACTGTTTGAAATGACAACGGTTAAATACCAACGGTAATTACTGTTTAAACTGACACACCATTTGGTAAAGGGTCGCAACCTTTCCAAACGGTCGCGTTCTACTCCTATAAATAGCAGATCCGAGAAACGACTTGATGACCGAATTTCGAATTCTCTGATCTTACTCCTTCTCCCACAAACACAGTTCTTAAGCAAATTTTTTACTTGCGTTCGCCGAAGCTTTGCATCGCTTGCGCTGCCCTGCAAAGCAGAATCCGTTTTACCTTGGGAAACAAATTGCCGACCAACCCCAACGCGCCATTAAGGGGGAGCAATATTGTTTTAAGGGAACAGTGAAGAACTGGACTCGGATTACTACATTCTACAGGAACGGATTACCACTACGGTACACATTCTGTTCTGTTATTTGTTTTACGCCTGATTGTGAATTGATTTTGCCTCAATTTCTGAATAAGGGATTACTGATTCCTAACAATCTTAAAACAATATTGCGTTGCTGTTGTTTGCACAGGCGAATATGTCTCAACAAAGCAACAACTCCGCACCGACGCTGACTGTGACTCAGCCTACAACAGTCGTTCCACCGGTGGCGCTCACTCCTGGCGAAAGGCCTGAGAAATTTACTGGCATTGATTTCAAGAGATGGCAGCAAAAGATGCTGTTCTACTTGACAACTCTTGGCCTTGCGAAGTTTCTGACAGAAGATGCTCCGAAGGTGGCTGAATTGGAACCAGATGCAACTAAGGTTGAAGCACTCAATGTCTGGAAGAATGCCGACTTTATGTGCAAGAATTACATACTCAATGGCTTGGACAACTCTCTGTACAACGTCTACTGCACTGCTACAACTTCCAAAGAATTGTGGACTGCTCTCGATAAGAAGTATAAATCAGAGGATGCAGGGATGAAGAAATTTATAGCAGGCAAGTTCCTCGACTTCAAGATGATTGACAGCAAGACTGTTATTAGTCAGATGCAAGAACTTCAAGTCATCTTTCACGAATTAGATGATGAAGGAATGACTCTCAGCGAGTCATTCAAGGTTGCGGCTGCAATTGAAAAACTTCCGCCTTCGTGGAAGGATTTCAAAAACTACTTGAAGCATAAACGCAAGGAGATGACGGTTGAAGAACTGGTTGTTCGACTAAGGATTGAGGAAGACAACCGAAAGTCAGAGAAAAAGGGGTCCTTCAACATGACAGCAAAGGCCAATGTAGTTGAAGCAGAAAAGCCGAATAAAAGAAAGCGCGAAAATGGTCCAAATAAAAAGGCTAAAAGGTTTCAAGGCTCGTGTCACAACTGCGGCAAGAAAGGACATAAGGCAGCGGAATGTCGTGGAAAGAAGAAGAAGACTGAAGCAAACATGGCTGAAGTCTCCGATGGCATTACAGACATGGATCTGTGTGCAGTGGTGTCTGAATGTAACCTTGTTGGCAACAACAAGGAATGGTTTGTGGATACCGGAGCCACTCGCCATATTTGTGCAAACAAGTGGATGTTCACGACTTATAAAGCCACTACCGAAGATGAACAATTGTTTATGGGCAACTCATCCGTCTCTGCAGTTGAAGGCAAAGGAAAAGTAGTCCTAAAACTAACTTCTGGAAAGGAACTCACATTGAGCGATGTCCTTCATGTGCCAGACATTCGCAAAAACCTTATTTCTGGATCGCTTCTTAGCAAGCATGGTTTCAAACTCACATTTGTGGCTGATAAATTTGTGTTATCGAAAAATGGGGTGTATGTGGGAAGGGGTTATGTTAGTGATGGCTTATTTAAAGTCAATGTAACTACCATTGTACCAAAGGATGATATGAATAAAATTGAATCTTCTGTTTATATCGTAGACTCTTCTAACATTTGGCATTCTAGATTAGGGCATGTGAACTTTGACACATTGCGAAAACTAATTAATCTAGACTTTATACCAAAATGTAACATAGACTCCAACTATAAATGTCAAATTTGTACAGAAGCAAAATTGACTAGAACCTCGTTCCATCATATTGAACGAGAAACAGAACCTCTAGACTTAGTACACACAGATGTGTGTGACTTAAAAATGTGTCAAACTAGAGGTGGAAAAAGGTATTTTATTACCTTCATTGATGACTGCACTAGATACTGTTATGTATATCTCCTTCGAAGTAAGGATGAAGCATTCGAAATGTTTAAACAGTATAAGGCTGAAGTTGAGAATCAACTCAACAAGAAAATAAAAGCTTTAAGAAGTGATAGAGGAGGAGAATATGAATTTCCATTCGCAGAATTCTGTGCTGAGCATGGTATTATTCACCAAACTACTGCACCATATTCACCTCAATCCAACGGTATAGCCGAACGGAAAAACAGAACTCTTAAAGAAATGATGAATGCTTTGCTACTTAGTTCTGGCTTACCAGATAACTTTTGGGGAGAAGCTATTCTTTCAGCAAATCATATTTTAAATAAAATACCCCGAAAGAAAACTTCTAAGTCGCCCCACGAACTTTGGAAAAATAGACCACCATCATACAAATACTTGAAAGTGTGGGGGTGTCTAGCCAAGGTAGAAATTCCTAAACCAAAGAAGGTCAAAATTGGACCTAAGACAATAGATTGTGTATTCATTGGATATGCACAAAATAGTGCAGCTTATAGATTCTTAGTACACAAATCGGAGATTGATGATATTCATGAGAATACCATCATTGAATCGAGAAATGCTAGATTTTTCGAACACATCTTCCCTTTAAAACTGGAAATTGAAAAGAGACCGAGAGAAGATGAAATAATCAACTCTCCTGAAGAAAATATGGATAACGTTCAGCAAACAACTCCTGATCAACAAATAGAGGAACCGCGAAGAAGTAAAAGGCAACGAATTGAAAAATCGTATGGACCTGACTTCTATGCCTTAATGTTGGAAAACGAACCTCTAACTTATAAACAGGCAATGACCTCCTCTGAAGCTCCTTACTGGAAGGAAGCAATTAATAGTGAGATAGAATCCATTATGAATAATCATACATGGGAACTTGTAAATCTACCTCAAGGATGTAAAGCATTGGGTAATAAATGGATTTTCAAGAGAAAATTAAAACCCGATGGATCAATAGACAAGTATAAAGCAAGACTTGTGGTACAAGGTTATAGGCAAAAGGAAGAGTTGGATTACTTTGACACTTACTCACCTGTGACACGAATAACATCTATTAGAATGTTGATTGCAATTGCATCTATATTACAATTGGAAATACATCAAATGGATGTTAAAACAGCATTTCTGAATGGTGAACTAGAAGAAGAGATATACATGAAGCAGCCTGAGGGTTTTCTAAAGAAAGGAAACGAAGGAAAGGTGTGCAAATTGGTAAAATCTCTCTATGGACTTAAACAAGCGCCAAAACAATGGCATGAAAAATTCGATGATACTATGATATCAAATGGATTTCATATAAATGAATGTGATAAATGTGTTTACACCAAAAACACAGATAAAGGCTATGTCATAATGTGTCTATATGTAGATGATCTACTCATACTTGGAAGCAATAAAGATATAATAATATCTACGAAAAATATGTTGTCTGCCAAGTTTGATATGAAAGATCTTGGGATTGCTGATGTGATCCTTGGAGTAAGGATACATAAAAATCCACAAGGGTATATTTTGTCTCAGTCACATTATATTGAAAAAATACTCGACAAGTTTAAACAACATAATATAATTGATGCAAAGTCACCTGTAGATTTGAACCAAAATTGGGTCAAAAATAGCGGTGATGGAATTTATCAACTTGAGTATTCTCGTATATTAGGAAGCATCATGTATGTTATGAATTGCACTAGACCAGACATAGCTTATGCTGTGAGTAAACTCAGTCGATATACGAGTAACCCAGGGAAGAATCATTGGAAAGCCATAATTCGAGTATTAGGATATCTTAAATACACACAGAATTATGGATTGCATTATTCGAAATACCCATCTGTAGTAGAAGGATATTGTGATGCAAATTGGATTACTGGGTCAGCAGACACTAAATCCACAAGTGGTTATGTGTTCACTTTGGCTAATGGTGCAGTATCTTGGAAATCTTCCAAACAGACTTGCATAGCAAGATCTACTATGGAATCTGAATTCATTGCCTTAGACAAAGCCGCAGAAGAAGCTGAATGGCTTCGAGGCTTCTTAGAAAATATTCCAAGTTGGGAAAAACCTGTGCCACCAATAAGTATACATTGTGATAGCCAATCTGCTATTGGAAGAGCTAATAGTAAGCTCTATAATGGAAAGTCTAGACATATACGTCGTAGACATAAAACCATTAGACAACTTCTCTCGAATGGAGTTATCGCTATTGACTATGTAAAGTCAAACGATAACATTGCGGATCCACTAACGAAAGGTTTACCTAGAGAGAAAGGAAAAATCTTATCGATGGGAATGGGCTTAAGGCCAATATCTTTAGAAAAGTTTATCTCAACGGAAACCCAACCTTGTTGACTGGAGATCCCAAGATCTAGGTTCAAAGGGACAACTAAGTTCAAGATAAACTTAGTAAGCACTGCATTATTCAAACCATTCCTATGATAAGTCAGTGCACAACTCGCCGGAGGATAGGTTAAGTTTAGCTTTTAATGATTCTATACTTGGTATGAAAAAGAACCAAGTGGTGTATTGCGGGATACACTTTATAGAATCACCTACGTGAGTGTGAAGGCGCCGCTTCAGAGAGAATTACTAAAGGCCAAAATTCTCTAAAACACTCATGAGACCAAGCTGGTGTTCATGGCATAAACGAACACAAACAGAGAACCAAGGAAAATAAGATATATTACTGTGTGTCATCTATAGTCCAGATTTACACAAAAGCTTACAGTTCAAAGACAAACTAGTCTACTGATTCGCTAGTAAATCATATAGATAGTCACTAGGAAAGTTCAAAGCCTCGTGCTACTTTAACCAAATACAGTAATATTTCGTTGCAAAAAGAACAAACTAAGTAATACTCATTAATGTGGGGGATTGTTGGAAGTCTTAATGAGTATTCAATGGTAGTAATGAGTAATCATTATTATTGCATTGGAAAATGAAGCATTCATTGTATTGGAATATGAATAGTCCCACATCTTAAATAAATAATAAACAATATAGGTATATATATTAAGATGTGGTCCCTATTATAGTTACAATGAGACAAGAAGAGTGATGTGAACTAGACCAAATTGGCGGGTGGTGCAACGCACCACCCCGCACGCGCGCGCGCGCGCCCGTGCCCGTGCCCGAGCCCGAGCCCGAGCCCGCACCCGCACGCGCGGCGTGGGCGAATGGGCGTTTGAGGCGTCTTGTAGGCACTTAGCACTTTGCAATGTGCAACTGTCAACTGGCAATCAGGCTACTGGAATTGGTTCACGTCTAAATATATTTTTAGGAGCCGAAACAGTAATTACCAACGGTAATAACTGTTTGAAATGACAACGGTTAAATACCAACGGTAATTACTGTTTAAACTGACACACCATTTGGTAAAGGGTCGCAACCTTTCCAAACGGTCGCGTTCTACTCCTATAAATAGCAGATCCGAGAAACGACTTGATGACCGAATTTCGAATTCTCTGATCTTACTCCTTCTCCCACAAACACAGTTCTTAAGCAAATTTTTTACTTGCGTTCGCCGAAGCTTTGCATCGCTTGCGCTGCCCTGCAAAGCAGAATCCGTTTTACCTTGGGAAACAAATTGCCGACCAACCCCAACGCGCCATTAAGGGGGAGCAATATTGTTTTAAGGGAACAGTGAAGAACTGGACTCGGATTACTACATTCTACAGGAACGGATTACCACTACGGTACACATTCTGTTCTGTTATTTGTTTTACGCCTGATTGTGAATTGATTTTGCCTCAATTTCTGAATAAGGGATTACTGATTCCTAACAAGAAACAGCCATAAACAAATGCTACATGGAAAGCACTAGAAAATGAATATAATTTCACTTTGATACCTATTTAAAACATAAATTAAACACCTAAAATGCTATAAAAGGATTAAACACACAACAAAAAGTAGTACATGTAAAATAAAGACTATAACTCTGGAATATCCATCGTGAAGTTGTGCTGTTCTTTGAGCATAGTCTCCACTTCTATATGCCAATTGGATCAAGCTTGGTAAGGACGTAAGTTGACATTGTCATTATGAAAGCTTCATGTTGTAAACACATCTTCTCTCTTTTGACTTCCAATTTTTCATCATGATGAAGTTTTTGTACGTTTTTGTGTTTAATTATTTCTTTTTTCTTGCATTCTTAGTCACTTTCCTTTTCAACCATTTCTCTTCTTCGTGCTCATCTTATGCTTGCTTCGCTTGTTTGGTTTTGCATAGAAGAGATACAATATGCTATATTATCTACTCGTGAGCTAGAATCAGTGTTATCCTTTAATCATCACTTGCCTGACGCCCTTCCAACATCTTTTGAGAAGTTGACGACTATTGAATAAGTTACAAACAATTTCCGACTCACTTTAGGACGTACCTTTATGTGGATTCTTCGAGCACTCCACACAATAGTGGGCTAGCTCTAGTTGCACATCATTTGTCCTTCTTTGATTCTTCTTTTTCAACTGTGTGTTGGCACTATCGTAAAATTGTGTCTTATTCATGTTTACTAGTGTCATTCCTTCCTCTACTACTATCGGTTTCTTGAGCATGAGTAGAGTATCCATGTCATGCGTCAATCTTCTAGGTAAATTAAGTAGAAGCTAAGACCACCGCCTATGGGGTCAAATTGACCACCTAAATTCATTCTTGTATTTTTTATATGGATGTAGTTAACCTGGGGTTGACGTACCCAATTTGAACATTGATGGTGAAAACTGAAATTTTGATTTTGTTGAAAGTGTTAGATCTTGATGGAAATCCGTAGTGCGTTGTTGAGAAGACGCTACAGATGTGGTTTAGATCTGTTGAAAAATTTGTTGAAACCCATTTGAAATGTCGAGGTCCTGGGCGAGATCGTTGTTAGAGTTATTGTTGAGAATGTTGTTTAGATGAAGAATATTATCGACTGTTGTTGCGATCTTCGCATATGAAGAGAATTATTGTTGTAATTAAAATTATTTTGATAGGGTTGATAGATATGATAAGTAGAGCTTGTTTTTTTTGTTTTCCTTTCTTGATTTATAATTTTAATCTAGACGAACTGAAATTGTAATGTAGAGGGAATGAGATTCTTTGTGTGTAAAATAGAAGTAAATTAAGATATTATATAGATATAGAGGGATAATGAAAACAAAATAGAAGCAACGACATTAAATAATACCATTGCGATTATCCAGCATTTTAACTGTCGGATAAGTTAGCAATTGTGTTATGTAATACCGTGGTTGTACACTTATACGACATAATGTGTATTGCTTTCTATAAATCAAGTTATTTGTTTTTTGAATCATTTCAGTAACATTTTCCACTATGAAAAAATTTCACCAACTAGATAATAACCCATGGTGTGAGGTTGATATTCTATCCTATAATTGCTGGGTTGTGCTTGATCATTTTACTGCCCTTGCACAGTATCTGGATGATTCTTGGATCTTCAATGCATATAGTCTAAGCTTCCTCACATTCTTGAAAATCCATATTGTTCTCCCATAATCAATACTCATTTGATTTCATGGGAGTTAGGGATCCTAAGATATTAGTTCCCAATTTGTATAACAACCATTATACAGAATTCCTTGATACAATCATTAACCATGGAGTCTCCTATTCTAACTTAATCATCTTGTATATCTATGATTTCTCCATAGGTTAACATGTGCAATGCACTAGGCATATTCTTATAAGGTGATAGTCACAAGTGAAGACATGTATTGGGTCTTTGAGCGACATAGAGATTCATCATACTCAATCTCTTGAGACATACGAATTTGAAGGTGAAACTTATCCATGTCAAACAAGGGTCATTATTAAAGTACTGCTTTATTATTCGATCATGGCCAATTACGTAGTCTATTTTGTGTGACTGTTCTTCCATCCTACAAGTCTATGACGCTAGCACCTTGTTTTGAAACCAAGTTTTACATTTTAAGATGATCAATGTGCTTAATTTCTTCTTTTGAAAAAAGTTCTTATTGACATTGTTTACGTTGTCCGAAATCGTCGGAAGTGGAAGATGAAGAGTTGGAGGATGAGGACAAACATAGTATCTCTTCAATCCATTCACGGTGATAAGTTTTGCGGATACTTGGTGATTGTTCAAGGCTCGTTTAAGTAGACTAGTGTGTTCATTTTAATTTAGTTATGTCAATTATATCTATAATTATCTAGTTGTCTTCTCCATTTATTACATGTTCTGTCAAGTCGGTGTGTAGTTGGAGGATTGCCATTTTGTAAATATCTTAGGTGTTATCAAGTCCCACTAGAAAAAAAAGGCTGCAAACCTGTGCAATGTAATCTAGTGGTGTCAATTATCTTTATAGTTGTCTGGGTGTTCTCCTCCATTTACTATTTGTTGTGTAAGTTCAGTGTACATTTGAATGATTGTCGTAGATAATTTAGGTGCAGTCAGTCCCTCCATGACACAACGGTTATCAACTTTTGTAATGTAACATTAACGTTAATTATCTCTATAGTTTTCTGCTTGTCCTCCACTACACCATACTGCTCAATTTGTCACACCTAAATGCGCAAAATTGTCATGGTCTTAAGTCGTGGCAATTTTGCCATGGTCATGAACCGTGGTAAAATAAATTACCTGTTAAATTTTGGCGACACTATATGGAAAACTGTAGAGGTCGGAAGTAGCTTCGTAACGGAGAAAACGGTTGCAAATCGGAGTTCGGAGGTGAAAGTTAGAAGAGAAAAGGCGAAGTGGGGGAAGTTTGGGGCAGAAACTTCTTTCAGACGTCTGACCAAAAAGGTCAACGTCTGATTTGGACAGAAATGCTCCGAGAGCATTCTGTCAGACGTCTGATCTGAAGCGAATTCGCTCCAGTGGGTTAAACCAGACGTCTGACTTTTTGGTCAGACGTCTGAAACGGTTTTCGTCTGTTTTTCACGTACGAACTTGGGTGAAAATTTGTGGTATCTGCAGGGGCAATTTTGGAACATGTTGATTCATGGGTTTTGATTCATGACACAAGCTTCATAGATCATAAGACGAACTACAAAGAGAATACTATACAAAGGCGACAAAAAGAGAATAAAAGTAAATTGTGCACTACAAAGGAGACAAGACTACAATCCGGAGATTAATATTAATATTTTATTATATTGAGTCTTAGAATATTGTTAAAATCATTCCTCAAGAATCATCATTCACATTCAAATAAACTTGCTTGCATATTTTAATCAAAATCAAGTTTACAAAAAATGCATGGAGCGGAGATCGAACCCGAGTCACTAGTTTGGAAGGCAAGTACTATAACCAATTGAGCTACTACTGTTTTTGTTTAACAATAGGTCGGCCGACCGACCAGTATCTTCGGTCGACCGACCCTGTGTTATATGCACAGATACACTCTGTTTTATATACGTTTTCAAACTCAGCTGACCGACCCAAGTTTTACGGTCGACCGACCTGACAATAACGGCTACTTTCTGAAGAGATGCGATCATTTCATGAAGAGTAATGTCCTCTATTTCAAGAGATACGGACACAACTTTTGATTGAAACTCTTCATGAAAGATTGTAACTCTTCTACAACTATATAAACATCTTCAAATCACTTCTACAACCACCGATTCTTGTTTATAATTCTGAAATCTATTCTCTAACTATTCTCTGCAATTCAAAGCATTCATACTCATTTAATGTCACTAGAATCCTTGTGTTTAATCCATATACTCCGATTCTACGTGATTATCTTCCTTCTAAATCTTCACACACATACATACTCTTGAGGATTTGATTATAGGAAGTTGTACTATCAAAAGACAATCCGTGTTACTCAGAACACATTCGTCAAACTATTTGTATTAGAGTTGAAGTCCTCTTCGGCTGTTGAGGCGGAAAATTCCTGTTCGGCTGCTCAGGTATTGTATACCTATTCCTCCGGGTTAAGTGAGGGGTTTTTAGTTTAAATCCAGAGGATAGTCTGGGACTGGACGTAGAACGGGAAGTTTGAACCAGTATAAAAATTCCTGGCGTGCTTACTTTAATTTTTATTTTACTGCTATTATCAGTTTTCGCATTTATATACCATATTACACGATCCTTAGTACTACACGTACACTTTCAGAACATTGCCTAGGGTTTCTATTAGCATCGGGTTTCAGATCTGTAAGCGTGCAAGCAACTGAAAGAGATTAGCCTCCACCAAATTAGGGTTTATCAAAACCTAATTTTCTTCAATTCTCTTCTCCACAAATCAATTCTAAATAAAATTTTGATCATTGTATTCAATCTCTTGTACTCTTCTTATCATTATTAATAAAAGCTCTCTCTTAAAGTGGATGTACACTAACACAACGTTAGTGGAACCACTATAAATTCCTGAGTGATTTGTTTTTCATTATTGTTTTGATTTCTATATTGCTTGTTTGGGATTGTGATTGCTTTTGGATCGATTGAGATTTAAATTGAGTTGTTGATTGATTGTTTTTACATTTCTTACCACGATTCCGTCTTCCGCTGTTCTTATGGGGTTTCAATCTGAGTGGTCTCGTGTTGGAATCTCACACCAACATTTGGTATCAGAGCATTGGTGTTGGTAGATGGTTGCAGAAATGCCTGAATCAAGTAGTAACTCTAGTAGCTCTTCACTGGGAAATCCAAGTGGTGTAGCACCTTATGTACATGGCTCGTACGCAGTTTCAGGATCACAATTGATAATAGACGAGTGGAATGGTGATAATGATTTTGAAAAATGACAATGGAAGATGAAAGCGGTTCTAAGGAGGAATCATGTGCATCGGGTAGTGTTTGACACACATTTATTGCCAACGGATATCTCAGATGTTGAGAGAGAGAAGATGGAAGAGTGGGCATTCACTACACTTCAACTTGCTATGGGAGAGAATGTTATCTCCGAAATTAGTGGTGAGACAACCGCTAAGGGTATTTGAGACAAGTTGGAAGAATTGCATATGAAGAAGTCCTTGACAAATTGTTTGATCTTATTGCGAACGTTCTTCACCTATAAGATGAAGGAAGGTACTTCGCTGAAGGCGCACTTAAATATTTTTGATGATTTGCTAATGAAGATGAAGGCGGTAGATTTGAAGATTGAGGAAGAGAAAAAGGCAATGATACTATTGTGTTTGTTGCCAGATTGCTATATAGGTTTTTCAAATAGTTTGATCTATAGTCGGGATACATTGACACTTGATGATGTCAAGACGGGTCTTCTTAGCGAGAAGTTGCGGGATCAAATGAAGGAGTTAGGTGATGGTAGTAGTGGTGCTAGTAGTGGTCATGGTTTATTTGTAGAGAAGGAGAGGTATGTGAAGAAGGAGAACCGATGACGTTCTAAATCAAGGAACCCCGGTTGGAGAGGAAGTCGAAGGAAAGAAAAGGCAAGTGCTATATTTGTAGGAAGCCCGGTCATTGGAATAATGAGTGTCCGGATAAGGAGAAGGCAAAGAAGGAAGTAGAATCTTCATCAGTAGCGGTGGAGAGTGCAGTTGGTGAGGGAGTTGTAGATGTTTTGTCGGCAGTAGCATCGGATGTTTCGGTTAGCGAATGAGTGCTCGATTTTGGGGCGTCTTATCATATGATGCCAAATAGAAATTATTTTTCTTCTTACATCGACAAAGAAGAAAATTCAATTGTTATGGGAAATTGTGCTATTTGCAAGTCGAAAGGTATTGGTTCCGTGCAAATTTGAATGTTTGACGGAGTAATTCATACTCTCACAAATGTGTGCTATGTTCCGGGACTAAGGAAGTCTCTTATCTCTTTGGGGCAGCTGGATTCTTTAAGTTGTAAGATCACTATTGAGAGTGATAGCTTGCGGGTTTCGAAGGGGGCGCTTGTGGTGATGAAGGGTGCAAGGACTCATGGTATTTATTTGCTTTAAGGAGTGACTGTAGAAGGTGAAACTTGTATAGGAGTTGATAGTTCTCGTGGCTTGGATGCGGCTAGGCTGTGGCATTTGAGGTTGGGTCATGTCTTGGAAAGGAGTTTAGATGTTCTTCGGAAGAGAGAGATGATCGATGGAGAAAGTTTCAACAAGTTAGAGTTTTGCGAAGAATGCGTCATGGGGAAGCAAACTAAAGTTTCATTCGATAAGGGAAAGCATGATTCGAGAAGGGTCCTTGAGTATGTTCACACGGATGTTTGGGGACGGGCACATGTAGCTTCTTTAAGTGGAGCTCGCTATTATATTTCCTTTATAGATGACTTTTCTCGGAAAGTTTGGGTGTATGTAATGAAGGCCAAGTCGGAGGCATTTGCAAAGTTCAAAGCGTGGAAGGCTCTTGTTGAGAATGAGAGTGGCAAGTCTTTGAAGGTTCTAAGGTCTGACAATGGCAGAGAGTATGTTTCCGGAGAATTTCTGGAGTATTGCAAGCATCATGGTATTCGAAGGCATTTTACTACACTTGGAGATCCGCAATCAGTTGGTGTTGCGGGGAGGATGAATCGTACTCTACTTGGGAAAGCTCGATGTTTGAGATTGACATCGGGTTTGGCGAAGGGATTTTGGGGTGAAGCTTTGTCAAGCGCAGTGCATATTATTAATCCAATTCCATGCTCAGCTATTGGTAACAAAATTCTGAAGGAAGTGGGGAAGGGAAAGAGCATTGACTTGAGCTATCTTCATGCGTTTGGCAGTCCGGTTTATGTGCATGATCCGGGAAATGATAAGCTTGAACCAAGAGCTTTCAAGGGGATTTTACTTGGCTATACGGACGGTGTAAAAGGCTATCGGATTTGGAATCCGGAAACGAAGAAGGTAGTGAATTCTCGTCATGTTACTTTTGATGAGTCGGCGATGTTCAAGGAGAATGTGAGCTCATCAGATGTTTCAGTTTTGGTTCATGATGAATCAAAGGAGAAGGAAATTATTTCCACGTTTTGTCCAAGAAATAGAGAGTAGAGTAGTTGGAGATGCTTGTGAGGAAGTAGCGGTTGATGTTACATCACATAGTCCACATGGTGCCTCTAGTAGTTTTGGTGATGTACATGATTCTAGAGAAGATTCGGTTCAAGGTGGAGCTGAAGGGAGTTTAGGTGATGATATTGCTACTCGGGTTGGTCGTCGTAATATAAGTCCACTCGAAAGATATGGTGATTGGAACTATCTTAGATTTTGTAATAATTTGGATTATGCTCTTCATGTAGTCCAAGATGAACCGATGGACCTTGATGATGCCATAAAGTCGAGTGATAGCTCGAAATGGATTTGTGCCATGGAGGAAGAGATGCAATCATTGTTGAAGAATCAAACTTGGGATTTGGTTCCACTTCCTAAAGGAAACCGTGCTATTGGGTGCAGATGGATATACAAGGTGAAGAACAATGGAAGATACAAAGCTAGGCTAGTGGCTAAGGTGTTTGCACAAAGGAAGGGGAATGAGTATGATGAGATATTCACATCGATTGTGCGCCATACTTCTATCCGGATATTACTTGCTATTGTTGCTATTCACGACTTGGAGTTGGAGCAACTTGATGTGAAGACCGCCTTCTTGCATGGGGACTTGGATGAAGACATCTACATGGAGCAACCGGAAGGTTTTATTGTAGATGGTAAAGTCAAATTTGGTTTGCAAGTTGAAGAAATCACTATATGGTTTAAAGCAATCACCTAGACAATGGTACAAGAGGTTTTATCATTTTATGCTTGAAAATGGTTTTGATAGAAGCATCAAGGATGCTTGTGTTTATTTCAAGAAATTGAAAAATGATTGTTGGGTGTATTTACTCTTGTATGTGGACGACATGCTCATTGCTTCGAAGGATAAGAATGAAATCAACAAGCTAAAACTGAGTTTGAAATCGGAGTTCGAAATAAAGGATCTTGGAGAAGCAAGAAGGATATTGGGCATGGAAATTGTAAGGGATCGAAAGCATTTTGAGTTGAAACTAACTCAAAAGGAGTACATTGATAAAGTGCTTTGTCGGTTTAGCATGGAGAATGCAAAGACATCAAATACACCTTTACCTTTGCAAACGAAGCTTTCGAGTAAAGGATCGCCTATCTTGGAGGAAGACAAGACATATATGACAAAGGTGCCATATGTTAGTGCGGTTGGAAGTCTAATGTATGCTATGGTGTGTAAAAGACCTGATATTGCAAATGCCGTCGGGATGGTTAGTCGATACATGGCTAATCCGAGAAAATCGCATTGGGAAGCCGTGAAGCTTATATTGGGATACCTTAGAGGCACATCATCTCATGGTCTTGTTTTTGGTGGTAGTAAGGCGATGGATTGCAAGTTAGTTGGTTATTGTGATTCAGACTACGTCGGTGATAGGGATCGAAGAAAATCAACTTCCAGATATGTCTTCACACTTGGGGGAACAGTCATAAGTTGGAGATCTAGATTGCAGACTGTAGTTGCTTTATCCACTACGGAGGCGGAGTTGATAGCCGCAGTGGAGGCGGCAAAGGAGGCACTCTATTTGAAGCGATTGTTGTGTGACTTGGGATTCGGGCATGGTAGTATTGATGTTCGATGTGATAGCCAGAGTGCTATTCACTTGGCAGAGAATTTGGCATTTAGCTCACAGACTAAGCATATTGAGGTGAGAGAGTCATTTCTAGTAGCCATGGATGAAGATAAGCAAGTATATCTTCGGAAAGTGCACACAAAGGATAACGCGGCAGATATGTTCACTAAGGCATTGCCGGTTATCAAGTTCGAGCATTGCTCGAACTTGATTCGCTTGGAGAAGTGCTAGGTGCCACGGGGTGGCACGCTTAAGGGAGGAGCTTTGTGGTAGATGAGGAAGAGTATCGGTGAGAGATTGAGATTCTATCTTCTTGGTTTGTGCTAGTCTTTGGTAAGATAGCTTAGGATTTGGATGTTTTCAACATTTCATTAGCGGACGGGGGCTTTGCCTGAGCTCGTTGGTGGAGTGCAATGGGCGGTGGCTTTGTCGGAGCTCATTGGAAAAGCATTCATGTTTGGTTGAAGGTATAAGAGGTGATAGTTGGCGCTATCAGTTGTCGTTGATGGTATGGCACCATTGGAATTGAAGATGAATATAGTGTCGAGGTGGAGTGTTAAATTTTGGCGACATTATATGGAAATTTTTAAAGGTCGGAAGTAGCTTCGTAACGGAGAAAACGTTTCGCAAATTGGAGTTCGGAGGTGAAAGTTAGAAAGAAAAGGCGAAGTGGGAGAAGTTTGGGGCAGAAACTACTTTCAGACATCTGACCAAAAGGGTCAGACGTCTCATTTGGACGGAAATGCTTTCAGAGCATTCTGTCAGACGTCTGACCAAATGGGTCAGACGTCTGATCTGAAGCGAATTCGCTCTAGTGAGTTAAACCAGACGGTTTTCGTCTGTTTTTCACGTACGAACTTGGGTGAAAATTTGTGGTATCTGCAGGGGAAATTTTGAAACATTGCCTAGGGTTTCTATTCTCCTATATAAGCTAGCCTCGGGTTTCAGATCTGTAACCGTGCAAGCAACTGAAAAATATTAGCCTCCACCAAATTATGGTTTATCAAAACCTAATTTTCTTCAATTCTCTTCTCCACAAATCAATTCTAAATAGAATTTTGATCATTATATTCAATCTCTTGTACTCTTCTCATCAATATTAATAAAAGCTCTCTCTTAAAGTGGATGTACACTAACACAACGTTAGTGGAACCACTATAAATTCACGAGTGATTTGTTTTTCATTATTGTTTTGATTTCTATATTGCTTGTTTGAGGTTGTGATTAGTTTTGGATCGATTGAGATTTAAATTGAGTTGTTGATTGGTTGTTTTTACACTTCTTACCACGATTCCGTCTTCCGCTGTGCTTGTGGGGTTTCAATCTGAGTGGTCTCGTGTTGGAATCTCGCACACGGTAAAAGACCGTGGCAATTTTAGAATGGCCATAGACGGTGCCAAACTTATAAAAAAAATTTCAACCCCCCCCTCCGGGTACCAAATCTCAACATATTTTCAACCCCCCGTGTAACAAATAGAACGCCCCTTCATCTCTTCTCCTACGCCCTAAATCTTTTCCGTCCAAATCGATCAACCTCGACGCTGCTTTAAATCAAAAATAGAGATCTCTGTGGAAATACTCGAGAAAATAGAAATCGATGCTGCAATGTCGAGAAAATACAGTTGTATTTTTCGTTGGTTTCATCAATTATCTACTTAAATCTAAGGTTAAATTATTTACCGTTGTTTACTTTTTGATTGAATTAGTAATTATATTTGATTTTATGAGAAGTTTGATTTTGTCTAATATATACTAAGCTTAGAGTTATTTGTGTCTGTAGTTTCTTCTGTCTTTGGAGAGAATTTTGAATTTTCTTGTTTTTGCGAATCCGGAGAATAAAAGCTAGGGTTATGGAGGAGATTTGATAGAATATGAATAAATAATTTTATTTTCAATCTGACTCTATTAAACGAACAATTAGTACTTCTTGCAAACCATGTACTCCTGTTTAGTGTTTGGTTTAGATGAATGTACGAGTGTGGTTCATGCAGTGATAATTTACTGGTATTTTTATTAAGACTTTCTACTTATAATAGATGAATATGTAGGATAATTGTTGACAACAAAATGCCATTGTTTACTTGTTCTTAGACTCAGTGACGAATCTACATGAAGGCTTGATGGGCAGTTGCCCAACCCAAGAAAAAAACAAAAAACCATAATATAGTGCTAATTGTGTTATAAACCTTTGATAATTGTTTAGATGTCCAACCATGAACTTGTTTAGTTGATCAATTATAATTCTGATTGTCACCTTATTAACTGATCAGCTATTTGGTTGGTTACTTATAAATATATTCTTAATTGCTAATTAATCCAGTGCTATTTGTAAATTTGTTCTCTTAGGATTTGTCATCTTAGTTGGCCTGAAAATCAAATTATATATATATATATATATATATATATAATCGAAGAGACATTGCTAAATCTTGATCTTGAAGTAATTGTAGATGAATTTGATATTTAAATGAAGTTCATAAAGCACAACATAAATATGGTATTTGGTTGTGTATTTTTTTGTATATATATGAATGTTCGCAAAAATTATCAATATTAATGTACTACAGTTACACTTTGTTATAATTGTGCACATGAATGTGTAAATACTGTCTATAGCAAAGCAATATCGCACACCGCAAGCAAATTCCTAATTTCGTCCCTGCTTAGACTAGACTAGTGATCCTTGTTTATTTTTACTAACATTCATGAAATCGTAATTATGTATTATAATGGACACGATGTGCAATTTCATGTGAACTGGTACATGTATTATAAAAATAGTAAAGAAGATAAGTGGATACAAATGGGTAGTAGCTGCAAATGTGAACTGGTACATTAATACTACAGTTTGGATGTGTGCATGAAAATCTAAATATATAAAAGAAAATACACGTAGAATTATATGAACTGATATTACAGTTCATATATATGAACTGTTATATATCGTATTAACTAATATATCATATATATGAACTTATATATAATTATATCATATATATTAACTAATATATATAATATTATAAACAGTTACATATTAATTCATAATAGTAAATTCATAATATCAGTTTGAACTGAAATTATATTAAATTCGAACTGAAATTATGAACTGATATATATGGTAAATGAACATAAATATCATATTTATGAACGGATATAATATCAGTTTGAATATTATGAATTTTATCCACTATAGAAAATATAGCATTTTGAATAATACCAATTGCAAAATATTAGTTTGATGTGTGGATATTATGAATGATATTTATCACTTTGAATATGTACATTCATGATTTAACTTTTTATTGGTAATATACCATTGATCAACTAGAAAAAAATGAAGTAACATTTTATTCTATTTCTTTTTTGTTTTGGGCAACATCGTAGTGCTGATTATATCACTTAGAAGTACATTCATGGTTTTATTTGAATCATATCACTTGCCATTTGATCTTTGCCTTATTTTCTAATTTTTTAGAAGATCTTTAATAATTAGGGCGTTTAGCCCTTGTGGACGTTTCATTTGATTAAAGCATGGAAATGCCAAATTGCCAATAAAGATGTGCAAAACTCAAATTTAGGACAATAAGCTTCTCCGTTGGTCTGCATTGTGAAATCGTTCAATGTTCTCTTAAAAGTACCTTCATGGTTTGGTTGACTTTGATATTAAGGGGGAAAACAAAAAAAATCTAATTACACTTTACCTACTTAGTTTGACTGTTTTTTTGTTCAAGAATAAAATGAATGGTGGTTGATGATGCTATTTATCTATTTATTATTTATTTATTTTTTTACACAAAGACGACAAGAGCTCATTTTGATGTTGTGATTGAGCCCAAAACCACAATTCAGGCACATACATTTCCTTTTTCATTTCAAAGCTGCTCAGGAATTTTTGATAGGTGCAGCTGTTGTTAAGTTTATTAGAAATAAGAAAGAAAATGAATTGCAACGTTTTTGCTCATTACGACAAAAGCAGATTTAAATTGGAGACCAGCAAAGAAAAAATAAACAAAAGAAGAAAAAATGAAAATAGTTAGAATACAGAAAGGAAATCTCGATTTATTGAGGTCCTAAGTTAGTTGAAACGTGGGAAGGCAAGAATTAATTACAAATTATTGACATTCATATTTATGAAATATGGATTGGAAAACATTGAGTTACAAAGGGGTGATCGCTTACTTCAACATACCCCAAGTTGTAGACTGAAAAGAGTAAAAGCTTTCTGACTTGTTACGGAACATGACAGAATGATGTTTTTTTTCTTTCCGATAACATGTCAATAATTTGAAACTTAGTTGGCACGCGTGAAGGGTTAATTATTCTTGTTTGTAGCTTTTTAGTATACCATCTATATCAATGTCTTTTAATGTTAATGAAATGCAGATGTGCAACCACGACATCTCAAATTACAAGGTAAAAATAAAAACTTCAGTACTAAGCACTCGGGCACATATCTCCAAAATAGAGATGTAGCATTCACACCTAATTTTCATCGTATAGGTAAGAGTAGTCGGGGATTGAAGGAAAGTGTAAATAACATACATGGCATACAAAGTCTTATGTGGTAGGATCATTGTTTGAGATATGATGAACAACAAGTATTATGAAAATGTGGTTTTCCTCGATTATGAGCACTAACAATTCAGATTTTTTTTCCAAAGACGATATATCATAATATATTTAGTACAACATATAGAGTGAATCCTTAACTCCAATTATTTCTTGGCCATCTTTATCATAAGCAGTTATTATTGTAGGCGTGGTTCGCATTGTATTAAAATAAATACCAATTATATTGGTATAAATAAATAAAATTCTATACTGATATTCATTTATTATATTGTATATATCATTCTATTATGGGCAATAGAACGATATATGTAAAAAGATAATTGAATATCTACATAGAATGACATGAGCAATAGAAAAATATCAATTATAATGATATATGCAATATAGATAAATACCAGTATTATTCTATATTGATATTTATATTGGTATATATAAACATCAATATATATAAATACCAGTTATACTAATATTTTAAGCATTTATAAATATTAGTGTAACTGCTAAAATATCATTTATAAATGCTAACAAGAAATTATTTTGAACCATAATATTTCCCTTATAATTTATATCTTAGTTTTGTGCATGATAATAAAATCAACTATATGTCTACTTACTACCATCTGAACCAGTCCTAAGTGTTATGTTGATGTATCAATTATAAATTTTATGCTTGTGCAGTGTTAGAATGAGATTCAGAACTAATATAAATGCTAACAAGAAATTATTTTGAACCATAATATTTCCCATTTTTCCATGGCTCTGGGCCATGGCAAAATTATTTAGCCACGGCCAAAACCATGGCAAAATGGTTTTTCTGATGTAGTGCTCCATCTATTACATGCTCCATCTATTACATGATGTATGTGTTTATTGTACAGTTGAACAACTATCATTTTGTAAATAATTTACCTACTATCAAGTCCCACTATGACACATGGGTTGTCAACTTGTGCGATGTAATTTAGTGGTGTCAATTACCTCTATGGTTACCTGGTTATTTCATACCATTACCTAAATCCATATCAAAAGTAAAACATATGCGATCTTTAGTTATCTATCCCACCGCATATTTCTTATCTATTCTGGAGCATCAGATCCCTGTAGATCGAACGACTATCATTACTGCTTCATTGTTGCCGCAGATCACCATTTGGGCCTAGCCCATTTATTACATATAAATACTTGTATCTTGTAATATGGTTTGTACTGATTGTAACAAATAAAGATCAACAGTAAAGATTAATTCAAGATCAGTGATTTCAATTCAAACATATCTATTTTCTATTTTGGTATCAGAGCATCACGCCTAAAGGCACTCTTCTGCTCTTTCGCTGATCATCACTGAGACGAAGCATTGCTTCATTTTCCCCTCAAAATATATTCTCATCATCGGGGAGTTAGCCTCTCTGATCAAGCATAATACCCATTCATCATTTCCCCAACTGTGCCACGCCAAGAAGGGATCAGATCTGCATCTTCATCTCCACTTCTGGCTGCAATAGTTAAGCGTTTCTCTGATCAATTTCTGCCACGCCAAGAAAGCTCCGGTCAACTTTCTGACTGTATCTTGTTTTACCCTATCCAAGAAACAAAGTAATATTCAGTTCCTTTCATGGCACATGATGATGATGACATAACATCAGCAACATCAAGAAACGAAGTAAAAGAAACTGCACCGTTCCTTGTTAAACTCAAAAGCAATGTTATAACCATCCCTCTCGATGAAGACAATTATATCTTGTGGAAGTACCAAATTGACACAGCCTTGAAAGGACATGGCCTTCAAGATTATATCAAAGGCACAATCTCTATTCCACTGTCATGAAGAAGGATAGAGATGGAAATCTTGTTAGCAATATGGAATATATTAATTATCAAAAACAAGACAGTCTATTATCTTCATGGCTGTTATCTTCTATAAGTGCTAGTCTTTTGTCATAGGTCGTTGGATGTAATTCCTCTCATGAAATATGGTCATGCATTGAACAAATTTTCAATTAACAATCAGCGGCAAGAATAATGCATTACAAAAGGCAGTTACAAAGTGCGAGAAAAGAAGACATGAGTATGAGGGACTATCTTGCCAGAATCAAGAATTTGTGTGACAAACTAAGTGCAGTAGGCTACAAAATATCAGACAGTGAACAAATCCTCACTATAACCAGTGGTCTAGATGAAGAATATGAATCAGTAGTTACCTTCATTGCACACAGAAGACACTTCTAGACTTACAATATGTGCAGTCTGCCCTTATTGCTCATGAAGGTAGAATTGAGCAAAGAAAGACAATACAATCAGAAATGACAGTCAATTATGTATCTGGTTTCAATTCAAGAAACAAGAGTCAGTAAAAATTCACACAAAGTCAAAATCCAAGATCAGATATTCAGCAACAAAGAGGTAATCAACCACAAAGTGGAAGAGGCAGAGGCAGAAACAATTACAACAACAAAGTGAAATGTCAAATATGTGAAAAATTTGGCCATGCTGCCAACAAATGTTACTTCAGGTTCAACTCAGAGTTTAACACAGGACAATCAAGTCAAAAGGGGCTC
Organism: Allium cepa; assembly: GCA_030765085.1. Taxonomy (NCBI): domain Eukaryota; kingdom Viridiplantae; phylum Streptophyta; class Magnoliopsida; order Asparagales; family Amaryllidaceae; genus Allium; species Allium cepa. Next base: position 585,759,785 of record CM060941.1, on the reverse strand, counting down.
AATGCCAACATGGCTCAATTGAATCAACAGCCAAAGACCAACAGTGATGTTTTCAAAACACAAAGCAGTAATGGTGATGACTTAGTCAAATCAGAGGACCTAAACATCGAAGAATGGTACCCAGATTCAGGAGCAACGAATCACATCATTAACAACCTTCAGAACTTGAATCTTGGCAACAAAAGCTACTCAGGTATGGAAGCTATACATACGGGGAATGGTGAAGCAGTAAGTATATCACATATTGGCATTTGCAATATCATAGGTAAGAGGGAATTATTCTTAAATAACTTGTTAAGAGTACCCAAAATCAAGAAAAACTTGATAAATGTTTCTCAATTTGCCAAAGACAATAATGTATACTTCGAGTTTCACCCCAATTTTTGCTTAGTTAAAGATTTACTGAACAAAAATATATTGTTACAGGGTAGTTTGGACAAGGGCTTATACAAGTTCACTTCTGTCAAGTCAAATAAAGACCATATAAGAAGAAACTGGTGTAATCATGTTAACACTAGTATGTTAAGTAGAGGAAATAGTCTTGAATGTTGGCACAAAAGACTGGGACATCCCAGTAATGACATTGTAAAAAGGATTCTGATAGATAATAAAATAAAATTTGATAATATACCTGTCTCTGATTGCTGCACACACTGCCAGATTGGCAAAATACACAAATTACCATATGCTAGATCTGAAACAGTGCACAGCCAGCCATTGAATCTGGTTGCAGCTGACCTATGGGGCCCAGCACCACATGACTCATCTTCTGGCCATAGGTATTATCTTTCTTTAATTGATGCTTACTCCAGGTATGCTTGGATATTCTTTCTTAAATCGAAATCTGAAACTTCTAGCATAGTAAAACAATTTATTACACTTGTAGAAGAACAAATTAATCACAGTATAAAATTTTTCCAAAGTGATGGAGGAAAAGAGTTTTTACCTCTTAAAGATTTTTTCCAACAAAAAGGCATCTTTCACAGAGTAACATGTCCTCATACACCAGAACAAAATGAGTTAATTGAAAGAAAGCACAGACATATAGTAGACACGGGTCTAACACTAATGTCACAAGCTTCTATGCCCATGAAATACTAGAATGATGCTTTTTTCACATTTGTGTACCTTATAAACAGAATGCCAACCAAAATTTTAGAGGGTATATGCCCCTATGAGAAGCTTTATGGTATAAAACCCAACTATGAACTTTTGAAAACCTTTGGGTGTTTATGTTTCCCATATCTTAGGCCTTATAACAGACATAAGTTAAGTTTGAGGTCAAGTCCTTGCACCTTCTTGGGTTACACTAACAATCAAAAAGGGTATAAATGTTTAGACAACAAGGGAAGAATTTATATCTCAAGACATGTTGTGTTTAATGAACATATATTTCCTTTTGCAGAAAAAGGCACTACTACAAAGAAAATATCAGATACAACAAACACTGCAGTTCAATCCATCCCAGTCCTGCCTGATCATTTTCCCACAAATAAGAGTGACAAAACCCCAACAGAACAGCATGCATCAGATACAAGGTCAGAACACAGTTCATACAATTCACATTCATACATGCAAACCCTTCCACATGAAGACACACAACAGACTGACACCAATGAAAGCAACACATCAAATGAGAATGAAACAGCAGAGAACACGTCAAGTGAAAATAATCAGGAACAACAACAGAATGCTACAACCATTGGCCACCATATGACAACAAGATCAAAGAGTGGAATTTTTAAACCCAAGATATACTCAGCTTCTATCATTAATGCAGAACGAAAATGTTATCAACAGGCCATCAAATATGATGAATGGAAAAAGGCCATGGATGAGGAATATCATGCACTTATGAAGAATCAAACATGGAGCTTAGTTGATCAGCCAAAACACAAAAACATCATAGGATGCAAATGGACTTACGAGATAAAAAAAATGCTGATGGCAGCATAGCCAAGCATAAACCCAGACTGGTAGCAAAAGGCTATTCACAACAGTTTGATTTTGACTTCAACGAAACTTTCTCTTCTGTTCTCAAACCTACCACTATTCGACTTATGCTAACCCTAGCATTATGCAATAATTGAAAAATTAGACAACTAGATGTGTGCAATGCATTTTTAAATGGAGATCTTCATGAAGAAGTTTTTATGCAGCAGCCAGAAGGGTACATCATAAAAAATAATAAGGTATGCAGACTACACAAGGCCATTTATGGGCTAAAACAAGCATCAAGATCATGGCATGAAAAATTAAAGACAACTCTTTTGAAGTTTGGATTCAGTCCCACCAAATCCGACAATTCACTATACATGAAGAACAATGGCAACATTATTTATCTACTTGTCTACGTAGATGACATCATTATTACTGGTAATGATAATAATGAGATCATCAACACTATACAACTTCTCGATAAAACATTTGTCATTAAGGATTTAGGGGACATAAATTACTTTCTGGGTATACAAGTTACAAAAAGGTCAAAGTCAGATTGCTTCTATCCCAAAAGAGATATATCGGTGAAGTTCTCAAGAGAGCCAACATGAATGAGGCCAAATCTTTACCTACCCCTATGGTTACCAACTTGCATTTATCAAAACACAGAGGCGAAGCTATCGAAAACACTAAACTATACAGAAGTATCGTTGGTGCTCTACAGTATGTCACTATAACTAGACCTGACATCTGCTGTAGTATAAATAAAGTTTGCCAACACATGCAGAAGCCTCTCGATGAACACTGGAGGGCTATCAAACGTATTCTCAGATACCTAAAAGGGAGTCAAAATCATGACTTAACCCTAAAAAGTTGTAACGACACAAATATAAATGCTTACAGCGATGCAGATTGAGCAAGTGACGTGGATGATCGCAGATCTACCTCTGGATACTGTGTATTTCTCGGACCAAATCCGATTTCATGGTGCTCGAAAAAGCAAACCACCACATCACGATCGAGCACGGAGGCAGAGTACAGATCTCTAGCGAGCGTCACTGCTGAGATAGCTTGGATTGAAGCATTAATGTCAGAATTATGGTTCAGCGCTCGAAGAAAACCGATTGTTTGGTGCGACAATTTGAGCACTATTTCCCTCTCAGCAAACGCCATTCAACACTCGCGTACAAAACACGTCGAGGTCGATTTGCATTTTGTACGCGAGCATACTAAAGCTGGAAAACTGGACGTGAGGCACGTTCCTTCATACTATCAACGTGCTGACATCTTAACCAAGGCTCTTTCAGCTAAAAATTTTATCCGTCTTAAGGAAGAATTGAAGGTTTTGCGAGAGGTAGATGAAGAGAGAGAAAATGAAAATCCTAGATAAAATTGAGGGCGGCTATCAGAAGTAACACATATGCAATCTTTAGTTATCTATCCCCCCGCATATTTCTTATTTATTCTGGAGCATCAGATCCCTGTAGATCGAACGGCTATCATTACTGCTTCACTGTTGCCGCAGATCACCATTTAGGCCTAGCCCATTTATTACATATAAATACTTGTATCTTGTAATATGGTTTGTACTGATTGTAACAAATAAAGATCAGCAGTAAAGATTAATTCAAGATCAGTGATTTCAATTCAAACATATCTGTCTTCTATTTATTCGAACTTTGTAAAAAGACACTATTTCATGAAATATATAAACCAAACTACAGATGCATAATAAAAAAAAGCGTACGATGGTCAATAAAAGTTTTACGTGTTTAATGAAAGCGTATATAGAAGCAGATTATAGGCATAATGAGATATAGTGCTGAGATATTTATATCAATTATGAATGTTGATGAAACTTAGAAAACAAGTTTTAGAATAATCATGTAGATTATACGGTAAGACATACTACTTCGAACATCAGAAGAGTTTATTCAAATTTTAGTACCGCTTGCAATTGATACTGCAAAATAATTAAAGAAGTGGAAGATGAAGACTTATTTGTGCAAAATCATCTCACCTATTAATGTTGTAAGTGGGAATATCATATCGATTTCATTAATCATGAGGCCTTTAAACTTAAATATAGCTAGCTTACATGCGCGGGTTAAGTTTTAATAATGCTTGATTTATAATTTAAGTAGCACTATGTTTTTTTTATATTCCAAACTTATTGTATTTGCTTTCTGATATTTGATATTTGAGTGTATATTATCATATTAGTTTTCTAAGTGGCGCATTCGATTTATAATTTCCAATCGTAATAAATTTCACTTTAAAAGTGCAATAGTATAATAAATTTATTTCATTGGTACATGATATGACGAAAACATAAATGATGACACATCTCCAAAGCAGTGCATTACTAAGTTGAGAAATATGAAGCCTCTTTGCGTGTATTAGGTTATAAGGTATGCTTATTCCTCCTTTAATTCCAAAGTGCAATCAACATCTCGTGGAGTCAATCCATATTGCAAAACACGAACTAAAGGAATCTAAAGTTTCAACATCAAACATCGATACCATTTGTTACAATGCCAGTTGGGGTATGGCCACATACCCGCATCTTCGCATCATATGCTTGGATTGTACCTCAATGTCTTCATGTAGTATGTAGTTGATGTGGTACGTCTATTCATTATTGTTGTGGTTATTGTTATGGCAGATCTTCTTATTATTGCTCCAATTCAATTTATAATTACTTCATATGTAATTAAATCTCCTATTGTTTAAGATCCTCATAATGCCTCTCCTCTCTTCCAATATACCAAGTAGTCAGAGTTCTTGGTGGAGATGGTTTTGGTGTTCCATAAAGAAGGTTGGTATAAGTACATTATTCCAAAGAGAAATAACCATTTTTGATACTGCAATAATTGTGAGCTACGCATGCGGGGAAGAGGAAACTCAAATATGTAACGATATTTATAAGTCAGAGGTAATACCATAATTAAATATTTCTCTTTTGCATTTGAACAAGACGCGTGTGAGATGTATAAGCATAGAATCTGGTGAGGTCAAAAAGCACTATGATATCACTTCTTTCTTTGGAAGTGTGTAGTCACTTCTTTCTTTGAGAAAATGCAGTGTGTAGTCACTTCTTTCTTTGACAGAATGTAGCGTGTTGTCACTTCTTTCGTTGATAGAATGCAGTAGTTTCCACTTCTATCTTCGTCAGAATGTATTGTGTAGTCACATTTAATTTGTCCATTATCTTGGTATTTGTAATGGTTTTTATATGTTTATAAAAACGACTACTTCTTATAATAACATATAAGATCAAAACAATTCCTACAAATTTGCCTAAATCTTCACTATTTCATGGCAAACAACCACTTTGATACCATGTCACCAAATGTGGGTCCTTCTTTCCCCTCAGACCAGGAAGGACAATCGAGAAGCGTTTGTTGCGAGTATAGGATGAATATGCTGATGTTGATATCCAATTCATGGGAAAATGTAGGACGATGATACTTTGCACGTAGAGATACGTGAAATGGAAGTCGTTATCTTCAATAGGCGATCCTTAACTATGCAGACGGAGAAGAGAGTATGCTTAGAAGATGCAATATGAATAATATTTAACAATCAAAATTAACCTTTTAGTGCCTAGTCTTTGCACCCATACACCGTCTATTTATTTCTCATATAAGTGTGTGTTGCGACTTATGTATTTGCACTTCTGATTTCATGAGTGGTGTAACGACTGTATCTTTGACAACTAAAAGTATTAAATAAGACTATTAAAAATATTAAATTAAAAATTAAATAAAAATATTAAATTAAATAAGACTTTAGAATTTAGGATTGTTAGAAATTAAAATTTGTGATTTATTAATGAAAAAATTATTAGAATATGTAACTTGATCCTAAATGATCTCTAAAACGACAAATTTCAATGGGGTAAAGATGGTAATGCATATTAGTACATAATTTAATGATATTTATTTGAATATAAACAATAACAACAGCTTGAATGTAAATTCCACCGATTATAATAATAAATGTTCATAAAGAATGGGATAAACAATACTTCATATATGTTAGCATACAATAAGAAACCGATTATTTGGTAAGTAATTTATAACCATATTTGTAAACAATATATTTATAGATATTTGAATCGCTAAAATGTAACAGTTGTTTTATTTCTCATCTTATTATTTAATTTGTTTGAAATTAATTTAATTAATGGAATTAAATGTAATTGCAATATTGCAGTTAATATGAGCAAAGACGTTAACTGTAGAGTAATGAGTGTAATAAAATGAAAACTTATGTTAAATAAATTACATAAGAGAATTGTTGATTTAATATAAAAAACTTGTAAATAAAAATAAAATAATATGTTGAAATTTTAATTATAATGAACTAGGGTTTATTACTGTTGTAATTAAATGTTGGAATTAATTTAATATTTAAATTTTGGGTTAACATAAAAAATTGAATTTCAAAAGATTATTAAAATTCGTTTAATCAAGAATAATGATATGAAACTTTTAATTTAGAATTTAAAAGCGATTAAATCAATTTAATAATAATTCGTTTAATTAACGCATAAAAATAAAAATGTGATATCCCGGAATTTTTGGCAATATCAATTTAATAATCTGTGTTAAAATTAAATTGATTTGACAATATTATTAATGATAAATTTGAATATCCTTTGATAAATATTTAAATGTGTGGTTTTATTTTTTAAAAGCTAATCAATTTGCCTTCTATTTATAATATATATATATATATCTGTCTATATTGTAAATAGTTAATCTTGTTTTAAATTTAATAAATAAAGGCATGATTTCTAATTCTAATATTTTGGTAAATTGGAACTTTGATTTAATTTAATATTGAATAAATAACTATATGTCTTTAAAATACTCAAGATAAAAGTTAATTGTTTAAAATGATTTAGCTTAGGTTTAAATTTAAATAAAAAGGGTTTGTTTTGTTTTAAATATAGTTGATAAAATAAGTAAATTTATTAATAAAGAGATAATTTCTTTTATAAATTATTTTAATTCAATAAGGAGTTATTTTTAAACAGTATTAATAATGTAATGTCTTAGCAAATGGATTTTAATAGAAATTGTTGTTTCAAACTTATATGTATTTTGGAGAGCTATGATCTGTAAATTTAAAATAAAATCTTTCAAAAATGTTTAAAATAAAATAAACTTTATAAATATTAAACTTAAGTATAAATCAAATGTATGATATTAACATAAGTATGAAAATAAAATAATTTTATAATTTTAAAATATAAAAGAAAAATAAAAATAAACACACACACATGTTAGAAATAGAATTAAATACTTAGGTTAAAATTTATAACAAATAACTATAACAACTTTATATTTATATACATAAAGTATATATGCACATAAGGTAGGAAAGCATAACCAGGCAAGAATAAAATAAAAAGAATCTTGCATGTGAAGCTTGGTTATGCAAAGCAAGTAGAATTTGTATGTAAAGTGTTGCAGGCAAAAATAACAAAGTAAAATAAAATAACTAAAAGCAAAGAGCAAAGCAAGATAAATGCAGGCAAGAACAAAATGTGAAAAAGGAATAAAACAAAGTGCAAAAGATCCATCTACATACAAAAATAAGATAAGCATGAAAACATAAGTACCATTTCATTTAATTCAAGCACACCCTTTGGTCTACTAGAAATGTATAAAAAAAATCATTTCAGCGGAAACGTATAACTCAATTCAGCCTCCAAAATAAAATATCTTGCCTGATAAAACAAAATAAAGAAAAGCTTGCACCAGTAAAAGCCTACACCCTTTACAAACTTATCTTTCTATATATACATGTTCTTATTTCGGTTTGTTCTCAAAACTTAGCAAACCAGAAAAGCAAGAAAAAAGTAAGCTTTCTTTTTAACAAACTTGAACAACTTCAACAATCAAAAGCAAGAGGATTTCAGTTTTCAAAGCCCTGTCTTCATTCTTCAAAACTGGTTTCAAACAAGAAAGGCTCTGCCATCTTTTAAATACTGTGAGTAACTTCACTTTTAAAAACTTAAAGTAAAAGTTGGTTGCTTGCTAGTACGTGAAGGTGATATGTATTGCATAAATGAAACCTGATGTGAATATTATTTTTGTGTATGCTGTGTATATTTACTCTGCCCTGTTCTGTTAACCTTTCCAGGCTCAAATTTCCAATTAAACACATTATCACTTAATCTAGTTTTTGTTAGGATTCAACTTACAAATCAAAGATGTTTGATTTAACATGAATAAATGTTTAAAAATTTAAGTAAGCCACAAATGAAGCTTGTTGCCTTTGGAAATATAATAAACATCTAGGCATGTTAAATAAATCAAAAACTCAAACCTTTTAAAATGTAAATCCAGCATTATAAATTGAATATTAAAATCAAAATATGATTTAAAACAAAAACTATAAATTTTAGTAAAGGGGTTAAGGTGCAATTCTGGTTTGAACATAATATGCAAATTCATGACTTTCTGGTGATCAAGTTGATCGGAGTGCTCGAGGTTCTTCCAGATGATGGAGGAGTGATCGTAGTTGATGGGAAAAATACTGGAGGGTGTGGCTTTTCATCGAGGATGTTGCGGCAGTGAAATATTTTCTGAAACCCTAGTTTTAGTAATGATCAGTAAACGGTCCATCGCGGCCTCTTCTGTTGATCGAGTGCTTCAAGGTTTTGAGAGATGGAAGGTTGGGCGTAAGCGAAGTCGTGGCCGGAGTAGCCGATCTTCTGGTGGTCAGAGCTTCGTGATTTGGGCGTTGACAGGTTTGGGTTAGGGTGACTGCACCTGTTGTTTCCAGGTTTAGTTTGAAACTCGAATTCAAATTCGAGCTGGGTTGGAGCTAATATGTCGATCGAGTTGGGGTAGTGGAGTGGTTTGGATGTGGAACGATCATCACTGATGATCGGAGGAGACTGGGGGCAACGTGCATGTGCACGAAGTGTTGTGTGTGGTGATGCTGGGTGGGTTGTGGAGCAGAAAAGTTGCTCGAGTTTAACTCGAGTAATTCGAGTGTTGGACTCGAAGAAATATGGGTTGGTCTCGAGTCAACTTGTAGATGGCTCGGGTAGATTTCGTTTACAGGTTGTAAACCTACAAGTTTTTAAAACCTAAACCTGGGTTTTTAAAATGTAAGCAGATAATTAAACTAAGTTAAAAATCAAATTTCTAGTGGGTTCAAATGAAGTTTGGACCTCAATTTTTAAGTATAATAAAACTTTAAAATTTAAATTTATTTGTAACAACTTTTAAAGGTTTAAATAGTTTGAAATTTAAAAGTAAATTTGAAAGTAAATTGCCCTTAAGTACCTTGTTAATGATAATTTGATCATTAATAAGAAAAATGTTGTTATTCTTGAATAAATGAAGATCAATGACTTGTAATCATGAAGTTAATTAAAATGAATAATTAACTAATTCAATTAATTAATGATTTGGATTAATTTAGTAATTATGAGTTTAAATTAGTTAATCAAGGTTTAAGATAATAAATTTAGGATAATTAAATTGGTAATTAAGAATCATTAAGTAAATAAGGTTTAATTCCTAATTAATGATTAGTGATTAATTAATTTAAATAATTAAAGATTAATTAAGTTACAAGTTTAACACTTAATTAATTTAATAATTAAGTAAGGATTAATTAATGAATTGTTAAATGTTGAATTTATTTGTAATTAATAATAAATCTTAGTTAATTACTTTAGAAAAGTAATTTAAGAATTATTAATGGATAATGAGGTCATTAACTAAGAATATAATTGATTAATGATTAATTAGATTAATTAATTTAAAGATAATCAATTGTAAATTGTTTAAGTATAATTACTTAATAGAAGCAATTAAGGAATTAATTACCCATTATAATTAATTAAGTTTAATATGAATTGTTAAGTTAATTAATTATGTTTAATTAATTTAAATAATCATATGATGATGAGATAAGTATAATTACTTAGGAAAGTAATTAATGATAATTACTGGATGTAATTACCCAGGAATGATTTAATAGTGAAAGTAATTGGAATATAATTACTTTGTATAATTAATCAAGCGATTAATTAGAGAAAATTAATTAAGGAGTAATTAATTTATTTGATGGAGTAATTAAGGGTAATTAATTACTGAATGGGGTTAATCAAGGGTGATTAACAATTTGGTTTAATTGAAGATCAATTACTTAATGTAGTTAATTTAAATAGAAAATATAATTAGAGATCATTAATTTTTATAATTAATGAAGTAATGGATTTATTTAAAAATAATTAATAATTGAATTGATTTATTAGTACAATTAATTAAGAAGTAATGTAATTAATTTTAGTAATTTAAAGGTTAACTCCTATATTTGGTTAAAGGTGATTAATTTGTGAAAATGATTGAAGGATAATTTCTTGAATAAAATTAAATGTTAATTAATCAAGTGGGATTAAGTGAAATGAATTTATTAATTGATTGATAATTGATTAATAGTTATATAAGCAAGACTTATAATGGTTAAGTAATTAATTTAATTCACTTTAAATTAATTAGAGATGCAAGTAATTAATTTAATTCATTTTAAATTAATTATAGCTGATGTGATTGTTTACCTTGAATGGTTTAAGATCTCAGATATGAGATAATTGATGCTATGTGATATGGATGCTTTGATTTAAGTATGATGATAATATGGATTATCTGTTATGATGATAATATGCATTATCTGTTTGTAGTGATAATATGAGTTACATATTGATGATGATAATGTTGACTATCTATTGTGATATTGTGAATTATCTATCTGTGCGTATATGGATAATTGAATTGAATTGTTTTAAACTTTAAAACAATTTGGACCTAAAAGATGGCGTTTTGGATTTCGATGAGACCGGGATCGGGTTTTCCATATTTGGAAGCCCGAAAATCACATCGATCCAAATTAACGATAGGTCGTGAATCTGAAGTGAAGATGGAGATTCAGAGTGCAAGGGTTGTCGTCGTTAACTTTGAGGATGATTCCAAAATGAGTGTAACGAGATAATGCCTTCGGTTTCATTCAAACCCGGAATGAACTTGTATGGATTGAATGCTTTCAGAACATCGTCAGGTGGGCGATGAGCATTCTAAGTGATGTGTTTTGATTAAAGGTAATCGTAGCCTCAAGCCTCACCAACCGAGAATGGCTAAAACAGGGGATGTGCAGCAAGGTTAGGTTGGTCATGCCCAAGCATGATGACATATACCCCTGTCTAGATGTCCCTTTTTATTCGGCTGTGTGGGCGGTTGCTAGCTACAACTGCGGGGTTATCTTGTTCGGGACTGTTCAGTAAGGAATGGTTCCAGCCTTGTGTTGTAGGGGAGTTAGGGTTGCTCCTCGGTACGTTGATCTAGGCCATGTACTGTGACGGGCGGTACCCCAGTAGCCCTTCCGCTGTATGAAATCCAATCTCTAATAAGTGCCGTACGTATTAGTTGTGCCCAACTATGTTGGAATGTGAGATGTAAGCATTTCAGCTATTTCTGTATTTTACTTGAAAACCCTAGACACTATTATAATATCACTGAATTTCCTAAAAAAATGATTTGGTTAGCGTAAGGTAAAAACTTACCCGTGTTTATGTGTGGGAAGTCTTACGTGATACCTTTTGTTTCCAAAGGCTTTTCAAAATTAAGCAACTTTAACCTGTTACTCATACCAGACCCATGTCTGACTCGGAGTTTATTTCTGTTTTTCCTAAACTCTCGGGTACTCAAATTTTTACGAGTAGCCAAGAGATTCGGGTTTGCATTGATGAATTCTAGAGGAGCAATGGGGCAGGAGGCTTCTGCGTTGTAGACTATATATATAGTGTTCTGCTGTGTTGGTATCTCTGATTTGTTTATCTGTATTGTATATTGATGTGTATAACTAGACATGTGTTTATAACTGTCTAGTATGTGATGTATTATCTGTATAACTCTGATTGATATTATATATTATGTAAATACTTATGTGAATAATATAATTTATTCGTTCCGCTGTTGAGATTCTGATGTTGTTTCTTCTTTCTTCTCTATCTTTTCTATTTTCTATCTCTTTCTTTCTTCAAGACGATACGACTTTCAGGTGGTAAAAAGCCGGGTCGTCACAAAATATAATTTGATTTAAAAGATAACTTCTATATACAATAGAATTAGGGTTTGAAATTAGTTTCATTGAGTTTAAAAGTATTAAAAACCTATATTTCGACATATAGGATGACTTATTTTTGTTTCGGGAACGAAACGGGCTTTTCGGGCCTTTGTTATCGTTTGGGTCCAATCGATCTGTTCCATCTATTCCCATTTCATTTTTGTCTATATATATGCTGTTATGACACCCTAGTAGTTTCTATTCTATTTTTTTTATATGTACATTTCAATTCTAATCTGCTCCTCCTCAATGGTCATTAGCATAAACCCTAATTACCGATTTCAAATCAAATTAAAAAAAATCAGACTGCTCAAACCCTATCAGATTATATATCATCGCGAAGCTCTCCACGAATGGAATCAGCATCCGCAATTCGTTTTTGCAATCGAAGCTTTGTTTGGCTAGAATTGGTGAATCATTTGCAGCCGTTGAAACTAGGGTTTGTCGATCAACGGTGAAACATCAACGATACGGTGATCCAAAGCTACTGCGGTGTAGAGGGCATCAAGAGGAGTTGATTTATGGTCTCCAATCATCTAAATGGTGCTCCAGTTCGCTAGATTTTGGGCTTAAATCAGCGGCGGTGGAGCTCCAGGCGGCGGTGGAGGTAACCGCGTGGGGTCCAGGAGGCACGACTTGGCGCGGAGTAGTCATGGCTTGGTCCAATCTAGACGATGGCGTTTGTAGTGGTGGCAGTGGGCGATAGAGGAACAGGGGCTAATGGGTTGCTCGATGAAGTTAGGGTTTGGGAAGGATTCGATAATTACCATTTTGCCCCTTGTTTTATTTTAATTCAAAATTTAAAATTCAAACTTCTAACATTAATAACTTTTGCACATGAGCTTCGATTGACATACGGTTTCTTCCGGTGGATTTGTATCGAAATTTCGAATAATATGAAATTGGTTTGGTTGAATTTAGAGACTGTTGAAATTTTGAGCTTTTGTTGGATTTTAATGGGCTATAAATCAAAGGTGAGTGATTAAACCTACACACGCAATACTAAATTTTCTGTTGCTAGTTAAATTGAAATCACGAAGTGATAAAAGTTTATTGGTTGTTGTTGGTAGTCTAGTTTGACATTTAAATTAATTTGAATTTTTATATTGAATTAAATTGGCATTTGAATTAATATTGAATTTAATTGGCAGTTAAACATTGATAATTGAAAATTAGTAACTGTTGTGATATATTGGTTGTTGCAATTTGATGCCTATTGATTGACATGTTGGATGTATGGCTGTTTATTTCTTTGACATATCTCTGTTATTACCCTATTTATTACTGAACATCATATATATTATCACTTGTATTATTTGAAATGAACTAAGAAATAGGTTGAAATGATATGTACCTATGTCATTTAATTATAGTTTGAAATGATATATACACATCCATGTAATTAAAATTTAAATAACTGATCACTTGGCCATATGTTAGAAAATTATATATGGACACCGGATTCGGTTAAATTAAGTGGTTTTAAAATCTTGAATTTGCATTTATATGAATTTAATTATTTTCTAATTCGAGATTTGAAATGTTGGAATTGAAACTGTTAAATGAAATTGTTTAAAGATTTAGTTCAAAATCTTAAAGTGGAAATTGAGTTATGATTTGAATTTGTTGGAAGTGAATTATTTTAAAGGTTTAATTTTTAATTTAAATTTTGAATTTACTTAAATTAAATGGTTTAAATTGGTATTTCCAAGTTTGGACCTGAAATGGATTTGAATTAAATTGTTTCAAAGTAAGAATGTGAATTGAAACTTTCGGCCTTTGGATAGAATCAGTTAAATTGATTTTGAAGTAAAAGTTGAAATCGTTTGAATTGAGGTTGATTTAAATTAAAATTTGAATATGAAGTTGACTTGAATTGGAAGTCGAAAAATTGATATCGTTGTGAGTTGGAACATGAGTTCAAATTGTTGTGAAAGAAAGAAACAGTTTTAATATAAACTATTTTAATATAAAAACTATTTTAATAATCAAATTATTTTAATATGTAAACTATTTAATTTATCTAAACTATTTTCCATATTAAAACTATTATATATTCAAACTATTTTCAATCTTTAAACTATTTTAATTATTCCAAACTACCTTTTCAATATTGAAACTACTGTAATTATTCAAACCATTTTCAATATTCAAACTATTTTAAAGAGGAATTATTTAGATTTAAATCATTGATTTAAACATGAATGTTTTGATACGAAGGTATAACCAATTTGGGATTCAAAATGATTTTTGAAATTAATCTGATATTTTGATATGAAATATGACTTGTTCTTGGAATTTAAAAGAACCAACCAGTGTGAAAAATGACGTTTGGTTGTTAAAGAGACCAGGACCGAATATTGGCATACTCTCTGTCAATGCCGGAACCACTTTAACTACTGTGTACGCGGTGGATGTTACCCAGAATATAGAGGTTGAATTGGCGACGTTTACTAGAATGAAGAAAGAGAACGATAATGGATGACACACTTGTGTCAATTTGAAATGACTAAAACAAGATCCTATGTCTGGCCAAGGGGTTTGCTACCTTAAGGGGCCTCACCACATCGTATTATGTTGACTTTTGACTTGATCGGTGCTCATTGATTTGATTTTGGGGGTGGTAGACTCGGTCGGTAGTCGTTGCTACGATGTGTTACGACCAGGTAGAAAGGGTGAACCGGTAGAATCCTACCTTGGGCATTGCCTCATGTGCCATGTCATAATTTTACCCTTATACGCGACCACCATGATTTTGTTTTAGTATGGTACCTATAGAGGACTCACCGGCTACTGACGTTAGTGGTTGTGTTACATGACCTGCATAGACTGCCTTCGTAAAAATGTGTTAAGGGGGATCAATGTAAAGCCTTAACGCTATTTTAATACTTTACTGATAGACACCACATATATAGCGTATTTTACTACATCTCTTAAGTTATTGCACTCACGTTGTATGCTTGATAGGAGATGGAAAATCCCGTAAACATCTCTGAAGCTATTACACTCATATATACTTGTTATTGATTTAACTTACATAAGAGTTTTTAGTTCTGACTCGAGTGTTTTATCTTTTCATTACGCTCGGGTCAGCCAGAGTATTTCAATATTGAAGACATTAGTCCTTGAAGATGAAGATAGAGTTTGCTAGACCGTATTTACTATTATTTTTCCGCTGCATTATTTTTGTATGTTTGTTGATTGTTTTTTGATTATGTTGTAAAAAGTGAAATCAAATGTATGTTGTAAAACAGCTTCATGAATTGTTTATTTAATTAGTATATTTTGTCATTTCGTTGCGAGATTCTATGTATTACTTTCCTTCTTTACTCTTATTTTCTTATTAAATCCCACTGATAATTTTCCTTTTTGAATGGTTTAAGTTAGACATATGTGGTTTATTTTTGACTTTAATCATCCAAAAAGATGGGTCATCATAGGCGGGTCTATCTTTCGATTTCATCGCTTATGAATGCACTATTTTCCTTACTAAATTCAGTGAGTGTTTTCCAACATAGAAGAATAAGTGATCCAAAAGGTGATAAGTATACTATAAATTACATAATTGACAATAATAAATTCAAAGTAAACGTCGACTATTGTTTGGAGTAAAATAAATACGTCATGCAAACGGAGAAATATACAGTCAAGATAAATAAATGCATGGTACACAAAGAGCGGTAAGTGGTTGCCATAAGTAATTCATAGAAATACTCATCCAATAATGAAACAAATGGTCCATATGATAAACACATCCTCAAACACACTCATAGACTGACAGATTATAGTACAACAATATATATATATGTGTGTGTGTATATATATATATATATATATATATATATATATATATGGTAAGGATAACTAAAAGCATTGTCTTCCCTATAAAAGCGAACTACATGATCATCATTGTTGTTGAACCATAAATAAAAATGTCGTCCTCATCATCACCTTCGTAATCCTCTATATCATCAGAAGCATCATGTGTTTTCATATTCTGGTATCGAGTATTGTCCTCAGCGGTCAACTATTAAACATGGTGTGCCAAATCAACTACTCATCACTTGTACTAATCGAAGCTATGTTTATGCACCTTAGTATGCTCTGTGTTATATGCGATACTCTTATAGTGCTCTTTGTTTGTGACATCATGACTACATCTAAAAAAAGTACTAATAAGGCAATGTAGCTAGGACAGAATACTAATTGGACTCGTAAAAAAGAATATCGGCATAATAGTCCCATCAAGACGTAGAATGAACAATAAAAGTTCTTTAACCTATCGTAGTTGGTAAAATGTGCAGAGGTGGTGCAACAAATCTTTGAGTTGATTGCGATAAATCCTCGATAACTGGAGGTACAACTCTATGACGAATGGGTGAAGGCTCGATTATATCAATATCACCATCATGGATAATATCGCCCATGGTAAGAGCGGTGTAAAGATGATGCTATAAAGTAATCTAATCAAGAACAATATTAATGAAATAATTGATTTCCATAAGTTATGTTGTGCATCCTCGTATAAAGATGCCTGCGAATAGACCTCAATCGCGGTGTACATGGGTGAGGATCATTGGGAACCATGTCAAGACCATGGTTCTTCCTCCAAAACACTCACTAAGATACCAACTACAACCTACGTGGTGGAGATGCCACCGATGGAAATTTTCTAGTGGATAAGTGATAGAGTTAGAGATATGCTCTAGGGGTAATTATGTAATTATTCCATATATCTAACTCGATAACCAATTTTGTTCAAATAAAAGGTGTTTTCTTTCTATTATATACTTGATATAATGTGTTATATTAATTAATTAATTTAATTAAAATGTATATTTAATAGAAAATCCATAAATGATATGTTTTGTGATAGTAGTTACAATGTGTTGTAATCAAGAGTGACTTATCACAATAAAATAAACATATCGTTTTAAATATTTCTATCAAGATGTATCGAGACTGGATATCGAAACATTCATTGAGACTAAATACGTAACACTCTCTAAATGTTGGGCGGTGTATTACTCATGGCAGCTGGGGGCACCAGGCGGTTATGTACTGATAGTTGTTGGATAACTATGAAATAATTCACACATAGTTTTATGTTGGTTAATATAACCAAAGTCAAATGGAAAATATTGATCTGATGAAACTGATTGGAGAAGTTGAAATATGAATCACTTCTCATACCATTTCTCATCAAATT
Organism: Allium cepa; assembly: GCA_030765085.1. Lineage (NCBI taxonomy): Eukaryota > Viridiplantae > Streptophyta > Magnoliopsida > Asparagales > Amaryllidaceae > Allium > Allium cepa. The sequence goes on along the minus strand of CM060941.1, from coordinate 585,742,480 downwards.
TCAACCATCCATCTCCAAAACCCTATAGCCTTTTTAGCCGCCTCCTACAAGTCCTGTTGATGTCGAAATAACATCTTAACATCATGGGATAATAGCCCATTTAAGCCCAAATAAATATTATTAGTTAAATCTAATTTAATTGCTTGTCGATATCGCATATCGATCGATATATTTATAACTATTATAAATATATACAATAATATTTATTCCTCAAATCATATTCAAAATTTTATAATTAATATTTCATAAATATTAATTGATTTAATCAATTTATAGAAATTATAAACTAATTAAACCATTTGGTATAAAGAGAATTCATCATTCTGGTCGTGTGACTCATCAGGTAAATCCGGTCAGTGATTAAAATCGAACTATTCGAATGTTAATGTTCACACGTCGCTTAGTAGGTGGTACGAAATTTTGTCCAGATTTATCGCTTACTATTTAGTAAAATCTAATTTTATATTATTAAGCATTACCCGATGTGACATTTGTTTACACCAATTCTCTTCGTCAAAACCATATCACTTGGACTTATGGAATTTGGTAATGATCAAAATTCCAATATCATCCATATTCAACTCTATAGACCAAAAACAAATTCCTTAGTTAATTAATAACAATTATTATTAACCAAAACGCTCTAGCCAAAGACTTTGACTTGACTTGAGTCGACCTTAATACTAACCTCATATAACCGAGGAGATGAATCCTCTCTTGAATAGTGCTTTACTTCCAATACTTCCACTCAACCCAACTATAGTCGCTTGATGGACGTAATGTTGTAATTTGACTGTAATCAAAGCGGAGCTTTCATATTGAAGATCCACAATATTCTCAAGTCAAGAGAACTGTGTAAATCAATCATATCGATATTTTCTGTTTGATCTTAGTTATATTAACCAATAAAAAACTATCCAATGAGTCGTTCTATAATTATTCAATAACTATAAGTACATAACCCCTGGATGCCTTAAGTAGTTATGAGTAATATATTGCACAACGTTTAGAGAGCGTTACGTACTCTAGTCTCAATGGATACATCAATATCCAGTCTCGATGCATCCCGACTGAAAATAATTATTTTGTTTTCATTATGATAAATTACTCATGGTTACAACACTTTCTAACTACTATCACAAAATGTACCATTTATGGGTTTTCTATTAGATGTACTTTTAATGTGACGCCCCACCTCTATGCTCACAATAACAAAGAGTATTAAAGGAAATACTGTCTGTTATTACGAAGAATAAGACTGGATAGAAGCGGCCATCCGTAGTTAGGCCTTACACTAGTATTGATTATCTCAATAGGAATGGTATATATTTTTTATTTTTCATCTCTATTTGTTTACTCCCATCGACATATTCAATTCCAGTATAAAACGAACTACGATGGTTCATAATAGTTTAGGACAAGATATATAATAATAACACAGATAAACTAAATGCGGAACACAGATAATATCAAATCTCATATATATATATATAACTGAAGTCAGTTACAATACACGTGATACAATACATATGATACAACTACAACTATCAACTCAGGAAGTTACATATACAAGTACATTATCGTGAATAATATACATGAATACATATCATCCTATACTATGACAACAACTACTCCAAAATATATGAAGTGACTTCATAGCTCAAGCAGCAACCCAAAGCAAGATATCAACAACCTGAAATAACTCGGTCTGACCCGAGTATTAAATTTAAAAGAAAATAATACGCGGGTCAGTCTAATTCAAACTCAGTTATTAATGCACGAGAGCAATAATAAATAAATAATCAAATAGACGACAGTCACAATAAACCTCACCCATCAAATCCTTTAATAAGGAAATCGGATAACGGTAAAAATAACACGTAACAGTGTTAAACAACAAATCAGCAAATTCAAATTATCAACGAAGATAAATGAAAAGATTATCAATGAAGATAATTTAGAAAACAACAGGATTGCCTAAACGGCAATTAACAACAAAATCTAATTATCAAACAAATAATTAAAAACTCATAATCTATTTATCAAATAGATAATTAGACAATAACAAAATGATCAAATCAAACCAAATCAAAGTACAATTTCAGATATTGAATTGAACACACAAAACAATTCAAACAATTGAAATATCAATTAAAACGCCAATTCTATTTTAGCTGCAGTACACGCTCGCGTGCACTGCCTCGCCAAAATCAGATATACATCCGAAAACAGAGGCTATATCTCAAAAGCAAAGCTCTAACCAACAAAAACAGGTACAACAGAATGTACAAGTAAAACAAAAATGAAGCAACATCAATATGCAAAGATGCACAACAAATACAAAGCACCAGTAACAATGCAAGTGCAGACTCTAGTGCTACCAGATAACAATGTAGCATGAAGGGAACATATAGAACAGTGAACAGAGTCGAGGCTACAACCCAGTTCAATATGCAATGTACCCAAAGCAAGAGAAAACAACAGATGACAAAACTCAAGTGAAATGCACCGTCCAATTAAAAGTCAACAAGCTCACAAACGACTCAAGACTGCACAATTCAAAGATATGGCGACAAAGCACCAAAACACAAAGTTAACAGCAACATGACTCAACGCATAAGCACTATGCAGAGCTCGAGGCTACCAAGTTAAACAAATTTTCTCGAAGTAAAATGACACAGATTAGTATGTGCAGCAGTAGACATAAACACACCTACAAGTGCATTGGTGCTACAATTAAAGTCAAGTAGAAATTACAAAATTTCAAAATCATGCACCATAGAAACTGGACTCACATACTCAGGTAGATACACATGCAAAAATCAGTTTTAAGCAATGGTGCAGGAACAACTGAGTAACTCATACACATGACACCTAAATGAACAGAGTATCAACGCAACCATACTGATTCAGGGGATAAAGCATCAAAGACCAAAATCAATTCATGCTATAACAAGTATTAATTTCAAGGTTCAAGCATCAACAAAAGTTCGTCAATGACCTATTTAGTTCAGGTGTCACTAGATCCAGGAAAAGTACTTGATATTAGTAATCCAAGCAGACAAAACTGAAAAAGAAATCATCACAGAACATATATCACACATGAACAAGTCAGAATAACGTATGACCAAGTCCAAAATGTCAAGTTCAAATGCAGACAACTACGAAATCAAGTTTAAAATAGTCAAGGCCGAAGCTAAATATTATCACAAGTCGAAGTCAGGTGATAAACAAAATGAACCAGAAAACAAAATTCACATTAAAGCCGAAGACAACAAGAAATCTGACCAAGTCAAATAATATCATCAATATCGTAACAAGTCGAATGACCGAGACGAAGTCAAGCAACCCTCAGTCGAACACAGAATTAGAAAATTCGAATCAAATAAAAACAGTAGCTTTATCAAAATCGAATAAGTTCAAAAGCAATCGAAGCCGTGATAAACCAGCGACGAAATTCACGAATTTGAGCAAGTCAGAAATCATCAAAACAAAATCGACTGCCGAAGCATAGTATTGAACTAGATGTGAGAGTCACTCACCTTATTTCGAAGAACACGCCCTAAGATCGCACATTCCAAAATCGAAGCAGAGACGAACCCAAAAATCGAACAAAGTCACCATCGATTAAACCCTAATTTGAAGAAGAGGAACGAAAAAGAACGAGCCACCATTATCTCGTTATGTTTATTTTAGGGCTTGCAAATGAAAACTGAAGGGAGAAAGTGGGACGGGTCTCATACAACACACCACCATAAAAACTTGGGCCAAGATTTAATATTTAAGGCCCACACAACAATTAACAAATTTATAAAAGAATTTTGACCCGATTACAAACTCCTAACAGCAATTAGCTAGCATGTTAATCGTTTAATGACGATAATTAAATAAATGCAAAATCCCGGGTTGTTACAGACTCCCCTCCTTATAAAAATTGCGTCCCCGCAATTTTCATAATTAAAGTCGTCAATAATAATTATTTTTCTAATATAAACTGGTTAAGTTAGAAAAATAAAAGTCAAGAACACAGACGCCAAAGAAATCTTTTAATTTCATAAAAAAAATTCACAAATTCTCAACAGAATCTAATTATCAAAAACGATAATCAGAAAACTCAAATATTTAATTATCAAAAACGGTAATCAGAAATCTCAAATCAATAAATATCTAATTATCAAAAACGATAATCAGAAATCTCAAATGAAGAAATATCTAATTATCAAAACGATAATCAGAAATCTCAAATCAACAAATATCTAATTATCAAAAACGATAATGAGAAATCTCAAATCAACAAATATCTAATTATCAAAAACGATAATGAGAAATCTCAAATCAACAAATATCTAATTATCAAAAACGATAACCAGATATCTCAAATCAACAAATATCTAATTATCAAAACGATAACCAGAAATCTCAAATCAACAAATATCTAATTATCAAAACGATAATCATAAATCTCAAATCAAGAAATATCTAATTATCAAAACGATAATCAGAAATCTCAAATCAACAAATATCTAATTATCAAAAACGATAATCAGAATTCTCAAATCAACAAATATCTAATTATAAAAAACGATAATCAGAAATCTCAAATCAACAAATATCTAATTATCAAAAACGATAATCAGAAATGTCAAATCAACAAATATCTAATTATCAAAACGATAATCAGAAATCTCAAATCAACAAATATCTAATTATCAAAAACGATAATCATAAATCTCAAATCAACAAATATCTAATTATCAAAAATGATAATCAGAAATCTCAAATCAATAAATATCTAATTATCAAAAACGATAATCAGAAATCAATAAATATCTAATTACCTGCAGATAATTGGAAACAACAAATATCTAGAAATCAATTAAGATGACTAGAAAATCAACATAAAAGGTGGATTGATCCCAACAAATGGCAAATTTTAGCTACGCCGCACGTGCATCTCATATGGCCGAAGCCTACGAAGTACCGTCATAATAGTTTTGGTGCCCAACAAATGACCCGAAGGTCCAACATATGACCCGAAGGTCCATCATATGACCCGAAGTCCCAACATATGACCCGAATGTCTGGTACTGGTATTTGACTCGAAGGTCCATCATATGACCCGAAGGCCCAACATATGACCCGAAGGTCCATCATAGTGGCTCAAAAGCACACGAAAATCATCAAAATCATTAAACATCAAATATTTCAATTAACGAGTCCGGAATTAATCGAAATAGCAAACGCATATGTCCCATACCATGAGTTTTACTAAATTGTTTAATTCTCTTCATCGTTTCCTTGAAAGTGCAAAATTGTGTATTTTAAATAAATAACATTTTACGTTCTCAAACGGACAAGTCCGGAATTAAGCGAATCAGTAAAAGTGAGGGTTCATAGTCCTCAATTTTGCTGAAGCGTTTAAATCGCTTCCTCATTCTTTTGAAAGCGCAAACTGTAGAAATTTTGGAAAACAATTTTATTTAAAACGATTTTTAAAATAGGTGGTTAAAACAGCAACATCTGTAGCAAATTTGATAAGGAAATTGCACTTCTGAAAACACCATAAAATCAGATCTCAAATCAGCATTGCGGAATAACCGCTTGAAAATCCACTTTAAAATTGACGGTTACTGAAGTCAAAGCGACAGTAATTTTTATACGTCAAAATCTCATCAAAATAATTCGCATCAAAATATAACACCATTGAATTTTCATTCATTAAAAATGTCAACAAAACACCGTGCTTCAAAAATCTAGCACCGGTGTAAAAATCCTGTTATAAAAATAACGGCAACAAAATACGTTTAAAACCCAACACCGGTTCAACGTAAAATTAATACAGTAGCGTGCAATTCATATTCGCACGCACACTACAAGATGAACAAAGAATCACTCAAATATATCTTCAATGAAGATAATTCAAAACAGCAAAAATCTTAATAAAATCACATAACCGCAATCGCTTCGGATCCTCAATCGGATTCGAAATTTTCAAAGAAATCAAAATAAATACATCTATGTGAACAAAAAATGAAATTTATTTCAGTTTCATACTTTGATTTTTAAATCAAAAGAGTTATCAGCTGTACTCAGCGAAGACAGTCTCACTGTTTCCGCTGCGCACTCTGATAAACAGACATAAATTAATCAATCATCAAAACACAATTTCACTTTTATTTTTTTAAATAAAGATATTTAAAAATTTCATCATAAGTTCAAAACTTTAGTTTTGACTCATAGCACAACTAAAAACATCAACAAATAGTTGTAACACATGTTCCATCTAAGTTATGTTTTATATTCTGTCCATAAAACCCTCGCTCTGATACCAACTATGACGCCCCACTCCATGCTCACAATAATAAAGAGTATTAAAGGAATACTGTCTGTTATTATGAAGAATAAGGTTGGATAGGAGCGGCCATCCGTAGTTAGGCCTTACACTAGTATTGATTATCTCGATAGGAGTGGTATATATTTTCTATTTTTCATCTCTTTTTATTTACACCCATCAACATATTCAATTCCAGTATAAAACGAACTACGATGGTTCATAATAGTTTAGGACAAGATATATAATAATAACACACATAAACTAAATGCGGAACACAGATAATATCAAATCTCATATATATATAATTGAAGTCAGTTACAATACACGTGATACAATACATATGATACAACTATAACTGTCGACTCAGGAAGTTACATATACAAGTACATTATCGTGAATAATATACACAAATACATATCATCCTATACTATGATAACAACTACTCCAATAGATATGAAGTGACTTCATAGCTCAAGCAGCAACCCAAAGCAAGATATCAACAACCTGAAATAACTCGTTCTGACCCGAGTATTAAATTCAAAAGAAAATAATACGCGGGTCAGTCTAATTCAAACTCAGTTATTAATGCACGAAAGCAATAATAAATAAATAATCAAATAGACGATAGTCAAAATAAACCTCACCAATCCAATCCTTTAATAAGGAAATCGGATAACGGTAAATATAACACGTAACAGTGTTAAACAACAAATCAGCAAATTCAAATTATCAACGAACATAAATGAAAAGATTATCAATGAAGATAATTGAGAAAACAACAGGATTGCCTAAACGGCAATTAACAACAAAATCTCATTATCAAACAAATAATTTGAAACTCATAATCTAATTATCAAATAGATAATTAGACAACAACAAAATGATCAAATCAAACCAAATCAAAGTACAATTTCAGATATTGAATTGAACACACAAAACAATTCAAACAATTGAAATATCAATTGAAACACCAATTCTGTTTTGGCTGCAGTACACGCTCGCATGAACTGCCTCGCCAAAATCAGATATACACCTGAAAACAGAGGCTATATCTCAAAAGAAAAGCTCTAACCAACAAAAACAGGTACAACAGAATGTACTAGTAAAAAAAAATGAAGCAACATCAATATGCAAAGATGCACAACAAATACAAGGCACCAGTAACAATGCAAGTGCAGACTCTAGTACTACCAGATAACAATGTGGCATGAAGGGAACATATAGAACAGTGAACAGAGTCGAGGCTACAACCCAGTTTAATATGCAATGACCCAAAGCAAGAGAAAACAACAGATGACAAAACTCAAGTGAAATGCACCATCCAACTAAAAGTCAACAAGCTCACAAACGACTCAAGACTGCACAATTCAAAGATATGGCGACACAGCACCAAAACACAAAGTTAACAGCAGCATGACTCAACGCATAAGCACTATGCAGAGCTCGAGGCTACCAAGTTAAACAAATTTTCTCGAAGTAAAATGACACAGACTAGTATGTGCAGTAGTAGACATAAACACACCTACAAGTGCACTGGTGCTACAATTAAAGTCAAGTAGAAATTTCAAAATTTCAAAATCATGCACCATAGAAACTGGACTCACATACTCAGGTAGATACACATGCAAAAATCATTTTTAAGCAATGGTGCAGGAACAACTGAGTAACTCATACACATGACACCTAAATGAACAGAGTATCAACGCAACCATACTGATTCAGGGGATAAAGCATCAAAGACCAAAATCAATTCATGCTATAACAAGTATTAATTTCAAGGTTCAAGCATCAACAAAAGTTCGTCAATGACCCATTTAGTTCAGGTGCCACTAGATCCAGGAAAAGTACTTGATATTAGTAATCCAAGCAGACAAAACTGAAAAAGAAATCATCTTAGAACATATAATCACACATGAACAAGTCAGAATAACGTATGACCAAGTCCAAAAATGTCAAGTTCAACTGCAGGCAACTACGAAATCAAGTTTAAAATAGTCAAGGCCGAAGCTAAATATTTTCACAAGCCGAAATCAGGTGATAAACAAAATGAAGCAGAAAACAAAATTCACGTTAAAGCCGAAGACAACAAGAAATCTGACCAAGTCAAATAAAATCATCAACATCGTAACAACTCGAATGACCGAGACGAAGTCAAGCAACCCTCAGTCGAACACAGAATTAGCAAATTCGAATCGATTAAAAACAGTAGCTTTATCAAAATCGAATAAGTTCAAAATCAATCGAAGCCGTGATAAGCCAACGACGAAATTCACGAATTTGAGCAAGTCAGAAATCATCAATCATCGAAACAAAATCGACTGCCGAAGCATAGTATTGAACTAGATGTGAGGGTCACTCACCTTATTTCGAAGAACACGCCCTAAGATTGCACATTCCAAAATCGAAGTAGAGACGAACCCAAAAATCGAACGAAGTCACCATCGATTAAACCCTAATTTGAAGAAGAGGAACGAAAAAGAGCGAGCCGCCATTATCTCGTTTTGTTTATTTTAGGGCTTGCAAATGAAAACTGAAGGGAGAAAGTGGGACAGGTCTCTCCTTATGATACAACACAACACCAAAAAAACTTGGGCCAAGACTTAATATTTAAGGCCCACACAATAATTAACAAATTTATAAAAGAATTTCGACCCGATTACAAACTCCTAACAACAATTAGCTAGCATGTTAATCGTTTAATGACGATAATTAAATAAATGCAAAATCCCGGGTTGTTACATTTAATTTAATTAATTAATTAATATAACACATTATGTCAAGTTTATAATAGAAAGAAAACATCTTTATTTCGAACAAGAATGGTTAACGAGTTAGATATATGTAACAAATTACATAATTGCCTCTAGGGCATACCCCTAACTCTATCAATCTCCCGCTTGCTTTTTGGGTCAATTATGGAATCTTATTCTGACTTTTCCAATCTGTTTTCTCAAAACCAATTAGTTCAGTCCCGTAGTGAACGATTATGCTATTATGTTGTAATTATCTACGCTGTCAACCAACTCTCTCCGACGTTGATAAACTACCTTTATCGTGTGGAACAATACGAAGCACGCTTCTCGATTTCCACTGATCTCTAAGTTCTGCTATGAACTATATCGTGACATTGTTACCATATAGCAATGTTATGGAATTCTCAGCACTTCGAGTCACACTTAGCTCAGTTATAAATTTATGTATTTATATTTATAAACATTGCTTTTATTGCGGCGCTATTTGTAACCATCCAAAATTTGAGCTATAATAATTAATTAACGAATTAATTAAATAATAAAATAAGTTTGTGAAATTGTCATAATCGAGCTATGGGAGTTGCATCATTGTGTCCATGGCCTTTTTCTAATCAATTTCCATATATAACTTGTCAAAATCCGGGTTAATATGAAGAAGATACGAGAGAAAAAAGAATTGCACTAAAATTAAAAAAATACAAAGAATCAGGTTGACCCATACCTAGGATAGGTGACCCTAGGGTCGACCCCCAAGGCCATAGATCGACCCGCCTTTGTACTTGGAAGTGAAAATGTCCAGATCGTAGCGTAACATCATATTTTGATTTTTATTCAATCATGTGCCTTCGTGCTTCCATCTGGCGATTCCTAATGAGCTTATGACATGGTTGCAGTAGATTTAATCTTCAAATCCAACGGTCGGATATCCCTAAGCTACACTATAAATATAACCAAGGCCTAGCTATTTTTCTTATTCAGATTTTCTCCTATTTGGGTTCACTGCCAGAGGCTGGACCCTAAATAGAAATTTTTTCCAAGGAGGAAATCTTTTTGACGCGCTAGAAGTGTATCAAAGAAGACCAAGGACAAAAGCTAAGGACCACAAGTGAGTGTTTTGTAATTATTTTAGATTTTTAAGTAATTTAAAATAATAGGGTTCTCAATAGTTGTCGTTTTTCTGTAATTTTGAGACAGTTTTTATACAAGTTATTTATAGTTAACTTTTAAGTAAATTTTAGAAGTTTTTTCAGTCTATTTTATTCAGATTTTTTTATTCAGCATTTTTATTCAGTTATTTACAATTATTTACATTTTATTTACATCTATTTTATATTAGAATTTACCCTGTAAATGTTAGTTTCTTTTTATTCCTTTTTATGCGAATAAAATATTATAAAGAGAATAATTCGCTAATATGGACTAAAATATAAGAACACTAAATTTTAAAAAAATATATTTAAAATAAGAAGAACTGTAACAAAAAGAAGATAGACTGAAATATGCCAATTCGAGATATTTTGAAGCATAATTATAACAAATGATTATAACTAAAACGAGAAAATAGAAAAATAACAGAAGAGGCTTATTTTATAACTTAGATCTAGATTAAGTCAATAAGCAAAAGAACAGTTATATGACACAAGTTATAATTAGAAAAGAAAGAGATAACAAAAAAGGCTTAGTTTAAAACTTAGATTAAGTTAATAAGAAATATAGCAGAAATAACAAAAGAGGCTTATTTTAAAACTTACAATAAGTTAATAAGCAAACATAGAAGAAGAGCCCATACCAATTCCCTTTCAGTAAGGAACTGATGGTTTTTTAACAGATTAGGTGAGGCTGAGACACGCTTATGCTAATTAGGGTAAATAAATGGCCCATAGATAGAGGCTTAAAGCTGGGGATTTGGACAAGGGGTGCAAAATAGAATTTTGTTTGTTAGGACCAGTACCGACAACATTCCCTTTCAGGTCTAGGACTGATGGTCTCACAACACTTAGGTGAGGCTGGGCAGCATCCCTTTCAAACTAGGGCTGATGGTCTCACAACAGGTTAGGTGAGGCTGGGCATGCTTATGCCGATTTGGGTAAATAAGAGGTCAAAATAGGGAGCGATAGTTAGTATTTGCCGTCAATGACCGAGTGTGCGACATTGATTAGGGTAAATAATTCGCTACTACATTTCATGCGATAAACAAGTGCCTTTTACTGTCGGACCAACAGGATTTGACCAACTCACAGTTGCATAATAGAGATAGAAGGCCAACCAAGGTGTAGAATTAGGATTTCAACCTAGTTAAAATAGGATTAGGATTTCAACCCAATCACAGCAGTTTAAGACAAGTGAAAACATTCCAAACAGTCAAGCAATCAAAGCAAACAGTCTAACAGAATCAGAAATAGTATTTTATCCTAGTTTTATCTTTCCTTTATTTCCTTTTAAACTAGAACAATTCCTTATTCTATTATATTTGTCCTGCTTAGAAATGCTAGTAATTACTTTCACTCGCCAGACTTATTGTCTGACCCACTCCTCTGTTTCCCTTTTTCCCCATAGGCCAGTAGAGTCGAGGACAATAGATTCAGATTTCTTGCAGATACATTCCTGGAGTTTTCTCATTTCAGATGTATTCTTCTTCTTTTCATTTTCTATTTCATTTGGCTTTTGATGTACTGGTACTTATGAGAGTGATGATAATTATTTCTGTACTATGATTTTATGAGGCTGAGATTTTTCATGAGACATGAGTATTTGATATTTTTGAGACATGTGATGTTTTTCAGACCTATTAAAGAAGTTGAATTTCTGAATAATGATTTACTATTTAAATGTTTCGACTGTTTTTACTTTTTTGTCTTATGAATCTTAGTCTCTGTAATGTTTTTAGCTATACCTATAACGCACCATATCCTTTGGTGTACCCTTTTTGGGTATACTAAGGGGTGTGGGGGTGTTTCACTTGTTATCAGAGCCTAACGTTACAGGATTCCTAAAAACTTGTTTTGAAAGTAAAGTATTTTTCAAAAAGTAACATGTCTTCATACTAAAAGTGTTTTTTTAAAAAGAAACTCTTATTATAGAAATAGTTTTTAAGTATAAGAGAGTTTTTATAGAAGTCCCCTCAAAGTCCATTACAACCTTCTTTCGATTCTTTCGAGCCTAAAATCTATTTTCTTTGCATAGAATGGCCGACGTCCAAATCTTTCAGAGGGTGTCCAAGTCCTTGGCTAGTTTCTTAGATACCTTCAAGCTATGACACCAGAGGTGCAAGGGCAAGCACTCAATTCAGCATCAACGGGTGGAGATCTCATCAATCCACTTGCAACGGTCATTTTTTCTAAATTATGCAAGGACTTCGCTAGTCTAGGAGGCAAGATGTTTTTTGGCATGGAGCATTTCGTGGAGGCACAAGCTTGGTTGAGGAATACGGAGTGGATATTTGGACTGTTGGGATTGAAGGACTGCCAGAGAGTTCAGCTTGCATCTTAGCAACTGAAGTGGAAAAGCTTCTTACTGGTGGGATATTATAGAGATGGAAGGTAGAGACATCGATTGGTTTGGCTTTCGAGAAAGGTTTCAGAGAAAGTTCTTGTCGTAAGATGAGGAAAGCATGCAGTTAGAGAAGTTCATTAGTCTGAAGCAAGGGAGTCTTTCGATGAAAGAGTATATAAATCAGTTTAATGGGCTATTGTGGTTCGAAATGGAGCTTGTTAATACATCGCATAAGAAGGCTGTCAAGTTTGCTAAGGGTTTGAGCCAGACCCTCCAAGGATTGGCATTGACACATGTACCTATGGGAGCGACATATGAGTCACTTGTGGAAATGACTCTCACGTCAAATGTTGCTAAGGAAGAAGAGGTTAAGGAGGTTCCTAAGTCAGAAAACTCTAAGAAGTAGTGGTGGAAGAATAGAGGGATAAGAACAAGAAGAAAGGAGGAGGACCTCAAAAGCAGATTAAGGGCGAAAAATGTCATAATTGTGGATTGGTTGGGCATTTCACAAAGGGCTGTAAGAAGGACACGATGAATGGGAGGTGTTACAACTGTGGGCAGCCTGGTCACCTTAGTAGAGCTTGTCCTTAGAGGGCAGGGCAGAAAGCAGGCACACCTACAGCACAAGTATAGGCTTTGGATGCATCACCTTCTAGTGGACCAGATCGAGGTAGGAAAGTCTCTGTAGAAGGTTTGATCTCTATTTCAGATTTTCCTATTCGAAGTCTTTTTGACTCTGGAGCATCGCATTCTTTCATTTCTAGTTCCTTGGTTGATTGTTTGCACTTAGATATTTCTCTAGTTGTAGAGCCTATAGTTGTTTCAAACCCTGTAGGAGGATCGACACATTTATCTATGATTTGCAGGTGTTTAATTTTTTTATACTAGGCGTAGAATTTGACTGTGACGACTATGTACTGGGATTTTCGGGACATGGGATAATTTTGGGGATGGACTAGTTATCCACTTAAGGAGCGATATTAGACAGTGAGAGGATAGTCATAAGACTAGAGACATGGAGCGGAAGGACTCTTGAGGTTTCTTACGACCCATAGTGGTCAATCATGTTGAGCTTCCTTTATTCCCTTGATTCATCACTAGGAGAGTAAGATTTGGTTCCAGTCGTTAGAGATTACCCAGACGTTTTTGAAAAGGTTAAGGGACTACCCCTAAGAGAGCGATCGACTTTAGGATCTATCTGAATGACAATGCTAAGCCAGTGGCATTGTCCGTAACGTATGTCTCCAAGGGAGGAAAAGAGTTAAGTAAGCAGATTGGTGAGCTATTGAAGAAAGGCTTTATCAGAAGGAGCATATCTGATTGGGGAGTCATCTTCGCTACAAAGGTGGATGGTTCCTTTCGACTTTTCATTGACTATAGAGAGTTGAATAAGCTCACAAAGAAGAACCGTTACCCACTTTCTATGATAGATGATCTTTTCGGTTAGTTGGTTCTCTCTTCAGTATTTTCTCAGCTTGACTTAGCCACTGGATTTCATCAGCTTAGGGTCGCTGACGATAGCATCAATAAGACAACATTTAGGACACTGATGGATTCTTTGAGTGGTTGGTTATGCCATTTGGGCCGGCCAATGCCCCAGCCTATTTTGTAGATATGATGAGTCGTGTTTTTCGAGATGTCCTAAATAAGTTTGTTGTTGTTTTTGTGGACGACGTTGTGTTGTTTTCCAAGAGTATGGAAGAGCATGTTATTCATCTTGAGGAGGTTCTTCGTACACTTCTTGTTCATTAATTGAAATAAAAATTCTCGAAGTGTCACTTTTGGCATGAGGAGGTGTGTTTCTTGGGGCACATAGTCTCAAGAGAGGGTTTAGCTGTAGATCCCGCTAAGATAGTAGCGACACAGGATAGGAAGGCCCCCAAAAATGCTACTGAAGCTAGAACTTCCTAGGTTTGGCTGGCTATTGTAGGAAGTTTTTTCAGAGATTTTGCTAAGATTTCAACACCGCTTACTCGCCTGACTAGGAAGAATACGACATTCATGTGGGACGTAGATTATGAGGATTCCTTCACGATGCTGAAGAGGGCCCTTACTAGTGCACACGTGTTAGTTTTACCCGATGTAGTTGAGCATTTTATAGTATACATTGATGCATATGGGACGGGTCTTGGAGCAGTATTAATACAAGAAGGGAGGGTAATATGTTATGGAAGTGGACGGTTGAGAACTCATGAGAAGAACAACCCCACCCATGATTTGGAGTTAGCTGCTATTGTTTTCACGCTCAAGTCTTGGAGACATTACTTGCTAGAAGAGAGGTTCGATTTTTTCACTAACCATAAATCATTGAAATACCTATTCTCACAGAAGGATTTAAACTTGGGGCAGCAGCGTTGGATGGAGTTTCTAACATCATATGACTTTGAGATAGCTTACACCCATGGTAAAGGGAACGTAGTTGCAGATGCATTAAGTAGGAAGAGAGCAACCCTTAGTCCAATGTTGGTGGAGTGGAAAAGCCTAGAGTTTATTTTCATCTTTGATTATAAACCCTCTATGGACATTACCCCTGGATTATTGGCAGCACTTGAGGTTAAGCCTACCCTCATAGATCAGATTGGCTGAAGGCAGTGAGAGGGTTCAAAGGTTATGGATATTTTGGACAGGATTAGCAGAGGAAAGGTATCTAGACATCTCCAATGCTATTCCATCGATTGTAAAGGGTGGCTAAGGAGAGATGGAAGACATTGTGTCCCCCGCACTAGTGATTTGACGAGAGCAGTTCTAGAAGAAGCACACCATTCTCGAATGACTATTCATCCTGTAGGTGATAAGATGTATAAGGACATGAAGAGAGTGTTTTATTGGAGCCGCATGAAGAAGGATGTGGCAGATTTTGTAGCTAAGTGTCTTGTATGCCAAAGAATTAAGGCAGAGCAGCAAAGTCCCGTCGGATTGCTTCAACCTTTGGTAGTACTCGAATGGAAGTGGGATAGTGTTTCGATGGACTTCATAGATGTTTTACCTCGATGTAGGAAGGGGAATATCAAGATTTGAGTAATTGTAGATCGTTTGACTAAGAGCGCCCACTTTATTCCGGTCAAGAGTAAGAGGACAACACCTTATTTGGCATCCTTATATGTTCGTGAGATATTCCGACTTCATGGAGTTTCCTCTAGCATTGTGAGCAATAGAGAGCCTATCTTTACTAGCGAGCTTTAGAGGAGCTTACAAGAGGCTTTAGGGATGTAGCTTAGATTGAGTGCGGCCTATCACCCCTAGACAAATGGACAAACCGAGAAAGTTAATAAAGTTCTTAAGGATTTGTCGAGGATGTGTATTCTTGATTTTGGAGGAAGTAGGGAGGAGCATCTTCCTTTAGTGGAGTTCACATATAATAATAGTTTTCAAGCTAGCATTGGGATGGCACCTTCTGAAGGTCTTTATGAAAGAGCTTACGAGTCGCCGTCATATTGGTTGGAGTCTACAGAGAGATTGCTACTAGGTCCCGACATGGTTAGAGAGACTTCGAAAAAGATTGATTTGATTAGAAGGAGAATGAAGACGGCCCAAGATAGATAGAAATCCTATGTAGATAAGAGGAGAAGGGATATTGAGTTTGAGATAGGAGACTTGGTTTTCATTAAGGTATCTTTGTTAAGAAAAGTAGTGAGGTTTGGATCAAATGGAAAACTTGCTCCTAGATTCGTAGGACCATTCCCTATTGTGGAAAGGATAGGCAAGATAGCATATCAGATAAAGCTACCAGAGAGGCTCGTGGGAGTTCATGATGTTATTCAAGTTTTGCACTTTAGAAAATGCTTACATGATTCAGCAGAGGTAGTGGAACCTAGCCAACTTGAGGAAGTTGAAGTGGAAAGAGAGCATCGGTTCGTCGCATTCCTACCAAGATCATTGTTCATGATATCAAGAAGCTTAGGAATATGGAAGTACCTTTGGTTAAGGTGTAGTGGGGATACAACATTAAGGACGCTACGTGGGAGGCTGAAGAGAAAATACGTACCTCTTATCCGCATCTTTTCGATGGTACGTCTTGAATTTTCTATTTCCTTCTTTAGTTTTGAATAGGTTCTTTCCTTTAGTATCCTTTGGGAGGGTAGATCTTAGGATTTAACCTATGGATGGTAGGACTAAATGTAAACATGTTACTAGAACATGTTACGTATGTTGAATGCTAGTGGTTGCAAGTGTTTGCTAATGGATGCTAATGAACTCATATACATACACTAGGCACTATTATCTTTTAGGGATCGGCCTAACTAGGTCACTAAAACATATGAATATGGATGTGTGTACATTTGCATTTTTATTTTATTTACATGGTTGCGATAAATGGATGATTATCATATGATTGTTGCATTTGGATGATGATCGTAGCACACATATAGAATTATCAGTTGTCATTAGGGAATTAGCATTCATTTGGATACATGGCACATACATGATCGCATAAAAGGAGGTCGACTGAATCAGTAGACCGCCTAACATTTTGCATTAGTCAGGGACATCACCACACTATTGCATATAATATAAATTGCAGAAAACTTAAGGACAATGGATGTAATGGATGGTGGTTGAGTATATGCTTGTAGAACCTGGGTGAAAAAATTATTTCATTCTTCCGTCCTTGGAGATTTCTGGGATGAAATCCTTTAAGGAGGGGAGAATGTAACAACCCAAAATTTAAGCTATAATAATTAATTAACGAATTAATTAAATAATGAAATAAGTTTGTGAAATTTTCAGAATCGAGCTATGGGAGTTGCACCATTGTGCCCGTGGTGATTTTCTGATCAATTTCTACATATAACTTGTCAAAATCTGAGTTAATATGAAGAAGATACGAGAGAAACAAGAATCGAGCTAAAATGAAAAATAAATGCAAAGGGTCAGATCGATCCATACCTAGGCCAGGTCAACCCCTAAGGCCATAGGTCAACCCACTTTGTATTTGGATGTGAAAATGTCCAGGTCGAAGTGTAACGTCATATTTTGATTTTTCTTCAATCCTATGTGTTTGTGCTTCCATCCGACAACTCTTAATGAGCCTATGACGTGGTTGCACCAGATTTAATCTTGAAATCCAATGGTATGAGGTCGTTAAGCTACACTATAAATAGAACCCTAGGCCTAGCTATATTTGTCATTTAGGTTTTCTCCTATTTGGGTTCATTGCCAAAGGCTGGACCCTAAATAGAAAATTTTTCTAAGGAGGAAATATTTTGATAAAAATATTCTACGCTCTAGAAGTGGATCAAGAAAGGCCAATGACTAAAGCTATGGACCACATATGAGTGCTTTGTAATTATTTTAGATTTTTAAGTAATTTAAAATAATAGGGTTCTCAATAATTGTTGTTTTTCTGCAATTTTGAGACAATTTTTATACAAGTTATCTCTAGTTAACTTTTAAGTAAATTTTTGAAGTTATTTTCAGTCTATTTTATTCAGCTATTTTATTCAGTTATTTACATTTTATTTACATCTATTTTACGTTAGAATTTGGCCTGTAAATGTTAGTTTCTTTTTATTCCTTTATACACGTATAAAACATTAAAAAGAGAAGAAATCGTTAATATGGACCAAAATATAAGAACACTAAATTTACAGAAAATAGATGTAAAATAAGTTGAACTGTAATAAAAGGTAGACTGAAATAAGCAAATTTAAGATATTTGCAAGCTTAATTATAGCAAGTGATTCTAACTAAAAGAGAAAATAGAAGAATAACAGAAGAGGCTTATTTTATAACTTAGATCTAGATTAAGTCAATAAGCAAAAAAACAATTATGTCACATAAGTTATAATTAGAAAAGAAAGAGTTAACAGAAAAGGCTTATTTTAAAACTTAGATTAAGTTAGTAAGCAAATATAGCAGAAATAATAGAAGAGGCTTATTTTTAAACTTACACTAAGTTAATAAGCAAACATAGAAGAAGGGCCCTTACCAACAGCATTCCCTTTCAATCAGGAACTGATGGTCTCACAATAGATTAGGTGAGGCTGGGACACGCTTATGCTAATTAGGATAAATAAGTGGCCAATAGATAGAGGCTCAAATCTGAGGATTTGGGCAAGGGGCGCTAAATAGGATTTTTTTGTTAGGACCAGTACCGGCAACATTCCCTTTTAGGTCTAGGGCTGATGGTCTCACAACACTTAGGTGAGGCTGGGCAACATACCTTTCAGATTAGGACTGATGGTCTCATAATAGATTAGGTGATGCTGGGTATGCTTATGCCGATTAGAGTAAATAAGAGGTCAAAATAGGGAGTGACAATTAGTGTGTACCGACGATGACTGAGCTTGAGGCATCGATTTGGGTAAATAATTCGAGACTACGTTTCAAGCGCTAAACTGGTGTCTTTTGCTATGGGACCAACAGGATTGGACTAGATCAAAGTGGCACAACAGAGATAGAAGGCCGATCAACGGGTAGAATTAGGATTTCAACCTAATTAAAATAGGATTAGGATTCAGCCTAATCACACCAGTTTAAGACAAGTGCAAACAATCCAAACAGTCAAGCAATCAAAGCAAACAATCTAACAGAATCAAAAACAGTATTTTACCGTGGTTTTATCTTTCCTTTATTTCCTTTTAAACTAGAACTATTGCTTAGTCTGTTATCTTTATCTTTCTTAGAAATGTTAGTAATTACTTTCACTCAACAGCCTTATTGTCTGACCCACTCCTCAATTTCCCTTTTTCCCCAATATGCCAGCAGAGCCAAGGACAGTAGATTCAAATTTCTTAGAGATACACTCCTGCAGTTTTCTAATTTCAGATGTATTCTTCTTCTCTTCATTTTCTATTTCATTTGGATTTTGATGTATTGGTACTTATGAGGGAGATGATTATTATTTCTACACTCTGATTGTATGAGACCGAGATGTATTTTTCATGAGACACGAGTATTTGAAATTTTTAAGACATGTAATGTTTTTCAGACTTATTAAAGAAGTTTAATTCTGAATAATGATTTACTATTTAAATGTTTCCGCTGTTTTTACTTATTTGTCTTTTGAATCTTAGTCTATGTAATGTTTTAGCTATGCCTACAACGCACCATATCCTTTGGTGTGCCCTTCCTGGGTATACTAATGGGTGTGAGCTGTTTCACTATTCATGGCGATGTACTTAGCATTTTTCATTAAATCAACCATAGTTTTTCATTTGGAACATTTCCAACTTTAAGGTTCTTAAGTTGAAATTATTATTAACATATTATTCTCAATATCACTTATGAAACTTTGAGTCCGAACACTCCTTCATAAAGATTTCATGTTTATGTAAACGATTCTTTAGTATTTCATAAATACATGAGAACATCTCAAGCAACCATTTAGTGATATCAATTTGGATTTGATATTTGCTACATGCATCAAAGACATAAAAAAAATCATGATATCATAGAAAACATAACATGTATGATAATTTCTATTGCCAATGTATAAGAAATCTATCTTACATATTACGTATTAAATATTTTAATAAGATGTCCTTGCATATCGTCTGAAACATTCCAAATATGCTTTATACTTACTATAAAAGACACCATTTACAAACCTAATGTCGAGTATTAAGACACCTAATGCTGATTTTAACACAAGTACATCGTCAAAAATCAGTATTGTGTTGTTTACTTATGTTCAGAAATATCATCGTACCTTTTAACGTTCTTTCTTATAAACGCACACTTCCTTTGCATTTTGACTGAAAATCAAACTAATTTATATTTCTATCAAAATACTTATTCAATTTTGATACTTATAAAATTATACATTCATACCATTTCTTGGATTGTATCCAAAAACTCGCAACCACTATATCACTTCCACTGACTTCGAGACACTTTAGTTGTTATGTGTAAGTAATCTATTCTAAATCATTATTTAGAATTTTCTATTTTAGCACATATGTACCTAAGCACTAAGTCTTATCAAGCAATAATCTTGTGAGTAAAATCCAAACCTACTTGATCACATTGAGTGGTGAATCTATTTCGTTAATTTCAACAATTGAAACTTACAGTATTTTTGGCCAAAATGATCATATCCTTTCAGATACAACAATCAAAACCATATTTTGATAATGTACTTGGAATCTATTTCAGTTGCGCATCGTACCATATTATAAAGTCAGTACTCTTAATGATTTAATTAAACAACCAAGGATTACTTATTCTTGATATTAATAAGAAATCCACAGTTTCTCTTTAATGTACAAGAAGACTCATTAGATGTTCTAAAATATTTGTGTACATTTAGGTTTGGTTAATTTCATTTCATCCTTTGTAATCAGTTTTGTCAGTGGATTGCATCCAAATCCATTTTATACCAATAATTTCTTAAATAAATTCCTTCGCTATGGAGTTGGTATTTCTTAAAACAATAGTTGTTTCTAAGTGCAACAGAATGTGCATTCATAAACATTTTATGAATTGCCTCATATGAAACTGATTTTGCATTAATATATTTATGTTCACAATATAAATTAGTCCGCTAATGACCATCGTTCCCATGACACCCCACCCCTAGACCCACATTAACAAAGAGAATTACTTAGTAATTCTGTTTACTAATGTGGAGAACAGGGTTGGTTAAGGGCCACCATCATAGTCTTGCATTAGATAAGAGCTAAGTATGTCGGTATTTGTACTTTTTTTCATTTCATCTCGAGTATTCGACATGCTAAATTCTGATCTAATACACTACTATGGTGGATACATGATCGATTCAGAAACAAAATATAATAACTACAAACAACGCAAGTCACAGAACAACACACAGATATATATACATACACATACATCAAAAATCATACAACATATCACAAGTGGTATACGACCACCATATATATACATACATCCTCGCCAAAAGAATATACATTATAAGGTTCCCAAACAAAAGGCTACTACACAAAAACTATGCCATATCCAAAGTTGATGGTGGAATCCAAAAGGTAAAGCAGGCTAAGAGTCCAACTACCTAACCTGCAACTCCGTCTGACCCGAGTAATAAATACACGGGTCAGGCTAACTAGAACTTGAGATTAGTACAAGATAAGAGAAATGTAAGTACTTAAGGGAACTCTTCCTTTAGTTATAAAGGAATGATATACAAGTATAGCTCAATAGCAATGCCATGTAATAGATTCATTAAGGGTTGTCGCAGGAATAGGTGTAGTTCAACATATTATTCTAAACACAAAGGCATTTAATATAAATGCAAGCAATCATTCAAAAGTTATAAGGGAAAATCATCAAAATTTCCAATATAAATCACATGGAACTCAAAATAGAGTTCAAATCTCATGAAGACGAAATCACCCTATATAACATCTCATGTAGCTCTAGGCTATCAGTGCATTAAAATCTCAAAATGGTGAAATCTTATAAAACTCTGAAAACTCAGAAAATCGGGATTGGCCAGATCCCCTATTGCAAAGCCGAAGCAATGTTGCACGTGCTAAACTCTTGTCCAGTGCTATTTATAATTTAGGTACCTAACTCGTGGACTCGAAGATCATACTCATGATGATCGAAGTCACATAATTTGTGGTGACCGAAGTCACATAACACGTGGTGAACGAAGTCACATGCTCATATGACCCGAAGGTCTATAACACTGGCATACTCGTGGATGTGTCACAAACTCTCGGAAAGGAACCCGAAAAGTGTTAACGTACGTCCCATACCACACGTTCGTACTAAATGGTTTACTAACCGATAGTTAACTCCACATCATAAAAATAAAATATCAAATATCAAAAATCTCAGAATACTCATATATCTTGCCTCGTCTCATCGGAAAGCGAAAATAAACCTTATAGTGGTTTCTCATAAACCATAATCCTCGGAAAGGGAAATCTCATCTCAAGACTCACCTCGTCTCATCGGCGAGTAAAACAACATATATAAGTGGTTCTCATTGATTATTACTTCTATAATAGGAGATCTCGAACCTCTCAACTTGCCAAATATTGGCTAACTCGGCTAATTCCTATGAATTATAAATCTCAATAATCAACTTAAAACAGTATACTTAAGAGATTTCGATCGTACAAGTCCGGAATTAACCGAAATGTAAACTTACATGTCCCATACCATGTGTTTTACTAAAGTGTTTAATTCTCTTTCTCGTACATTCGAAAAGTATAAAAATAAAGTATATTCTTTATAAAATAATTGTTTATAGAAAACGAATTTGAAAATAATTTTCTAAAACCATTTTGGAAGCAATTTAGTGAAATTTCACCTTATTATAGGAAATAAATATTTTAAAATACTTTGAAATAATTTAATAATAATTTAAAAATATTTCATAATAATGGTTTCAAAGCCAAGTTATTTAAAAATTTCTCAAATTTTATTTGGAATAAATAGTGCTTGAAATTGAAGAAAAACGAAGAATTCACTCCAAATCGATATTTGAATTTGATTCGAATTTACAACAAATTTTAAAATTCCAAATTCCAAATTCTTCCATAACTTGGCTGATCCATTGATGGATATCATAGCCCATAAGCATCATCAAAATCATCTCAAAATTGCAAAGTAATTGGCCACAAAAGTTATCAGAAGCGGATGAAAATGCTTATAGAAAAACTTGAAAACAAATATATATGAAGACCATATGCAGGCGACCAAGAGGCCGACCTTGCACTTCCACAGGTTGACCACTAGGTCAACCATAAGGCTCCTCAGATCGATCGTAAGGTTGACCTGGGGAAGTCTATGGTCGACCTCCCGGTTGACCATTCATACGCGAATTGATTTTTCCCGTTCCAGGTTGTTTCTCTAGTGCGATTCAATCTTTGAGCAAAAGTTTAACATAGCTACAGGTTGTTTTGGGTCATAAAAATTGGCATGCATTGAGTTTGACAACTAAACTACAATCCAAAAAAGTTCCGGTAGTAATTCGACTGAAAATGAAAGAGATATTGGTGCTCAAAGTAGCAACCAGAAATAAGAAAACTAAGAAACAACTAACAGACAGGATTCCTATATACAATAACTGATTTTAGCCAAATTGTCGTAGGCAATTCATTTTCCAGCTAACATTGTAACTCACTTTAACAATTTGGCAAGAATTCGATAGCAAGTTGCGAGCGTTGATGAAGAAGAGAGGCTTCAAGACCCTGTAACAGCTTGAAAAGAAACATGCATAACAATAAAAGAAGTTACATTCATCTCAAGCTCAAAGATTTTGATGAAATAAATTTAGTATTAGTTTGGATTACCTTGAATAATCTTGGTTTAATTGATTCTCTCTTTGAATTGGATGTAATTTTGAGTAGAAATTGAGTTTACAAGAGGATGGCCATTGTTTTTCTTATTTTCTATTTACTGTATATTTAGTTTTGAGTAGAAGATGAAGGAAAGACTACGTGCTGTATTTTTTCTTTCTCGCTAGAAGGTTCCATTAATGGGTTGTGGATTTAAACTTACCTAAAAATCCCTAGGGTAATAACACTTACGAATATGTTATGTACATATTTATCCTATTTTATAAATATATGTACAATCTTCTTCATTTTAAAACCAAATAAAAATATATGCACAAATGTATATGAATAAAATTATTATTTTAACAAGATAAAATTTATTTCCACTATGAAAAGTTATTTTTACCAGTAAAACCTTATTTTTGTCAATATTACACAATGTGCACCATTTATTACAAAAGCACTATTTTTAATACAACAATTTATAAAAAAATTGTTTTCTTGTCAAATAAATTACAACAAATCATTTTAATTTTATTTAAAGACTAAAATATTATTTATAACCAATATTTCATCTTTTATTTTAATAAAATACATAATTTCTACATATTTCTCCTTTTATATTAAATGAAAAGCAAATATTGGCAATTATTACCAATATTATTACATTGACTTAATTAAAATCCAATAATTGATTATTTTCACTCCAAACTCTCAAAATAAAGTTTTTTTTAAAAAAACTTAATTTCCATCTATTTATTTTTATTTCAACAATTAAATGTTGAAATACATCCCTCGATTAATTTATTAACTCAAATTACCAAAGATTCCAATATTTTCCTTTTATTACTTAAAACTCCATTCAATTAAATTCCAAGATCAATCTTTAACTTCAAACACAATGTTTATTTGAAATAAAAAATTTAAAACAAATTTATCCTCTCTATTTCATTTCATTCTCAATATTAAATTATAACTATCATTATAATTTAATCTCATAGGTAATAACCAACACCAGGGTTGTTACGGTTCCCAAAATTCTCTTAGGATCATTCATACAAGATCTCTTATGTATAATTATTACATACAATCTCTTGACTTAGACGTCCTGCCAATTCCTTGGCCTAGGATATATAGGGCTTTCTTATAAACCCTTATCTCATATGGTCTTGTAAACTAATCTTTGGATGATATTAATTTTGACATTGTATACTACTCTTAAGTACACACCTTATAGAAAGGATTTGACTCATTTTCACACATTATTAATCATGCTTTATCCAATATGGTTCGATTACTCCATATCAATTCATTATTATGTATTATTGGGAGGAGGGCTTTTAAGGTAGAATCTTTTATTCATTTTTACATACATTCAGCACTCTTTACAATATAGTTACATATTCGATCAAATCGAATCATTTCTATCACATGTCATATTATTTACTTCCGTTTTATATTCTATTAGCTTACCTTACACATGTGTATTAAATACACATGTCCATGTCCGTGACGACTCATTGGTGAATACGACGAAGTACGTAGAAACATCTTGATATTAATAAACTTACGTATGCGTACATTTATATGTATTAATCTGAGGAGTTCATCAATTTTTATGATTCTCCCACTAAATGGGTGCATAGCCCTTATTGTTTGAGATATAATTAACCAATATCATATAATTCATAATCATATAATAAAATTATTTCTCAAAACTACGGCTTAGTGGATCTTTCCAAAATAATTGTAAATAGTTTTAGATACTTCTTTATTTTCAATTGCATCAATTTTGTTGTGAAAACAAAAACCACATTATAGTTTCAGAACGAATATTCATAATATTCGTACTATAAATATAACTATGCCTATTTTTCAATTGACATCAAAAACAGTCATTATTTCATAAATAATATTTCGTATTCTTTACGAAAATGATTTTCATAATCCGATGTAATTAATAAGTGCTATATGGAATGCTTCCACTGTTTTCGTCATTACTGTAACAGCTTACTAGATTTGGAGGCCCATCGTTCACTTCATATAAACTATTTATTTCATATAATGCAACTAGTTTACAGTGGAGAATACTTTGATCAAATATCTTGAACTCAAAAAAATTCTCATAGAAAATAATTTTCTATATGAAAATGCATTTTGGGATGTTTCTTATTCCAATATCAAGTATCAATTATTATTTTATAATTCTTATTTTCGATGTTTCTTTATGAAGTAGAAGTGACATTCATTCTCTTCATCCCAATTATACTTTAAATAACATCTACTCTTGTACATTCGTTATTCTTTCTAAATGGTTCAATTATTCAAACAAATAACATTACTACAACATCATAATGAATTATATGCAAAATCTCACTCGATCATCCTTAATATTTAAGAACATCAAATATGTTGCATTTTGTGTAAACTGATCAAACTGACATTTTAGCGATTGAGTTCTTAGATCTAGCTTGTAATTTTGGTCTAGTTTTACATTTAACTCAATTTGATCACTTTGTAATCAATCAGATTGAACACTCGATCTCACAGTACTGTTTATTAGCGTACTTCAAATGAATAAAGTTCATCAATGTACCGTACATTACAATTATGATCATTTCTCATATAACATTTATATGCAATAGTATATGGATCAAATATCTGTAACAACCCTGATTTTAGTGATTACTGTAGAATATTAAATTATAACGGCGGTTATAATTTAATAGTGCAAATTAATAATTAACGAGGAATTTAAATTGTTTATTAGTAATAAACAATATATTTGAGGATAAAAATGAGAAAATAGAATTTTGGAAACTTTATTAAGATGTTTTGAGATAATAAAATGAGGAAAATGTGTTTTATTTAGAGTTAATGCAATAATTTTGTTAATTATTGCTATTTACTTCTTTTAATGATTTTTAAAAGAAGTAATTAATTTGAAGATGAGATATATTTAAAATGATGATGGAATTGAGTTTAAAAATATAATTTAGGTGTAAAATTATATTTGGAATGGGTTATAAAATTTTATTACACAAAAATATTATTTTTGTGTAATTTACAATGTTAATTACAATGGATTTGTAATTAAAGATGTAAATTTGTTATTTATTTATTTAAAAAAAAGAGAAGTATGATGGTAAATTTTTTTAAAAATATAAATAATCTTTAATTTTGAGTATATAACATTTTTTCATCATGAATATGAAGTTTTATAAATTTTTGATATGAAATAAAGCTGAGTAGATGATTGAATTTGACGGTGTGCATTATTAACATGTAACTAAGTGATTAATTTATAAACTAAGCTAATTTTCCTGAACAATTGGACTCTAGCCCGTTAACACACTTCACTTAGCCTGTTAGAAAAGAAATGAGAAACATATTTCTCTTCCTCAAACATCAGCACGTTCATTCTCTTCCACAGTAAAACAAAACTCAGAAACCATTCCTCTTTCTAAATCCTAGAGCTCTAAATCTTCAATTCCTACATTAATTTGCTAATTTTAATCAAACAAAAGCTATATTTCTCAGGTAATCAACTCCAAAACTTATTCTATTTCATAAAATTTGGATTTTTGCAAAATATAGATTGTTAATAATAGGGTTTCCTTACTTGCATGTAGTTGTAATGTTGTTTTATAGGTTTTAGAAGCTAAAATTCAAGCAAAAGCTCCAACCTTTCTACATTAATTCGAGTTTTTGCATTCCTACAACAAGGTGAGTTAATCATTCACACCACTAGATTTAATCTACGAGAATAATTGTTAGTTTCTATTTGAATTAATTGGATGGGTTGTTGATTGAATTGCTTTCAAGTTGGTCGTGGTTTGATGAAATTTTTTTATGAAAAATTACTGCAGTAAAACAACAACATTTTAGTGCAAATTTACCTGAATTTCCTCATTCTTTTTGCAATTGAAAAAATATTCTGTTAGCTACAACTTATTTTTTAATTACTTTCTGAAATTCTATAGTTTATAGGGTCGAAATTTAGTTTGAAACTGATGTACACAGCTCTGCTCTGTGCAACTGTTTTTGTTGAAACCTGATTTTAAAATGACCATAACTTTTGAATGTTAAATCGATAATGAGTAAGATTTTTTTCAGTATGAAGGTGTATTTATAAGGAAAAACTTTTATGTTTATCATTTTCTATAAGTCAAATTTTTTTTAATCATAATATGTGTTTGAAGAGCTAGTAACCTCTCAGTCCTGTGTTTTTAATTTCAACTTTGAAACACAGAATTGTTTTGGCCATATCTTTTTCATCTTTGATCGGATTTTGATAATTATTGATCTTTAGAAAGAAAAAATCATTTACTACAAGTTTCATATTTTGAGTTTTCTATAATTTTGAGGTTAGATATGTCAAAATCTAATTTTTCTACTGCTAACCCGAGAGCAAAACCAATATTTGCTCTGTGCTTGAAGCTGAAACGAAATTGGCCATAACTTCTTCGTTTCTTAGCCTAATTTGACAATTTTGCATGTTTCGGAAGTGTAGACATTGTGCTAAACGTTTCTTGTTTTGATTTTTCTTAAAATTTTATGTTAGTTTGGTCAAAAATGTGTTTGATTGTTGCTATCCCGAGACCAAAATGACAGAAGTATTACAATTCATACCCCAGAACTATTTTTATCATAACCTTTTCATTTCTTATCCAAATTCAATAATCTTAGATGTGACGGAAAGCTTAAACATTGTACTAAAAGATTCATGTTTTGTATTTCCTAAAATTTTGACGTTTGCTTGGTCTAAACTGTGTTTGTTTGTTGCTGTCCCAAGGGCAAAACGACAGCATCAATGATTGTTGATCTAAGAATTGTTTTGGTCATATATTTCACATTTCTTATCCAAATTCAATAATTTTAGATGTTTCAAAAAGCTTAGAGTTTGTGATATAAATTTTATGTTTCGAGTCTTTTGAAATTTAGAAGTTAGCTTGGTCAAAACTGTATTTGTTTGTTACTGTCCCGAGAGCAAAACGACAGCAATAACAATCATTGACACGATAATTATATTAGCTTATTTTCGCTCTCATTCTTATTCGATTTTGATATTGTTTTGAGACATTTTGAGAGCTATGATGCCTATCAATAGGCCAGCTATATTTGGAGAATTTGAAATTCAAATTTAAATAGAATTTGAATTGATTTTGTGTTAAATTTGAATTGAATTCGTATTAAACTCAAGTTATCGGTCTTGAGTTATCTTCCTTGTTTTTCATTGTTTTGGAGCACGGTTTTCACCAAACCATTTTTGAAGTGATTTTTGAATAAATGGAAATTTCAAATTATTATTATATAGTATTTTAAAATTATTTTTATAATATACAATCTATTTTTTTTCTATAATAAAGAAATTTCAAATACTGGTTTTATTAACCTTTTTTGGGAAAAAGTTTTAGTAGCTTGTTTTCTCTTGTAAACTATTTTATATATAAAACATATACTTTTACACTATTCGAACGTATGAGAAAGAGAATTAAACGAATTAGTAAAACATGTGGTATGATACATGTGCGTTTTCTATTTCGGTTACTTCCGGACTTGTACGACCGAAGCTATTTGAGATTATTGATTCTGAGATGTTTTGCCATTTTATGGCGTATTTTGAGTTTTATAATTCCTATCTATTTGAATTATTTAAGCAAGTATTATGGTTTGATATCTCTTATGTAGGAGTATGTTCGATGAGAACCATCATGATGTTTTATTTACTTGCCAATGATATAAGGCAAGTCTTGAGTAAATGATTTCATAATTTGAGATTTATGGCTCATGAGGAACCATCACGATGTTTTCACTTGTCGAGAAGATGAGATAAATTTACGATGCCATTTAATACTTGTCAATGAGATGAGACGAGTATGGTGTCTCTTTATCACTCACCAATGAGACGAAGCGAGATATGATTTTTTGAGTTTTATGATATTCCTAGTGTGGCATCGACTAGTGGCTAGTAAACCGCTAAGTGCGAACGTATGGTATGGGACACACGTTAACACTTTTTAGGTTCCTACCCATGAGTTTGCGACACATTCGCGATTTTTGCCTAGCAGAACTGCTTTGAGAGGTGTTAACGACCTTGTCATGAGGACGAACTGCTTTGGAAGGTGTTAGCAACCTTGTTAGGGATGAAAAAAGGCTTGGAGAGGTGTCAACGATCTTATCATGAGGACTAACTGCTTTGGAAGGTGTTAGAGACCTTGTCTTAGGCTTCGGCCCTCTGAGTTTAGCACATGCAGCATTGCTTCGGCATTGCAATCGAGGATCTGTCCAATCCGGGTTTTTAATTTTTGGGTTCGCCGTTTTTGGCGCATTAGAGTTAAGATTTTCTGAGTTTTGAACTTGTATCGTATTCTTTATTGAGTTTGAGATTTTATGAGTTAAATTCGTATCGAGTTCCGTGAGCTTTTAAGATTGAGATGCATGTATGAGATTTTGCCGTCTTGGCCTACTTATTAGTTTGAGATATCACATTCTTATGAAGTTATCTTGTGTTGCTTTCGTGGCTTCTATTTGTAATTGAGATGAGTTTTATCCCTTTTTGGAGTAATGGTTCATGGAACCATTTGGGTTTTACTTGAGCTTTATATGAGTTGATTTGAGTTCATTATGGGTTATCGCCCACGATACGAGGCACTTGTGTTTTGTTTGAGGTATCCAATATCATAGTCCCTCCTGATCGGGAAGCCACCAGAGGATACCACACGGGCTACGGGAGAAAACCAAACTCGTACAAGGTGCGATATGGTAGGTGACACGGCACACAAGGCAATGCCAGGTAGATATACCAATTATGCACACGGGCTGGTGGTAACGCGAAGCGCATAGCTACCGCCCACCTCGAGCCACACCCCCAAATCAAAAATCAAAAGTGGCTACTGAATCAACCCAAAAGTCAGAGTATAATATTGAAGGGATGTGTCCGATAAGAAGGGATACCTCCTTGGCCCGAGATCGCTCCTACCACCTTATGCCAACTCAAAGGAGTCGGGTCCACGTATATACCTTAATAGAACGTCGCCACTATCCTACTTCATTCTAGAATCTCCACCGCGTACACAGTTGTTAAAGTGGTTTTTGGAGTTGGCAGAGAGTATGACAACTTCCGATCCCGGTCTCTTCAATAACCAACTATTATTATAACACCGCGGTCATTTCAAAATAATTTATACTTTTAATATCAATTTCAAAACCATATAAATACGATATCATTTCCATTTTAAAACCAAATCAATATGATACCCTTTTTATTTCAAATCAATATAATATCATTTTATTTCAAATATATCCCTTTTCGAAATCATAGCACTTTCAAATTATACACTTCAAAACCAAACATTTGAAATTTTAACACCTTTAAAACATAATACTTTGAAATTCATAACTTCGAAACATTTCAATTTCGATAAACATTTCAATTTCGATATATTTCCAAAACTAAATTTGATAATTTCGATTCCACAATTAAAATTTATATTATTTAGTTTTGAAATATTTTACATAATAAACCCCTTATCATTTAAATAAGACTCAAATTACAAATAACTAGATATTGCCTTCAATTCATTCTACTTGAAATACTCATTTAATTCATCTAGACCCAAAAATCAAGTTATAATAATTATACCTTTTAAAATTTCCAATTTAATAAATTTCACATCAACCCTGTTGGTTTAATTCTTAAATAAGTCCAATTTCATATAATCTCAAATTTATCTCAATTTCAAATCAAATTTATTCGAGTAAAATTCTTAAATAATTTAATTGACATCAATTTCTTATTTATCTTCCAACCTCAGTTTTATTTAATCCATTATAACTATATACACAATAAAATTTTAACAGCTACTTAACCATATTATCTTAATAAAATCAAACATAATTATTTAACTTATTGTATACTTTAACCTAATTTTATACATAGCTTAAAACCAAAATTTTAACTATATATAAAAATAACATTTATAAAATATCCTAATCAAAATCTCATAAAACCATATATTTCTTTACCAAACCATAGATATCATTTCAAAATATTTATATATATAGACCACGGTGTCTGTATAAAATTTTCTATCCTATGGTCAAGTGATACGAATATTTATCATTTCAATCCGTAATTTAAAATATGAATACGGTTAGTATCATTTCAAACCGCAATCCCGAATGAAATAAAGTGCATAACGATTTGTAGTTAAAACAATATAAAATACAACATCCATTCATCCAATATCAACCATCAACCATTTATCACAATTATCATCCAATTCAATCAATAACATCAATATATAATCAGAAAATAAATAACAGGCATTTACCGGCAGTTTATATTCAATCATAAATTAACTAACTATTTAGCTGGCAGTTTATATGCAATAATAATTTAGATAACAATTTAATTTAAATAAATCAAATTTAATTGAGATGATGATTAAAAATATGCCAAACGGTCATAAATAAATTTCTACTCAAATCAGAAATAAAAAAACGTAAGAAATTTTAGAAATTGTGAGTGGGTTAAAACACTCACCTTTTGAATTTAAAATCAAATTTAAACCCAAAAATCAAACAACCTTAGAATTCGTCCAAATTAGCGCCAAAATGTCCGGAATTCCAATACGAACCTAGCGCGGAAAACCACACGTAATTTCAACCTCGTGTGTAAAAGTTATGTTGGTTAAAACATACGAAATCAAAAATTAAAATAAAACAAAATAAAGAAAAAAAACATCACAACACTCACCACGTCATCATCTTCATCCCAAATTACGCACACACAAACAGAACGCATCAGGAATGCACGCGACCCTACGCCATCTTTGACCATCGATTTTGCCTGGCATAAGCCGCCGTCGACGAAAGAACAGCCCCCCACGAACTCGCCCTGACCTCCTCTACACATAGCGAGGTCCGACCAACCCCACCATCGACCGCCGCCCCCTTCAAACCCCAAATGAATTTTAACGCCAAATCTAGCCGTTTAATCACAGAACGAACACCACCGATGCGAAGCGTACGAGCCTCTCTACAGAACCCATAAATTGATTTGACGATTGGGCGAGTTTGATTTCGGCATGATGAACAACCGATAATGTTTCACCTAGTTCCAGCCACACGAAGACTTAGATTAGAAAACGAATTATATATTTGACTTGCGCTCATCGAGAGCTTAAAATCCATATATAATTCGATATAGTTTGGAGATTTTTAAATTTTGAAGTTGAAATTTGAATTGTAATTGGATCTAGAATTTATTTGTCTGCCATTAAAATGAGGAGCCGAGGAGGAATTGTACGTACAAACAGATGACCATGAGGGACAATTAGGGTTTATAACAGGGTATTTATAGGCAAGCTGAGATTAGAATGAATGGATAAAATTGATATACGCGCTGAGCGATAAAATGGCCCGAAAAGCCCGTCCTGATTCCGGAACGAAATTGAGTCAACGCATATATCAAAATAGATGTTTTAAAATATTTTAAATGCGATGGTAGGTTTCAAGTCCAAATTCCATCATATGAAGAAGTTATGCTAAAATCAAGTTATTTCAAATTGATTTCAATTGATTTCAATTTCATTGATTTCTAGGCGTTTCGGGTCCGTACGATCAAACGATAAGTCCGATCGTTACGAAACTTGAAATCCTAAAATAATTCACTGTTACTGATCCGATGCAACTGGTTTTGTCGAAATCCAAGTCAGTGCCAAAATGGCTATTTTCCAGTTAATTAAATAAAATTAATATTAAATTAATTAAATCACTATTTAAATTCAAATTCTATAATTTATAAATTTATCATCTTGGATTACTTTAGTCATTTATAATCATTTAAAACATATTCTTATTTTGACTTATTTTTGAACATTTCACAGTTTTCATCATTTAATTTAAATTTCAATTAATACAGTAATTGTAAATTTAAATTCCTAATAAATCCATATGTTTGTTGAATCAATTATCATTGGTTTGTTTTTATGACATTAATAATTCTATTTCATCCTAGTTTCCAATTAATATAGAAATCAATTTAAGTTACTTACCATTGAATTCGTCTATTATAGATTACATTCCAAGTAATTAAAAATTGATTACAATAAATTGGCTTGGTTGAATTGCCATCTTTATACTAGGTCCATTATCACTCTATAAACCTAGTTACATTTAGTTTTATATCACATTACACAAATATACCCTATTTACATCTTAAATTTATATAAATGGCTATATTTCAAAATGTGAAATCTTGTCTATTACACATATTAATTAAGGTTTTAAAACCAATTTATAAAATTTCCTTAGTTCCATCCATTTTACCAATTTATTACCTTATAACTAAAGTTACGTTTCTACTTAATTTACATTCACACTTCCGTTATTATATTAATTATCATTAAAGTAACGTTTATTATCAACAACAAACATTATAATTACTTATCTAACATTGATTGTACAAATTTTCAATTTATTACGTATTACTTCCTCAGTTAATAACTTTTGAATTTATTCCCCGATTCCCTAATTTCAATCAATTATAACCTTACAATTTGTTTAATTAATAGGTATTGCACTAATTTAGTTACTTATCAACTTGCATCAACCTTATTACATTAATTTACATTCAGTTATTATTAATCAATGTATTATTCCATTGGTAAATTAAATGCTTACTTTTATTTACTTATTTTAAATTTTATACCCAAGTGCAACAATTTACACTTTCCACTATTGTATTAATTTGAATTCCATTCTAGTTATTATTTTTATTAATAATTCACTAATTCTTATTTTCTTAATTAATAAATTTCAAAAATCCTATTAAATTAACAATTTTAGTTATCGAAAATTTACGGGTCGTTACACTCTCCCCCACTCAAAACTTTTCATCCCCGAAAAGGAAAATGAAGGGAAAGAAAGAATTAAATAATCAATATATCTTATTCAAAAATATGAACTTTATAAACAAATAAATTTAAATTTTTTTAATAATTTAAATAAAATATATCAATTTATAACCATTAAATCCTTTTATACTCAAATTAATAAAGTTTGAAAAACATTTTTCAAAATTTTTCTAAGTCCAAAATTTTTGAAAAGTTTCGGCAGAGTCTCCTTTATACGGAGAGGCTCGGGAGAAAATATAATATCAAATATAACAACATACAACATATATTTTCCAAAATAATATATATCCCAACACGGGAAAACAATATAACAACGCTATAAACCGTAATCCAAAAACGTACCTATTTGTTGAGCAATTTACGCTTAATTATGAAACCAAAAGCAGTAGCAATTGCTTCCATTACCTGCATTTCACTTATATAATCTAGAAAGAGTTAATAATTATATAAAATGAAATATTTAAAGTTGTTTCAACCATAACAATCAAATCAATACAAACAATAATCACTCGCAACAAGGCATACAAACATCACATAAAATCAACACAAACCAATTATCCATTCATATCAAACAAGACAAATAGTTGTTTGGGTTCAAAATTTTAAATCGTATAGAATGGAGAGTAAGCTATTAAGTGCACCATTTACTCAGTAGTCTTAGATGAAACTAAATAGATTATTCATATATCCAAACATTTTTAAAGTATCCTTGCCCAAACAACCATAACTAAACAAATAGCAATTTCAAACAATAAATTAAGTTCATTCTTATTATTTTCAACTCATAACATTTATTTATAGTAATTATGTTTAATTCAAATTTCTTAGCATATCAATTCATCTACTTAAGTTTATAATCATTTATTCACTGTATTTATTTATTACTTAATTTCATTTATTCATTTATTTATAATACTTACCTTCAATTTATTTAATTTGTCGCCTTTCAATTATACTTAAGTTTATAACAACTACAACACCCAATTATTATTTATTAAAGAATTTCATTAAATACTTTCATTATTTCAAATTTTTACTTGTATAATATCCTATTACTTTTTCTTATTAAACATTTCAACTTTTAAATCTTTGGTAAGTTATATATATGTTAAAGAATGCAATTGAAAGTTGTACAAGTAAATCTTATTTCTTTTATAACCTAGCATTTAATATCTTATTTTAATTAGAGGTTCCAATTATTAATTAGTTACATTCCATTTCACTACAATAATTGAAACTATTAATCAACGAAAACTTAAGAACTAAATACTGGGTTTAATTTCAAATCATTTAAAATAATAGATAAATATATACTTACGACTTATATTTCCAATTATATTTAAAACAATTCAAAATTTATATTTGTTTATCAAAATAATTCTGCAGTAGAACTGCTAAGTGGCCTTCCCACTTTGAAACTCGAAAATGAATGTCAATGATGCGTGCACTCATCACCGAAATTATTTCCCATTGACAGAGAGGGGAGTACAGAACTTATTTCTTTCTAAAAATTTCTTTAAATATAAATCTTTCAAATCTTATTGGAGTATTTATATCAAAAAATACTTCTAAACAATATGATTATTATATTCCAAAATCATTCAAAAGAATTGTTAGAATCTCGGAACTTAAGTTTTAAATTTCCAATCTTTCATTTATTTTATTTTCTTCAAATTTTGTTGCCAATCAACATTTATAAATTTCACTGCCTAACAACCAATATATTACAACCAAATATATATCATTTATAAAAATTTATTTTTTATATAGAAAATATAATAGGCAAAATTATTTCATTCACCTATATTCAAAACAAATATTGTGTCGGTCTGTCCTATTAAGTGTTTAGAAATCCCTATTGATGTCATAACGTCCCATGCATCAACCAAAATTTATAAATATAAAACGGAACAAATAAACACAATATTAAAACCTTTTTATAACACTATCAAATACGCTCTCTCATCTATACACTCAGCGACTCATCATATGGTATTACTACCCTATTGATAAGATTTAGACCGCATAAAGCTAAGGTTTATCGCTAAACCAAAGCTCTGATACCAGATGTAACGTCCCGCCTTTTTGTACGGTTTAAATCGACGATAAACCACACACGTCAGACTTAAACTATACAGAAGGGTGGATTGTTATTGGGATGAATAAGAAAAAGCAGACAAAAATAAAACAAAACAGAATCTTGCAGCGGAACGACAAAATATAATAATCAAATAAACAATTCATGAAGCTGTTTTACAAAATATTTGATTATACTTATACAATACATATCAGAGTTACACATACCAGAGAATAATAAATAATACAGCGGAACAGTATGAATGTAGTGGAATACTATAATAAATAATAATAAATCTTCGTCTTCGTCCTCCAGAAATAAGGTCTTCAAAATCCTGAAATGCTCAGGCTTACCCGAGCTAATTGAAAAGATAAAACACTCGAGTCAGAACTAAAAGATCTTATGTAAGTTAAATCAACGGTAAATATATGAGTGGAACAGCGTCATAGATGTTTATGGGATTTGACATCTCCTATCTAGTGTCTAACGTGGGTGTAGTAACTTTAGAGCTGCTCGGGATTCACATCTCCTAAGGATCCGTTAAACTATTTGCTATGTAGTAATATGTCGCTATTATAATAATGTCTTTAGTAAAATAAACTTACTTTTAAACAGCGTAAAGGAGTGACCCAATATTCTCCTTAACACGTAATAGTCCCAGTAGTCCATCCAACATCATAGTCCCTCCTGATCGGGAAGCCACCAGAGGATACCACACGGGCTACGGAAGAAAATCAAACTCATACAAGGCGCGATAGGGTAGGTGACACGGCGTACAAGGCAATGCCAGGTAGATATACCAATTACGCACACGGGCTGGTGGTAACGCGTGGCACGCAGCTACCGCCCACTCGAGCCATACCCCCAAATCAAAAATCAAAAGTGGCCACCGAATCAATCCAAAAGTCAGAGTATAATATCGAAGGGATGTGTCCGATAAGAGGGGCTAACTTCTTGGCCCAACATCGCTCCTTTTTTAGCCATCTTATGCCAACTCAAGGTAGTCGAGTCCACGTATATACGTTAATAGAACGTCGCCACCATCCTACTTCATTCTGGAATCTCCACCGCATACACATTTGTTAAAGTGGTTTTCGGAGTTGGCAGAGAGTAGGGCTGTTATGGTAACAATAAATTTACCATTACCATACCATTACCAGCCAATCGGTTACCATTTTCGAGTGAAATCGGTATACCAGTTTATTCGGTGTGGTAACGGTAAATTTACCAATTTCTACGGTAAATCATCGATAACATTTCTTTAATACCAGCGGTAACGGTAATTTTACCAATCAATTTATAATAGATGTATATTCATGTAACATGCTTTATTATAGGCATTTAGAACCAAACAAATGATTAAATTTAGTTTATTAATCAGGTGAACCAATGTTCAATACACTTCACTTCTTTCTCATTTATGTCTTTTATTAAGTAACACTATAAATTGTATAATGAAGCACCATTATGGTGTGAATACGTGTTATGTTACTAACCTTTTTTTAGAAAAACGGTAATTTCCCATTACCAGTGTAACGGTTACCAGATTATCGATATACTAGTCTTCGGTATACCAGCCTATCGGTAACGATAAGCTATTTTCGTTTACCAGTAAAAATGGTATGGTAACAGTATTTGTGAAATGGTAACGGTAACCATTACCATAACAGCCCTAGTAGAGAGTATGACAACTTCCGATCCCAGCCTCTTCAACAACCAACCGTTATTATGACACCGCAGTCATTTCAAAATAATCTATACTTTTAAAACCAGAATATAATATCAATTTCAAAACCATATAAATACGATATCATTTCTATTTTAAAACCAAATCAATATGATATCCTTTTTATTTCAAATCAATATAATATCATTTTATTTCAAATATATCCCTTTTCTAAATCATTGCACTTCCATATACACTTCAAAACCAAACATTTGAAATTTTAACACCTTTAAAACATAATACTTTGAAATTCATAACTTTGAAACATTTAAATTTCGATAAACATTTCAATTTCATATATTTCAAGGCTTTAAATATTCCAAAATTTCAAAACTAAATTTGATAATTTTGATTCAACAATTAAATTTTCTATTATTTAGTTTTGAAATATTTTACATAATAAACCCCTTATCATTTAAATAAGACTCAAATTACAAATAACTAGATATTGCCTTCAATACTTGAAATAATCATTTAATTCACCTAGACCCAAAAATCAAGTTATAATAATTATACCTTTCAAAATTTCCAATTTAATAAATTTCACATCAACCATGTTGGTTTAATTCTTAAATAAATTCAATTTCATATAATCTCAAATTTATCCCAATTTCAAATCAAATTTATTCGAGTAAAATTCTTAAATAATTTAATTCACATCAATTTCATATTTATCTTCCAACCTCAGTTTTATTTTAGGCATTATAACTATATACATAATAAAATTTTTACAGCTACTTAACCATATTATCTTAATAAAATCAAACTTAACTATTTAACATATTTTATACTTTCACCCAGTTTTATACATAGCTTAAAACCAAAATTTTAAATATATATATAATAACATTTATAAAATATCCAAATCAATATCTCATAAAACCATATATTTCTTTACCAAACCATAGAAATCATTTCAAAATATTTATATATAGACCACGGTGTCTGTACAAAATTTTCTATCCTATGGTCAAGGGATACGGATATTTATCATTTCAATCCGTAATTTAAAATATAAATGTGGTTATATATCATTTCAAAACGCAATCCCTAATGAAATAAAGTGCATAACAATTTGCAGTTTAAAACAATATAAAATACAACATCCATTCATCCAATATCAACCATCAACCATTTATCACAATCATCATTCAATTCAATCAATAACATCAATATATAATCAGAAAATAAATAACAGGCATTTGTCGGCAGTTTTTATTCAATCATAAATTAACTAACTATTTAACTGGCAGTTTATATGCAATAATAAATTAAATAACATTTTAGTTTAAATAAATCAAATTTAACTGAGATGTTGATTAAAAATATGCCAAACAGTCATAACTAAATTTATAATCAAATCAGAAATTAATTTAACAAATATAAGAAATTTTAGAAGTTGTGAGTGGGCTAAAACACTCACCTTTTGAAATTTAATTGAATTTAAAATCCAATTTAAACCTAAAAATCAAACAACCTCAGAATTCTTCCAAACTAGCGCCAAACTGTCCGGAATTCCAATACGAACCTAGTGGAGAAAACCACGCGTAATTTCGACCTCATACGTAAAAGTTATGTTGGTTAAAACATACGAAGTCAAAAATTAGAATAAAACAAAATAAAGAAAAAAAAACATCACAACACTCACCACGTCATCATCCTCATCCCAAATTACACACACGTAAACAGAACCCATCAGGAACGCACGCGATCCTACGCCATCTTTGACAACCGATTTCGCCTCGCATAAGCCGCCGTCGACGAAAGCACAGCCCCCCACGAACTCGTCCGGACCTCCTCTACACGCAGCCGAGGTCCGACCATCCCCAAACGCGATCGACCACCGCCCCCATCAAACCCCAAACGAATTTTAATGCCAAATCTAGCCGTTGAATCACAGAACGAACACCACCGATGTGAAGCGTACGAGCCTCTCTATAGGACCCATAAATTGATTTGACGATCGGGCGAGTTTGATTGCGGCGTGATGAACGACCGATAATGTTTCACCCAGTTCCAGCCACGCGAAGACTCAGATCAGAAAATGAATTATATATCTGACATGCGCTTGTCAAGAGCTTCAAATTCATGTATAATTCGATATAGTTTGGAGAGTTTTAAATTTTGAAGTTGAAATTTGAATTTTAATTGGATCTAGAATTTATTTGTCTGCCATTGAAATAAGGAGCTGAGGAGGAATTATACGTATAAACAAATGACCATGAGGGACAATTAGGGTTTATAACAGGGTATTTATAGGCAAGCTGAGATTAGAATGGATGGATAAAATTGATCTACGCGCTGAGCGATAAAATGGCCCGAAAAGCCCGTTCTGACTCCTGAACGAAATTGGGTCAACCCATATATCAAAATAGATGTTTTAAAATATTTTAAACGCGATGGCAGGTTTCAAGTCCAAATTCCATCGTATGAAGAAGTTATGCTAAAATCAAGTTATTTCAAACTGATTTCAATTGATTCAATTTCATTGATTTATGGGCGTTTCGAGTCCGTACTATCAAACAATAAGTCCGATCATTACAAAACTTGAAATCCTTCAATAATTCACCGCTACGGATCCGATGCAACTTGTTTCGTCGAAATCCGAGTCAGTGGCCAAAATGGCTATTTTCTAGCTAATTAAATAAAATTAATATTAAATTAATCAAATCACTATTTAAATTCAAATTCTATAATTTATAAATTTATCATCTTGGATTACTTTATTAATTTATAATCATTTAAAATAAAATCTCTTATTGACTTACTTTTGAACATTTCACAATTTTCATCATTTAATTTAAATTTCAATTAATACAGTAATTATAAATTTAAATTCCCAATAAATCCATATATTTGATTTTTTTTAAAACTTGTTATTGAATCAATTATCATTGGTTTGTTTTTATGACATTAATAATTCTATTTCATCCTAGTTTCCAATTAATATAGAAATCAATTTCAGTTATTTCCATTAAATTCATCTATTATAGATTACATTCCAAGTAATTAAAAATTGATTACAATAAATTGACTTGGTTGAATTGCCATCTTTATACTAGGTCCATTATTACTCTATAAACTTAGTTACATTTAGTTTTATATCACATTACACAAATATACCCTATTTACATCTTAAATTTGTATAAATTGCTATATTTCAAAATGTGAAATCTTGTCTACTACACATATTAAGTAAGGTTTTAAAACCAATTTATAAAATTTCCTTAGTTCCATCCTTTTTACCAATTTATTACCTTATAAATAAAGTTACGTTTCTTTTTAATTTACATTCACACTTCCGTTATTATATTAATTCTCATTAAAGTAACGTTTATTATCAACAACAAACATTATAATTACTTATCTAACATTGATTGTACAAATTTTCAATTTATTACGTATTACTTCCTCAGTTAATAACTTTTGAATTTATTCCCCGATTCTCTAATTTCAATCAATTATAACTTTACAATTTGTTTCAATTAAAAGATATTGCACTAATTTAGTTACTTATCAACTTGCATCAACCTTATTACATTAATTCACATTCAGTTACTATTAATCAATGTATTATTCCATTGGTAAATTAAATGCTTACTTTTATTTACTTATTTTAAATTTTATACCCAAGTGCAACAATTTACACTTTCCACTATTGTATTAATTTGAATTCCATTCTAGTTATTATTTTTATTAATAATTCACCAATTCTTATTTTCTTAATTAACAAATTTCAAAAATCTTATTAAACTAAAAATTTTAGTTATTGAAAATTTACGGGTCATTACAGGGTGGGGCGTCATAGTTTGGCATCAGAGCTGTGGTCAGAACATAGTAGACTAAGCACAGAAGAGTATGTATATCATGATACATCGAAGTACAATATGAGTGAATCATTATCCTTTATTCGATCCTGTTTTCAAATCGAGCCTCGATTCTTTTTCGAGTTTTGGGATTGTTGAGATGGAATATTTCTAGGAATATATATATATATATATATATATATTGCATTCCGTAGTATTCCCTAATAGAGTTTGATCATCTTATCTTATAAGTAATTTTATTTGGGATTATTGTATTCTTATTTTTGTCGATACGAGTGAGTTCGTATCGATGGAGATGATCGATTTCTTTGAGCATTCTTGTTGCATTCCTTTGAGAGTTGTGAATCCTATTGAAGGGATCCATAATGATTGGCTTGTTGTGAGCATTCTGAGTTTTCAGTTTGTTGCGGCTTTTGTAACGCCCCACCTCTATACCCACGCTAGCCAAGGACACTACAGAGTAATGCCGTCAACTAACACGGAGAATAAGGCTGGTTGGGAGCGACCATCTATAGCCTTGCTCTAACTATCTATTGAATACATCGACAATAGTCATACCAAACAGGTCGACATACCCAATGAATACTTAAAATAAAACCATAGGTGGTTGGAGGATCTATCAGAACAGAATATAACAACCCAAATGTATTATACATCACAAACAGTAAATCATCATATACACATATATTGATACATAACAGAGTATACAAAATAATACATGTCAAGTGGTATAGCAAACCACAGTATACAGACGAGTCAAAAGAATACATATATCAGAGTTACAATAAAAAGGACTACACAAAAAGCTTTAACAAAAAGTAACAAGCTGAATAGTCCATGCGGAAGCAAAATAGGCTAAGTCCAAAAGCACCTAACCTGAAACATCTCGGTCTGACCCAAGTATAAAATACACGGTTCAGTCTAGCTAAACAAATCAGTTAGATAAACTGAACAACAATAAACCAGCAAGGTTACAAAGGATAACAAATATCTCTAAAGGAGATAACACAATCATCTAACAAAAAATGAATCATATGATAACATAAAAAGCCTCATATCATCGGCAACTCATAGAAACAAAGGATAAGAATATCCCAACGCAAGCCGAAAGGCAATAACAAATACCCATAAGGTATACAAGTTCCACAAGGTAAACGCTACGCATCATGCGGCTCAAAAAGACCAACACCGAAGGGCAATACCTAGGGAATATACATATGAATGAAACATCAGAAAATTTTCTCGAGGTCAGTACTGTACAAACAAGGATCCATGAGCCTGAAGACTCCAAACCCAATATCACCCATGTGGCTCATAACGACCAACATCGGAAGCGATACTAAAGGGCAACCCAATATCACCCATGCGGCTCATAACGACCAACATCGGAAGCGATGCTAAAGGGCAACAAACCCGAAGGCACAAACCCGAAGGCACATACCCGAAGGCAACAAACCGTAGTGGTGAAGGTCAGAGACCCAATACTGGACACCACTAACTGGCGGAATGTGTCATAACTCTCAAAAAGGAATACGAAAAGTGGTAACGTGAGTCACATAACCGCTCGTTCGCACTAAACGGTTTACTATCCGTTAGTTAATTTCACACTCAAAGCAGTACAAAGTTCACCTCATCTCATCGGTAAACCAGACACAAAGGTCAAAACAATCAATCGAAAAGGTCGGGGATTAATCGGATAGACAGACGCATGGATTCATGGTCCGTGTTTTACCTAACCATTTAATCTCCCTTCTACTCCGCTTGAAGTGCGAAATCGTATGTGTGTTTAATAGAATTTATAAATCGGAGAAACGAGCTTTTAATGCGATTTAGAGGGATTATTTATGAAAACCCGTGAATGAATTCAAAAATAAGTTATCAAAGCCAAAGATGCAATGACAACCACTAAGAACCAACATGAATCGATAAAATTTGGAAAACCAAACAAAATGAGCAAAAATAGGCAAAACAGCAAAATAGGAGCAGGTCGGTCGAACTAGGGCTTGCAATATCTATTTCTCTTTCCCTTCCACCATTTTCAGTTTTGCTTGAGTTTA
Organism: Allium cepa; assembly: GCA_030765085.1. Taxonomy (NCBI): domain Eukaryota; kingdom Viridiplantae; phylum Streptophyta; class Magnoliopsida; order Asparagales; family Amaryllidaceae; genus Allium; species Allium cepa. The sequence goes on along the minus strand of CM060941.1, from coordinate 585,698,082 downwards.
GAAGAAATAAAATGAGGGTGAATGGAGAGGAGAGGGCTGAGTTAGGGGTTTAAACTAACAAATGGGCTGAACCCAAACCCAAAACCCAAATAGAAAAAGTTGCAAAATTCAACTTACTCCAAACATATCAAAGCTTATACTTAAAAAGATCGCAAACGCCATTTTGGAATCAATGGAAATGGTTTCGAGTTCCAATTCGGCCATTTGCAGAAAGTAACATTTCGGACCTAAATCCGACTAACGGCGCTATATTTAAATAAAACATTTAAATATATAATCGTTAAATATGCGGGTTGTTATAGATCTCCCATCCTTACAAAATTGCGTCCCTGCAATTTCTAGAGACGATATTTGTAACAACTACATACATGCAACATTCAAAAGAAAAGGAAAGAAAATAAGCTTGAGATGAAAAGATAAACTCACCGTTGCCAAGCAAGGATAGAAAACCCGGATAAGATCGCTCGATATACTCTCTGGTTTTCCAAGTACAGTCATTGGGGTTAGCGGACCATTGAACTTTAACGAGCGGCACGTCCTTGTTCCGAAGGTGTCGCATCTCCGTGTCAAGTACGCGAATAGGTTGCTATACAATAGATAAGTCCGGTGAGACCTCAAGCTCTAACAAATCAGGAGAAGTAATAATAGAATCCGACTCCCGAAGGCACTTCCAAAGTTGCGAGACGTGAAACACGTCATGAATGCCAGATAAATGAGCTGGAAGTGAAACTCTATAAGCCACAGGGCCAATACGTTCAGTAATAGAAAATGGTCCTATAAAGCGAGGAGCCAATTTCCCAGTTGTACTGAAGCGCATAACCCCTTTCAAAGGAGAAACACGAATAAAAACAAGATCACCAATCGAGAACTCGAGAGGCTTCCTACGACCATCCGCGTAGGATTTCTGGCGACTCTGTGCCTCTTTCATTGTCAACCGAATAAGATCAATCTTCTCAGAAGAATTACGAACAAAATCTGGACCAAGAATAAGCTTCTCCCCAGATTCCAACCAACAAGAAGGTGATCGACATGGCCTTCCGTATAAGGCTTCGAAAGGAGCCATACCGATACTAGACTGAAAACTATTGTTGTAGGATAACTCTGCAAGAGGTAGGTGATCCTTCCAACAACCACCGAAATCAAAAATACAAATACGAAGAAGATCTTCCAAGATACGATTCACCCGTTCAGTCTGTCCATCAGACTGCGGATGATAAGCTGTGCTAAAATTAAGCTTTGTTCCCAAAGCTTGCTGAAGACTTCGCCAAAAATGTCTCGTGAATAAAGGATTATGATCACTCACAATAGAACTAGGAACACCGTGAAGTCTCACGATTTCCTTGACATACAACTTAGCCAAATGCGAAGCAGTCCTATTAGACTTAATAGGGATAAAATGAGCAGACTTGGTGAGGTGATCAACAATAACCCAAATGCTAGAATGGCCCGATCTCGAACGAGGTAGGCCGTCAATGAAATCCATAGAAATCTGATCCCATTTCCACAATGGAATCTCTAGAGGATGAAGAAGACCAGAAGGGCGCTGATGTTTGGCCTTAAAACGCTGACAAGTTATGAAATTACTCACATAACTCGCCACATCGCGCTTCATGCCTTCCCAATAATAAAGACGATGCATATCGGCATACATCTTACTACTACTAAGATGAATGGTATACTTAGAACGGTGACAGTCATCAAGAATGTCATGCCTAAGTGCAAGATCAGAAGGCACAAAAAGACGGTTCTTCTTACGAAGACACCCATGAGAATCAATGCTGAAATCCCGTAACGCCTCATCACAGGATCCAGACTCACAAAGCTGAATAAGATGCAACAAATCAGGATTATGCCGTTGGGCATCGCAATACGATCTAATAAAATAGGTCGAGCTCTCAAACTAAATAATAAAATAAGAGTATCTGAAGATGAACCTCGATCCCGAATTTTACAAAAAGATAGAGTCTCAAGAATATTCCATTCGGCAAGCATCATAGAAATAACAGCCGAATGTTTGCGACTAAGCGCATCAGCAACACGATTACCCTTACCAGGGGTATACTGGATATCAAAGTCAAAAGAAGCAAGAAACTCGAGCCAACGCTGTTGTCTCATATTGAGTTCCTTCTGAGTGAACAAATACTTCAAGGATTTATGATCGGTATAGAGAATGAAGCGATCGCCCAATAAATAGTGTCGCCAAATCTTCAAGGCGAAGACAATGGCGCCTAACTCAAGATCATGAGTGGCATAGCGAACTTCATTCGGACGCAGTTGCCTAGAAGCATAAGCAACTACCCGATCCTTCTGCGTAAGAACAGCACCGAGACCACTACCACAAGCATTGGTGTAGAAAACAAGATCATGATTCCCCTTGGGAACCACAAGAATAGGAGCATTAGTGAGAAGTTTCGTCAATGTCTGAAAGGAAGCTTCACACTTGTCGGACCAAACAAAACGAATGCCTTTTCGAGTAAGGCAGGTGAGAGGAAGCACCACACGGGAAAAATCCTTAATGAACCGACGGTAATAACCCGCCAATCCAAGGAAACTACGAATCTCATGAACATTCTTAGGCCTCTTCCAATTCTGGATGGCTTCGATCTTTGAGGGATCGATAGAAATGCCATCGGAAGATACAACATGGCCTACGAACTTAACCCAATTCTCCCAAAAATGGCACTTGGAGAATTTGGCTCTAAGTTGATGATGACGAAGAGTACTCAAGACAATTGTCAAGTGATTAGCATGCTCGGCTTCAGACTTAGAATAAATAAGGATATCATCAATGAACACAAGGATGAACTTATCGATATATTCCCGGAATACTCGATTCATGAGATCAACAAAGAAAGCAGGAGCGTTCGTCAAACCGAATGGCATAATGAGCCACTCAAAAGAACCATAACGAGTGCGGAAAGCGGTAAGAGGAATGCTATCCTCCGCAACTCGTAACCGATGAAAACATGTGGCAAGGTCTAGCTGAGAAAAGACCTTAGCACCACTCAATAGATCGAACATATCATCAATCCTAGGAAATGGATACCTATTCCTGATGGTTAACTCGTTAAGCTTGCTATAGTCAATGCAAAGCCTAAGAGTTCCATCAGACTTCTTCACAAAGATGACCGCGGATCCCCACGGAGAAAAACTGGACTGAATCAACTGCTTGGACTCGAGCTCTAAAAGCTGCTTCTTGAGTTCCTCATTTTCCCTTGTAGACATCCTCGTGGGAGGACGGCTAACTGGCTGCGCGCCTGGAATGAGATCAATGCGGAACTCAATTGCCCTCTTAGGTGGAAACCCGAGACAGGCTCAAAAACATCAGAAAAGTCACAAGCAACAGGAATACGAGATATATCATCATCATCTCGTGAATCAAGAGAATGCAAAGCCATTTCGGAATTTTCCACATTCCGAAGAACAAGAGATAACTGAGTAGGCGAATCCGGATGTCGAAGATACAAAATTCTCTCCAAACAAATAATCCTGGCATCATATCTCACTAGCCAGTCCATACCCAAAATCATACCAAATCCCAGACAAGAGATAACATGCACATTCGCACGAAAAGAAAAGCCACATAAAACAATATCAACATCATCACAAAGCAAGCTAAGGGTCACGGATCCCCCAATAGGATTCGCAATCCTTAAAGAAGTAACCAAACAAGAAACATCCAAAGATAAATCATCGACGAGCTTTTTCGATACGAAGGAATGTGATGCACCCGTATCGAAAAGAACTCGTATACTATGATCATGAAATAAAATAGAACCTTCCAAAATAGATGGAGATATACCTTTGGACTGAGAGGGACCTTCAGAAGCCTTAGCAGCATAACGCCTGCTAGACTTGGCACCAGCCGGAACAGTAGGGCAAGCTGAAACATGATGACCTTCCTTCTTGCAATAGCGGCAGAAGAGAGGCTTAGGACAAGCTCGAATAATATGATCAAGTGAACCACAATTGAAACACTTCCGAATGAAAGGTGTTCCGGAAGACTGAGGCTGAGAGCTAGGACCACCATTCTTCTTCTTCTTAGAAGGTAAAGACCTAGACTTCTGAATTGGAAACTGCCTCTTGTTGGGGTTCTTGGAAACCTCAACATCAACATCACTATCGCACTCCTTCTCGACGGTCTTGAGATGAAGCGCAGAATCAACCAACTCCTCAAAAGAAAGCTTAAGATGGAGCAACAAAGACTTCTTAAGATATTTCTTAATTCCAGAAACAAACTTCAAATTCTTCTTATAAGAAGTGCTAATGAATTCAAGACCATACTTAGATAAAGCCTCGAATGATGCAACATACTCAGAAATAGAAGATTTCCCTTGCTTCAACTCAAGAAAGCGACAGGTCAATAAAACTTTTTCAGATTCAGGAACGAACTTGAGTTCAAATCGCTCCCGAAACTGAGTCCAAGAAAGAGTAGACTCATCAATCTCGGCTACAAGAAGCTCATACCAATCAAGAGCACGCTCTTGTAATTAGCTAGAAGTTACAAGAACTCTATCATGGTCAGAAAGATCCATGCGAGAGAAGATACGCTCGCACATGCGAAACCAAGCTTAGACTTCAAGAACAGACTCGGAGCGTTTAAACGGCTTTCCTTCAAGATGAGAAAAATCACTGCACAGACGTGCAAAGGCAGACTTGCGAGGTGGAGATACTCGAGGAGGAACTGGAGGCTGAGTGCTCCTAAACAACTCCAAAAATTGATCGGCAGACATATAAACGCCATCCGGATGTGAGCCACTGAATTGCCCAGCATTCGAACGTCGTCCCCTGCCTCTTCCAGCCATACACTGAAAGTAAGATAAGAACAAGATTATTCACAAGGTAGATAATCAAGATGGAATACTACGGAATAAAATACATTCCTAGACGTATTCCCACATTCTATCTATCACCAAGGCACAGAAGGAATAGAGAGACACGATGACTCAAAGATTTGTATCACTTATATACTTTGATGTACCGGAATATGTGCATCTATTCTGTGTTTATCATATTCTGTCCTGAACCTAGCTCTGATACCACGCTGTAAGGCCCCACCTCTATACCCACGCTAGCCAAGGACACTACAGGGTAATGTCGTCAACTAACACGGAGAATAAGGCTGGTTGGGAGCGACCATCTATAGCCTTGCTCTAACTATCTATTGAATACATCGACAATAGTCATACCAAGCAGGTTGACATACCCAATGAATACTTAAAACAAAACCATAGGTGGTTGGAGGATCTATCAGAACAGAATATAACAACCTAAATGTAATATACATCACAGAACAGTAAATCATCATATACACATATATTGATACATAACAGAGTATACAAAATAATACATGTCAAGTGGTATAGCAAACCACAATATACAGATGAGTTAAAAGAATACATATATCAGAGTTACAATAAAAAGGACTACACAAAAAGCTTTAACAAAAAGTAACAAGCGGAATAGTCCATGCGGAAGCAAAATAGGCTAAGTCCAAAAGCACCTAACCTGAAACATCTCGGTCTGACCCGAGTATAAAATACACGGGTCAGTCTAGCTAAACAAATCAGTTAGATAAACTGAACAATAATAAACCTGCAAGGTTACAAAGGATAACAAATATCTCTAAAGGAGATAACACAATCATCTAACAAAAAATGAATCATATGATAACATAACAAGCCTCATATCATCGGCAACTCATAGAAACAAAGGATAAGAATATCCCAACGCAAGCCGAAAGGCAATAACAAATACCCATAAGGTATACAAGTCCCACGAGGTAAACGCTACGCATCATGCGGCTCAAAAAGACCAACACCAAAGGGCGATACCTAGGGAATATACATATGAATGAAACATCAGAAAATTTGCTCGAGCTCAGTACTGTACAAACAAGGATCCATGAGCCTGAAGACTCCAAACCCAATATCACCCATGCGGCTCATAACGACAAACATCGGAAGCGATACTAAAGTGCAACCCAGTATCACCCATGCGGCTCATAATGAACAACATCAGAAGCGATACTAAAGGGCAACAAACCCGAAGGCACATACCCGAAGGCAACAAACCGTAGTGGTGAAGGTCAGAGACCCAGTACTGGACACCACTAACTGGAGGAATGTGTCATAACTCTCAAAAAGGAATCCGAAAGGTGGTAATGTGAGTCCCATAACCACTCGTTCGCACTAAACGGTTTACTATCTGTTAGTTAATTTCACACTCAAAGCAGTACAAAGTTCACCTCATCTCATCGGTAAACCAGACACAAAGGTCAAAACAATCAATCGAATAGGCCGGGGATTAATCGGATAGACAAATGCATGGATTCATGGTCCGTGTTTTACCTAACCATTTAATCTCCCTTCCACTCCGCTCGAAGTGCGAAATCGTATGTGTGTTTAATAGAATTTATAAATCAGAGAAACGAGCTTTTAATGCGATTTAGAGGGATTATTTATGAAAACCCGTGAATGAAGTTAAAAATAAGTTATCAAAGCCAAAGATGCTATGACAACCACTAAGAACCAACATGAATCGATAAAATTTGGAAAAACAAACAAAATGAGAAAAAATAGGAAAAACAACAAAATAGGAGCAGGTCGGTCGACCGGCTACAGGGCTCGGTCGGCTGGCCAGATGCAGAAAATAAAAAAAAGCTTGGGGTAGTAGGTCGGTCGACCGGCTAGAGGGCTCGGTCGGCCGAACTGCAAATTTCTGCAGTTCCTGCCCTTTTTCAATGAAATGCAAACTCTTCCAAAACGCGACCGGTCGAGCAATGGACCTAAGAAGCCTTAGCCAATAGATACCCCAGCTCTATTAGCTCTCCGATTCGCCACCAAAAACATGTTCAAACATCAAAGTTAGGATCTTTAAAGAATTGAACCCAAACACTAAAAATTTGGATATTCACCAATTCAATCCAAACCAAAAGCAAGGGCATATGAATAAGGTGTTAGGAATTCATACCCAACATCAAAGATAGATATAAGCATAGATGAGAGATCAAAATCTCACCTTACATCAATAATCAAGAGAAGTAGATGTGAGTTCAAAACTCACCTTTTACACCCAAACAAAGAAGAAGAAGCTCAAACACAAGAAGGAGACTAACTACTCTTCACTTTAACTTTACAAGCTTCAATCTAAGAATAAAACACATATTTCCTAAGTTAGGTTTAGGAAACTTTCTGAAATTGAAGAGGAGAAGAGTTGGAGAAGATGAAGAGGAAGCTTACCAATGGCTTCACTTTGATTTTGGAGCAAGAATTCAAGTTGCAAAGAAGAACTAGAGCTTGCAATTTCTGTTTCTCTTTCCCTTCCGCCATTTTCAGTTTTGCTTGAGTTTAGAAGAAATGAAATGAGGGTGAATGGAGAGGAGAGGGCTGAGTTAGGGGTTTAAACTAACAAATGGGCTGAACCCAAACCCAAAACCCAAATAGAAAAAGTTGCAAAATTCAACTTACTCCAAACATATCAAAGCTTATACTTAAAAAGATCGCAAACGCCATTTTGGAATCAATGGAAATGGTTTCGAGTTCCAATTCGGCCATTTGCAGAAAGTAACATTTCGGACCTAAATTCGACTAATGACGCTATATTTAAATAAAACATTTAAATATATAATCATTAAATATGCGGGTTGTTACAATTTTAGTGAGTATTTGTTTATTACTCACACTCTTGAGGTGTATCTGATTTGAGATGGATTGACATATTTGATGATAAATCCGATCCTTTTGTTGTTATAGGATCCTATATTTATTTAGGCATCCTAATTTGATTGGTTTATTATTTCTATCACTTTGGAATGTTAATGATGATTCCGAAGTTTCTGTATTCACACTTGAGTATCGAAATGTTGATGATATATCTCGAATTCCAAACAAGGTGCTTTGTTGAGTTTTGTGCATCCATTTGGATTTGACATCCAATCGGGCAATCGAGTGTTTAGGTAACCTAATTCCTGGCTTTTAGCTCTTCGGTTATCCTTCCACGAGGTTGTCCACTAAGGAATGAGGTGATTTTATCGATTGTACGAGTTTGATTGAGTTTACCATTCTGCTTCATTTGAGTGTTTTTCAGATACTCAATTAATGTTATCCTTTGTAGCATTACTGCGTTTGAACTAGTGATTCGTGGATTGTGTTTCTTCTCCTTCGAGAAGAATACCTTGCTTATCCTGTATCTTGATGATTTTTGGCAGTGTCTCGTGAAATCGTAAGTTTGACGAACACTCTATCACCCTCTGTTGATTTTGAGAATCAAGTATTCTGGGAATATCTTAATGCATTCTCTTAATGTTCTCCGGTTTTGAGTTTTTGTGGCTTTATACACACACACACACACACACACACACATATATATGAGTTTTAAAGAGAAATTATAGTTTTGGATATTTTAAAAATCAAAGAATGTATTGAGAATACATTTACATGAGTAGTATTTCTTTTATAGAAATAATCTAAAAGTGTTGGGTTGTCCATCGAGTAGTTAAGAGTTCTGGTCGACGCGTTTGGCCGATGTCATCAATAGGAATCTCCTAAATACTATGATGAGGCAATCAGACATGATAATTTGAGTTTTGAAGATTGATTTTTTTTTTGAATTAATATTTTTAAGATTGAATATTAGATTTATTTGGAAAGGCAATTGCAACCATTGACTTTTAGAGATGGGTAATAGAGTGGCGAGGCAATTTTGATTATTTGGTCAACTTTGTAGCCAATTAATGGATTTGTTTGTTGGGGATTCAATGGCAAGGCAATGCCATTTTATTATTTTGAAATCATAAAAATGAGACTATTTTTGAGCTATACTTTATTGAAATATGATTGGATATTTGAAACCTATATTGTCTATGGGATGTTCTATAGTTGTGTTATACAAGAAAATTTAAAATTTTGTAAACTTATTCTATCATAGGATATACGTTTGGATTTATAAAAATTTCATTGGAAATTTAATTTTAAAACATGAAAAGTAAAGTTTAGACTTTGAGTTTTAAATTACTTACTAAGTAATATAGTAAAGAGTTTGAGAAATTTTTAAATGTTGAAAATTGAGATTTAAAAATTTAATAGATGTTGAGATTTAAAATTATAAATATCTTGAATTAAAAGATAATTCGGGTTTAGTGGCCTTGTGAAAAGCCATCTTGTGATTTATCTATCTTGTCTATTGTGTCTACCTTGTTGTGAGGATGTTCTTTTCATATATTTATGTGGAAAATATTTTTGATGATCTTCTTTATTACTTAAAGTTTGGGTTTGAGTGAGTTTGATCCCGACTCCATTCGTACAGTTTTGTGAAATCAATCATTTTCGGTTGATTAATTGTTGAGCATCTTATTGAGTTTTGATTCGAAGACGGGATATCTTCGAAATTCTTTCGAGTAACTTGGAAAATTCGATGGTTTGCTAATCACTATATTAGCATATAATGGGCTATTGAATTAACCAAGTGCATTTTTCCTTATTTCTTTCTACCATTTTATATTGAGAGTATGAACGGTTTGGAATTCAAGATTGTCTTTATCCTTCGATGATTGTATCTTTTATATACAGATCTTTTTCTAGAAAATTGCGGGGATGCAGTTTTTGTAAGAGGGGGAGCGGGGCCTGTAACAACCCTGATTTTAGCAATTACCTTATAATATTAAATTATAACGACGGTTATAATTTAATAGTGTAAATTAACAATTAATGAGGAATTTAAATTATTTATCAGTAATAATCAATATATTTAAGGATAAAATGATAAAATAGAATTTTGGAAACTTTATTAAGATGGTTTGAGATAATAAAATGAGGAATATGTGTTTTGTTTAGAGTTAATGGAATAATTTTGTTAATTATTGCTATTTACTTTTTTTAATGATTTTAAAAGAAGTAATTAATTTTAAGATGAGATATATTTAAAATAATGATAAAATTGAGTTTAAAAATATAATTTAGGTGTAAGATTATATTTGGAATGGGTTATAAAATTTTATTACACAAAAATATTATTTTTGTGTAATTTATAATGTTAATTACAATGGATTTGTAAGTAAAGATGTAAATTTGTTATTTTTTTTAAAATTAAAGAGAAATATGATGATAAAATGTTTTAAAAATATAAATAATCTTTTATTTTGAGTATATAATATTTTATCATCATGAATATGAATTTTTATAAATTTTTGATATGAAATAAAGTTGAATGGATGATTGAATTTGAAGGTGTGCATTGTTAACATGTAACGAAGTGATTAATTTACGACCTAAGTTAATTTTCCTGAACAATTAGACTCTGGCCCATTAACATACTTCACGTAGCCTGTTAGCAAAGAAATGAGAAACATATTTCTCTTCCTCAAGCATCAGAACGTTCATTCTCTTCCACAGTAAAAGAAAACTCAGAAACCATTCCTCTTTCTAAATCCTAGAGCTCTAAATCTTCAATTCCTACATTAATTTGCAAATTTTAATCAAACCAAAGCTATATTTTCTCAGGTATCAACTCCAAAACTTATTCTATTTCATCAAATTTGGATTTTTACAAAAGGTAAATTGTCAGTAATAGGGTTTCCTTGCTTGCATGTTGTTGTAATGTTGTTTTATAGGTTTTAGAAGCTAAAATTCAAGCAAAAGCTCCAAACTTTCTACATTAATTCGAGTTTTTGTATTCCTACAGCAAGGTGAGTTAATCACTCACACCACTAGCTTTATTATACGAGAATAATTGTTAGTTTCTATTTGAATTAGTTGGATGGGTTGTTGATTGAATTTCTTTCAAGTTGGTTGTGGTTTGCTGAAATTTGTTTACGAAAAATTACTGCAGTAAAACAGCAATATTTTAGTACATATTTATCCGAATTAGATCATTCTTTTTGCAGTTGAAAGAACATTCTGTTAGCTACAACTTATATTTTAATCACTTTCTGAAATTCTATAGTTTATAAGGTCGAAATTTAGTTTGAAACTGATATACACAGCTTTGCTCTGTGCAACTGTTTTTTGTTGAAACCTGATTTTAAAATGACCATAACTTTTGAATGTTAAATCGAAAATGAGTAAGATTTTTTTCAGTATGAAGGTGTATTTATAAGGAACAACTTTTATGTTTATCATTTTCTATAAATCAATTTTTTTTAATCATAATATGTGTTTGAAGAGCTAGTAACCTCTCTGTCCTGTGTTTTTAATTTCAACTTTGAAACACAGAATTGTTTTGGCCATATCTTTTTCATCTTTGATCGGATTTTGATAATTATTGATGTTTAGAAAGAAAAAATCATTTACTACAAGTTTCATATTTTGATTTTTCTATAATTTTTAGGTTAGCTATGTCAAAATCTATTTTTTCTACTGCTAACCCGAGAGCAAAACCAATATTTGCTATGTGCTTGAAGCTGAAACGAAATTGGCCATAACTTCTTCGTTTCTTAGCCTAATTTGACAATTTTGCATGTTTCGGAAAGTGTAGACATTGTGCTAAATGTTTCATGTTTTGATTTTTCTTAAAATTTTATGTTAGTTTGGTCAAAAATGTGTTTGATTGTTGCTATTCTGAGACTAAAATGGCAGAAGTATTGCAATTCATACCCCTAAACTATTTTTATCATAAATTTTTCATTTCTTATCCAAATTCAATAATCTTAGATGTAACGGAAAGCTTAAACTTTGTACTAAAAGATTTATGTTTTGTATTTCCTAAAATTTTGATGTTTGCTTGATCTAAACTGTGTTTGTTTGTTGCTGTCCCAAGGGCAAAACGACAGCATCAATGATTGTTGATCTAAGAATTGTTTTGGTCATATATTTCACATTTCTTATCCAAATTCAATAATTTTAGATGTTTCAAAAAGCTTAGAGTTTGTGCTATAAATTTTATGTTTCGAGTCTTTTGAAATTTAGAAGTTAGCTTGGTCAAAACTGTATTTGTTTGTTGCTGTCCCGAGAGCAAAACGACAGCAATAACAATCATTGACACGAGAATTATATTAGCTTATTTTCGCTCTCATGCTTATTCGATTTTGATATTGTTTTGAGACGTTTTGAGAGCTATGATGCCTATCAATAGGCCAGCTATATTTGAAGAATTTTAAATTCAAATTTAAATAGAATTTGAATTGATTTTGTATTAAATTTGAATTGAATTCGTATTAAACTCAAGTTATCGGTCTTGAGTTATCTTCCTTGTTTTTCATTGTTTTGGGGCACGGTTTTCACTAAACCATTTTTGAAGTGATTTTTGAAATAAATGGAAATTTCAAATTATTATTATATAGTATTTTAAAATTATTTTTATAATATAGAATCTATTTATTTTCTATAATAAAGAAATTTCAAATACTGGTTTTATTAACCTTTTTTGGGAAAAGTTTTAGTAGCTTGTTTTCTCTAGTAAACTATTTTATATATAAAACATATACTTTTACACTATTCGAACGTATGAGAAAGAGAATTAAACGAATTAGTAAAACATGTGGTATGATACATGTGCGTTTACTATTTCGGTTACTTCCGGACTTTTACGATCGAAGCTATTTGAGATTATTGATTCTGAGATGTTTTGCCATTTTATGGCGTATTTTGAGTTCTATAATTCCTATCTATTGGAATTATTTAAGCAAGTATTATGGTTTGATGTCTCCTATGCAGGAGTATGTTCGATGAGAACCATTATGATGTTTTATTTACTTGCCAATGATATAAGGCAAGTCTTGAGTAAATGATTTCATAATTTGAGATTTATGGCTCATGAGGAACCATCACGATGTTTTCACTTGTCGAGAAGATGAGATAAATTTACGATGCCATTTAATACTTGTCGATGAGATGAGATGAGTATGGTGTCTCTTTATCACTCACCAATGAGACGAAGCGAGAAATGATTTTCTGAGTTTTATGATGTTCCTAGTGTGGCATCGACTAGCCTAGTAAACCGCTAAGTGCGAACGTATGGTATGGGACACACGTTAACACTTTTCAGGTTCCTACCCATGAGTTTGCGACACATTCGTGATTTTTGCCTAGCAAAACTGCTTTGAGAGCTGTTAACGACCTTGTCATGAGGACGAACTGCTTTGGAAGGTGTTAGCAACCTTGATAGGGCTGACAAAAGGCTTGGAGAGGTGTCATCGATCTTATCATGAGGACGAACTGCTTTGAGAGGTGTTAGAGACCTTGTCTTAGGCTTCGGCCCTCAGCATCGGCCCTCTGAGTTTAGCACGTGCAGCATTGCTTCGGCATTGCAATCGAGGATCTGTCCAATCCGGGTTTTTAATTTTTGAGTTCGCCGTTTTTGGCGCATTAGAGTTAAGATTTTCTGAGTTTTGAACTTGCATCGTTTTCTTTATTGAGTTTGAGATTTTATGAGTTAAATTCATATCGAGTTCCGTGAGCTTTTAAGATTGAGATGCATGTTTGAGATTTTGCCGTCTTGGCCTACTTATTAGTTTGAGATATCACATTCTTTGAAGTTATCTTGTGTTGCTTTCATGGCTTCTATTTGTAATTGAGATGAGTTTTCTCCCTTTTTGGAGTAATGGTTCATGGAACCATTTGGGTTTTACTTGAGCTTTATATGAGTTGATTTGAGTTCATTATGGGTTATCGCCGACGATACGAGGCACTTGTGTTTTATTTGAGTATTGAGTTTGAGTTACCTCTTTCGAGGTATTTAGTCACTTAGGTAGCGTTTGTTACTTAAGTGTTAAGCTACGAGCTTTCTAATCCTTCTCCTTATTCGATAAGAAGTATCACTATATCCATTCTGCTTCATATTATCGATATTGATTGACTTGATTTTGCTGGACTGACCGGTGTATTTTATACTCAGGCCAGACCGAGTTGTTTCAGGTTAGCTCTCAGATACGGGACTTTGCTTTGATGGTTTTGCATAGATATCTGCCTAGCACTTTTGTGTAGCTTATATTTCTTTCCGCTTAACTCTGATGTATTTACAATTGACTCGATGTATATGGTGTGGTCGTGTACCACCTTCAACGTATTCATATTGTATTGTACTAAACACATATCATTGTATATGTATTTAAATGATGTTGATTACTGTTCTGTGACGTGATTTACATTTAGTTATTGTATTTTGTTCTGATAGATTTGTTAACTACCTATAGTTTTGGATAAAGCATTTACTAGGTATGTCGATCCACTTAAGTAGGAAAAAAAATTATATTGCATTTATCGACGTATTCAGTAGATGTTTAAGGAAAAATTATAGATAGTCGCCCTTAACCAGCCCTTTTCTCCACTTTTGTAGATAGAATTACTCGTTAATTCTCTTTACTAAGGCGGGGCTCGGGGTATGTAACGTCCCTCCTTTTTGTACGTTTTAAATCGAGGATAAACCACACACGTCAGACTCAAACCATACAGAAGGGCGGATTGTTATTGGGGTGAGTAAGAAAAAGTAGAAAGAAATAAAACAAAACAGAATCTTGCAGCGGAACGACAAAATATAATAATCAAATAAATAGTTCATGAAGCTGTTTTACAAAATATTTGATTATACTTATACAATACATATCAGAGTTACACATACCAGAGAATAATAAATAATGCAGCTGAACAGTATGAATGTAGTGGAATACTATAATAAATAATAATAAATCTTCGTCTTCGTCCTCCAAAAATAAGGTCTTTAAAATTCTGAAATGCTCAGGCTGACCCGAGCGAATTGGAAAGACAAAACACTCGAGTCAGAACTAAAAGATCTTATGTAAGTTAAATCAACAGTAAAAATATGAGTGGAATGCGTCAGAGTTGTTTACGGGATTTGACATCTCCTATCCAGTGTCTAACATTCTGTTAGCTACAACTTATATTTTAATCACTTTCTGAAATTCTATAGTTTATAGGGTCGAAATTTAGTTTGAAACTGATATACACAGCTCTGCTCTGTGCAATTTTTTTTGTTGAAACCTGATCTTAAAATCCCCATAACTTTTGAATGATAAATCAAAATTGAGTGAGATTTTTTTCAGTAGGAAGGTATATTTATAAGAAACAACTTTTATGTTTATCATTTTCTATACATCAAAATTTTGCTAATCATAATATGTGTTTGAAATGCTAGTAACCTCTCTGTCCTGTTTTTTTTAATTTCAACTTTGAAACATAGAATGTTTTGGCCATATCTTTTTCATCTTTGATCGGATTTTGATAATTTTTGATGTTCAGAAAGAAAAAATCATTTACTACAAGTTTTGTATTTTGAATTTTCTGTAATTTTGAGCTTAGCTATGTCAAAATATAATTTATCTACTGCTAACCCGAGAGCAAAACCAATATTTGCTCTATGCTTGAAGCTGAAACGAAATTAACCATTACTTCTTCGTTTCTTAATCGAATTTGATAATTTTGAATTTTTCGAAAAGCGTAGACTTTGTGCTAAAAGTTTCATGTTTTTAATTTTCTTAAATTTTGATGTTAGTTTGGTCAAAACTGTGTTTGATTGTTGCTATCCCGAGACCAAAATTACAGAGGTATTGCAATTCATACCCCTGAACTTTTTTTATCATAACGTTTCCATTTCTTATCCAAATTCAATAATCTTAGATGTTCCAGAAAGCTTAAACTTTGTACTAAAAGTTTCATGCTTTGTGTTTCCTGAAATTTTGATGTTTGCTTAGTCTAAACTGTGTTTGTTTGTTGCTGTCCCAAGGGCAAAACGATAGCAATAATGATTGTTGATCTAAGAATTGTTTTGGCCATATCTTTCACGTTTCTTATCCAAATTCAATAATTTAGATATTTCAGAAAGCTAAGAGTTTGTGCCAAAAGTTTCATGTTTTGAGACTTTTGAAATTTCGAAGTTTGCTTCGTCAAAATTGTATTTGTTTGTTGCTGTCCCGAGAGCACAACGACAGCAATAATAATTATTGACACGAGAATTATAATAGCTTATTTTCGCTCTCATTCTTATTCGATTTTGACATTGTTTTGAGATGTTTGAGAGCTATGATGCCTATCAATAGGCTAGCTATATTTGGAGAATTTGAAATTCAAATTTAAATAGAATTTGAATTGATTTTGGGTTAAATTTGAATTGAATTTGTATTGAACTCAAGTTATCGGTCTTGCGTTATCTTCCTTGTTTTTCATTGTTTTCAAGCACGGTTTTCACTAACCATGTTTGAAGTGATTTTTAAAATAAATGGAAATTTTAAATTATTATTATATAGTATTTTAAAAATATTTTTATAATATAAAATTTGTTTATTTCCTATAATAAGGGAATTTCAAATAATTGTTTTACTAACCTTTTTAGGGAAAAAGTTTTAGAAGCTTGTTTTCTCTAGTAAACTATTTTATATATAAAACATACACTTTTACACTATTCGAACGTACAAGAAAGAGAATTAAACGATTTAGTAAAACACATGGTATGAGACACGTGCGTTTAATATTTCGGTTGATTCTGGACTTGTACGATCGAAGCTATTTGAGATTATTGATTCTGAGATGTTTGCCATTTTATGGCGTATTTTGAGTT